>QEPC01008369.1:3565189-3589051 GCA_003113815.1 Sphenodon punctatus | reverse complement strand
CAATGGGCAGTCCATTCCCTGCTGATCACTCCCTGCTCCCAACAGTAAGAAGTTCCCATCTCATCATCTACTTGAGCAATAACCATTAATGGACCTATTTTCCAAGAACGTATCCAGTCGTTTTTTAAACCCAGCTATGCTGCTGGCCCTGACAACCTCCTCTGGCAACAAATTCCACAATTTAACTCTGCGTCGAGTGAAAAAAATACTTCCTTTTATTTGTTTTAAATCTGCCATCAGTTAGTTTCATCCCTGCTTCACTTGGATCCACGGTTTGGTTTTCGGGTTGGTTTATTCTGGGTTTGCCTTCTCATTTTTTTTTTCGGTAGCAGGGGATTCATTTGTCTGTTTTGTATATTTGGTCAAGTCACTGAACAGCTGAACCGCAATGACTGGGAAAAACAACAACAACAAAGTCTCCAAAACAAAATAGCCTAATGTAATAATAAATATTAGGAATGGGACACCGGGGAGAATACCGGATTTATCGGTATCTGATCTCCCCGGTATCGGATTTACCGGTATTGGCGTACCGGATTTTTAACATTGGCCGCTTTACCGGTTTTTTTACATTGTGGCCATTCACTTCAATGACTGCGATGTAAAAAAAAACCCAGTAAAGCGGCCAATGTTAAAAATCCGGTACGCCGATACCGGTGATTATTGGATTAATCCGATATACCTGATTATTGGGTGTATTGGATTTATCAGATACCGATATTCCCACCCCTAATAAATATATCCTAATCAGAATAATTAGGGGAAGGGGAGGCAGTGGGGCCCGAGAGCGAGTGCCCACCCTGGAGCCCAAGAATCATGTACAGGAAGAGGAGGGGGTCCTGCATGAAGTGTCCATCCTCAGGCCTCATACAACGTACCGTAATGGCCTTTCTGTGGGGCCCACTCACCTGTGGGCCTTGAACTGTGGCCCCTGTTAGTGTGGCTTAAGGCCAGCCCTGCCTTCCCTGTGCCTCCAGCATCGGATGCTTGTCCAGCGGCCTTTTGGAAACATCCATTGAAGGAAGATTGCTCGACCACCCTCGGCACCCAATTCTATAGCCCAGCTCTGCTTACGATTAGGAAAATTCGCCAAAATATTTAACAAAAAAAAATATTTTCTCTTCCCCCTCCCTCCATGGGGCTGAGCTTCTGTTAAGTCAGCTGTAAAAAGGCACAGGTGCAGCATAGGATTCTGCCCGCGGTGCGACTAAAAAGGGGCTTGGCTTGTTCCAACCAACCCTTGGATTAATTCTGCATCAAAGCTGGGGATGCAACAAGCTTTTCCTGTTGGGTCAGTGATTACAAAAATGCCTAAAGATAATACCTTGAATAAATAAATTAAAAAGGGATGAGTTATGGAGCTCCCTCCTTCTCCTGCTCATTATTCGCTGCTGCCCTTGTAAACATTCTGCACGACCTCCTCCTCCTCCCCGCCACACACTTTTTTTTAAAGTTAGTGTTTCTCTAATTATGTTTATAATGATAACAAATGACTGTGCAAGCTGTAGATAAGTCCTGCGCTTCTCCGGAACGCACTGATGTCTTAAATTAAATCAGCATAATGAGCCTTTCTTTAATTCTGCCATGTTTGGAATGCATGCATGGGAATATTTAAATACCCCCATCTGTTATGATGTGAAGGGAAGACTTGATTCATTGAGGTTTTAATACAGCATTGAGACACAACAAGGCCATACATTAATGCATGTCACAGGCACCTTCTGCATTCTAGTGGATTCAATCAGCTGTGACTTAGCGCAGGGAGATATTGTAAAGCCTTCTTCTGAGTGCCTCAGAGCCTATTGCGGTAGCAAGGCTCTGCTTCTGTGAAGCTCGTTTCTGGATTTGAATCATCTTGGAGTGGTGGCATGAGAACATAATCATTGCTGTGCTGGTCCTTTTAGCCCAGTCTCCTGTCTTCGACAGGTGCCAGCACAGAGCTTGTGTACCAGAAGAGGTGGGAGTATTTTGCAGCTTTCTATCTCTTTCTCAAATTTATGTTTCCAATGTCACAACATTTTCATAATAAAGCAATCGTAGAACTGAAACGAGTACCCACAAAAACTGGTATACATGAAAAAATTTCAGTACCTGAATCGACTTGAAAATATCGGATACTGATTGGCATCCGATTTGAGTAACCAATGTCCCAGAATGTCCCAGAACGTCGACTTTCAGTCCTGGAATGTCAACTTCTGGCCCTGATTTTTCAGCTTCTGGTCCCAATTTTTTGGTTTCCTGTCCTGATTTTACCAATCAGAAAGTTGAAAAAAAATCGATACTGGAAATTACCAATTTCTCGGGTAGCTGAGTACCAAATCCGTAGCTGAGTAGCCCATTGAGTACTCGACTTGGTACTAGATATGCAGGTATTACCCCGCAGACCGCTCCAGTCAGTAGCCAATCACTAATGCTGTAGCTGGACATGTCCCTCCGCCACGTGCCATGTCTCTGCAGTTTCCCAGATGACCTCCATTGTGCGGAGACATAACATCAGCTCCATGCAAGGGTCCACCACGCATTTCACATCTGCAGTGGCCATGGCCAATGAGTGGTGTTGGCAGGGTGGACTTGTTCAAGCAGAACAGCAGCATGTCCGGCAGAGACCTTAGAGGAGGGGCTAGCGTTACATCTGGTGCTGCCCTATGTAGAATCATAGAATTGCAGGGATGGAAGGAATCTCAAGGATCGTGTAATCCAACCCTTTTTTCTATGGACTCAATTGGATCACAAGGGTTGCCTCGTAACCTTAAAAGGGTGTATTTATGTAATTAATTTGCTTGTTTATCCAAACTTAAACCTCGCTCTTCCTTACCACGTATAAAAGCATATAAAACTCCCTTTAAAAAAACATTCCGACACCCTAAGCCACACACACACACACCATCCCATCCAACCCTATCCCTGCCTGCCAAATGCCTGGCCAAGGAAAAAGGCCTTCCATCACTTACAGAAAATGAGCAGTTTTAGGCTTAGATGAATATCGAAGGGAAGGAATTTCCATAATTGTGGGGCAGCCGCCAAGAACGCCTCTCTGTGGGTGCTCTTGTTGTGGAAACTTGGTGTAGGGCAGGGCTGGCCAAGAGGGTAAATTGTGATCTGCTGATGGACCACAAGCTTGTCTCCGGTAGATCAAGGTGTGGGGAGGGGGTCCAGCCTCTAAGCGAGAGTCTCTGGGGTGGAGAGTGGGACCAATGCCCCTGGCAGTGTCTCCAGGGAGGAGATGGGCTCAGAAAGCTCCTCTGGGGAGGCAGGGAAGGCTAAAGGCGAGTGTGCCGGCCTGTCCACTTCTGAGATCAGTTGCTGAGTTGCCCTAGAACTGGGAGCCAATGGGAAGGGGACAGTGGGAGAGACAGGGGAGAAGACCTGGAGCACCGGTGTTAGTGGGAGGGGCCTATGAAGGTTACCAGTGGCTGACATGCAATTCAAGTGGCTCGCATGCACCATGGTTCCGGCCACGCTCCGTAGAAGCCTCTCGGAGGCCTCTCGGAGGCAGCAGCTACTCCCTCCCTCCATGAGTTGTTGAGAGATGCCCAAAGGCTGAGCCTGGGACTGAGAAGTAAGTTTGGGTCTTTAGGGGCCTGGCCTGTGTTTTCTTTTCTTTTGTTTTACTCATTAAATGGGCCATGAATTAAAGGGGCTCTCAATACAAACAGTCTGCGGTGGTGGGGGGGAAGAGACCCCTTTTCCAAATGGGGACACTGAGGCACAGAAAGGCTAAGCAATTTGCCCAAGGCCACATGCTACATTTGGTGGTGGAGCCCGGATCAGAGTTCCTGACTCCTTCTGCTAGCTCATGCTGCTTCCAACAATAGAGTTGCTGGAGGAAAACTTAAGGGCGAGACAGAAATATGGAAGGAAGGAGGGGTTGGCAAGAGGGAGGTTAGAATTAGCAACATGATTTGCATTTAAATTAAGAGCCTGCCTCACACCATCAGTCTTGCAGAAAGCTGGAGTGAGGGAATACAGATACTGGGAGCCTTTCCTCAACAGTCAGGAGAGGTTTATTTAGCGGCGTGATCAATTAACAATTAGAGCGCCCAGGAGTGAGCCTGCCGCAAAATCCATATCACTCCTGGCTTTGTGGAACTTAAAAAAGCTCTTGGTAATAATGATCCCAGGGTGCCTTTAGCTGGAGTAAAGCAGCGACAGGTTGGACGTGTGTCAACAGAAACCCAGGTTAAGGCCGCGCAGACTAAGGAGTTCTGCATCTCGGCTGCAGTGGCTGCATTGTCTCTCATGGCTACTGAAAATGGATTTCTAACCTCAAGCACAAAATACCTCGGAGGCTCTTGGCTGCTTTGAAAGCAGCCGGGATCAGAAGAATCGGAAAAGGCAGGGCTGGATTCAGAATGTGCAGAGTCCAGGGCAAAGATCAAATGCTCGGGGGTGGGGAGGCGGGGAGTAGAGAAAATAGCAGGGCCCTGAGTTGCCCTTTTGTAAGGTCAGTCCTGAGGAAGTTGCATATATGCAAAATTTTTCAGGACACTTTTGAAAAATACATGTTGCAGGGCCTGCAATGGCAACTA
Source organism: Sphenodon punctatus (assembly GCA_003113815.1). Lineage (NCBI taxonomy): Eukaryota > Metazoa > Chordata > Lepidosauria > Sphenodontia > Sphenodontidae > Sphenodon > Sphenodon punctatus. The sequence continues at coordinate 3,584,522 of QEPC01008369.1, read as the reverse complement.
AAGGCACCAATGCAGGCCCTGCAATATGTATTTTTAATAAGTGTCCTGGAAAAAATAGCATATATAACAACCCTATGAGGAAGGGTCTCTTCCAGGTCCCTTTCAGAGGGCCACAAAACACGCCAGGTTAGCATCCTGCAGCAGGGGGCAGAGCAGGGGGCATTCCCCCTAAGTCTTTGCAGACTCAGACCATAATCATTCATGTCACACAGGGGCTCCTCTCCTCTCTCCACTGGCTCCTTCTTCCTGTGTGTATTCTGCACAAACTCCTTGTATTCACCTACAAAGCCCTTCACAACCTCTCTCCCCCCTACCTCTCTGCCCTGATCTCCCTCCGAACCCCTGTTCGAGCACTCCGCTCCTCCTCCATCCCCTCCCTCATCCTCCCACGCCTTCCCTGCTCCCCCAACCGCCTTCGTCCCTTCTCCCTCACTGCCCCGCACGCCTGGAACTCCCTCCCTGCTCTCCTCCGCCTTGCCCCCTCCCTTCGTACCTTCAAGTCCCTCCTCAAAACCCACCTCTTCCGTCCACCCATCCGAACTCCTGCTAGTCATCCCCATCCAGGATTATCCCCCACCTGTTATCTGCAAACTCCCAATTTACTGCAACCAAGCCAAGAACGTGCACCTGAGCTCTCGCATCCTCATGAATGTCGCATCCCTTGTCTCTCCCTCTGTTCCCCCTTCCCTGTCTCCCCTCCCCCTGTCTTTAGATTATAAGCACTCGGGCAGGGACCGCGTCTATCTTACTCTTTGTAAAGTGCCAGGTACATCGCTGGCGCTATATAAATGCTTATAATAATAATAATTAATTAATCATAATTCAACATTCCTTCAGTCACTGGTTCTACTCACAAGTAGGTTCCACTTTTCACTGTCCCTCCTCCTAACCCCCAGGGTCAGCTCCACTGAGCCTGCTGGAGTAGATGTTCTCTCCATTCCTGGATCCCTAGGACTACCTGAACATCAAAGCTTATGGAAAGCCCAGGGGCGTGGCCAAAGAAGGGGCGTGGCCAAAGAAGGCAGCACTAGAGGAGCAGCAGTTGCCTGCCTTGACAAAGCCAGACCATGCTCCTTGCAGGGTATTTATGCCTATCACGCCTTCTGTCCTTTGGGGAGGACAGGAAATGACTCCAATGTACCTCACGTGTTCACACGAGCCTTACCACACGAGTTAACCACTTCAGAGGGAGGTCTACCCCTTTAATCCAGGGTAACCAACAACTTACCCCAGGATAAGCAGTAGGCTATGTGAAAATGTTGGGAAATAAATGGGTTTGCTGTACCTCAGTTTACCCCAACCGGGACAAAAGTTACCAGTTAACAAGCCGATGTATGTGGGTACAACACAATTTTATTGGATAGACACATACCATCTGGACATGGGAACATTACCAGTTAAGAACCCCAGTAACCTAACCTCGGATATCTTACATGTCTGAGGCCATGGTCAGAGATGTGAGCTGGTTCAGAGGAGCAGCCCAGGAGATAGTTGGAAAGGAGCCTCTGGTCTCTGAATCTTTGAGAGCGATGGAAAGGGTCAACAGCCCAGGATAGCTCACTGCGATGCTAGTGACCACAAGCGCTGAGACAAAGGTTAGGTTCTTGGTGTTCTCTTTTAGAGCTTTAATCTAGGCGGCTTTTGATTGTCATTATTACGAATACATGTTGCAGGGTCCCTTCCTTCGTTGAACATGCCAGGTGCGGCAGTTAGCTGACCATTCTTGGAACATAGCCGTTAAAGCTACTTGGCATTTGGGAGTCTTTCTCTATTTTTCCAGTTGCTGATCTGCTCTGCTGAGGCGAACTCCCTTCCTTTCAGGCCTCCCTTTTCTTCTCCGAGATAATGGCCGTCTGGGTTTGTTTTCCGGCCTTGAACCGCTCACAGTCTCGGCTAGAGTCTGGGTTCCTGGAATCTGTCTGGTTACTGCTTTCTCCCATCCTCCTTATGCATCAGCTCAAGAAACATCCTTAGCTGGGCTGAGTTTCTTCAGGCCTCATCTTATTCCTCTGACCATGGCCAAACTGCCCAATTATTTCATAACAAAAACACCTGGGGTTGTATTAGCTACATAGGGGTGGGACCCGGTCATGCACGAGTATTCTCACAGGAGAAAAGTGAAATACCGCATTCCTACGGTGCACTCATTTCTGTGAGAATAGAGCCGTGGAAGTTCCCCCTCCCAGGTAAGACGTGCAAGTGCCCTCTGTGTGAAACCTGCAGGGAGGCTAGTGCTGACAGGACAGAATGGAGTGATAGATTTCCTGATAGTCACCCCCAGACCCAGGAGTCAGAGGTCACATCCCCCCTCCCCTCTAAACTGACTAAGAGTCATTTATTGGCAAGAAGATCTCTGCTGGTTGGTTCCCCCAGCAGCAAATGGCTGTGATTTACACAGCAGCCCTCTGGACTTCCGTGAGACTACCCCAGGATATGTGGTTTGTGGATTTTGTGGTCAATGCTGTCTGGCCTCCATTCCAAGGCGGATGCTTCCCAAACATAATCCTTTTGTTTTGTGGGGCCAGTTTCCCTGGAGTAGAAATTTGTTCCCCTCCTCCCTGCTTGGTTCCGCAAACATAAAAACAGCAGTTTTAAAATATTCAGTATTTACATAGTGTCTATGGGTGTTTTCAGACATGCTGCTAACCCCAGTTTAACCAGACTTGAACTTTTCTTATCCATGTTGCAGGGCTGTATTGGTGCCCTATACAGCCCTGCAACATTTATTTATTTATTTATTTAGTAGATTTTTATACCGCCCCATCCTGCACAGCAGCTCGGGGCGGTTAACAACAATAAAAACCATTTAAAACATTTAAAATACAATTATAAAACATATCAATAAAACAGGGTGGTATAAAAATAAATATACAGGTGGGGGATTAAAAATTACACACACCCCCTCCCTCCCAAAGGCCTGGGCAAACAGCCAGGTCTTACAGTTCCGCCGAAATGTCAAAAGGCTTGGGGCCAGGCATAAGAAATGTTTGTGTGGTTAAACTAGGGTTTGCATCATGTCTGGAAACACCCTAAGCTGAACCTGCTCATCTTCCAGAAGCAACGTAAGACCTTTTTGCTTGGCCAGATATTTGGCAAGCAGGGATAGGATTCGGTGGGTGTGTTTAGGGGGTAGGGATGGTTTTTGTAAGGGGATTATTTAATATGCTTTTTACGTGTCATAAGCCACCCTGAGGTTTAGGGGAAAGTCATGGCATAAATTTGAATAAATAATAAATTAAATGTGCATGGCACTAAACAATCGTTAGTTAGAGACAAGTCCTTGCCCTGGGGGTCTTACAATCAAAGAAGGGAAGACAAAAGAGAGGGATGCATAGGGTGGTAACAGATGTCACATGGTGTCATCCGTCCTACCATGGGGAAGGGAGAGTGGGGGGTGGGGAGCGACATGGTTACCACCCCCCCCCCCCCATTATTATTATTTATTATTAGCAAGCATTTATATAGAACCTGCAACGTACCTGGCACTTTCCAAATAATGGAATAGACACGGTCCTTGCCCTGGGGCTTACAACCTCCCTCACACCAATAAGGGCAGTCATGGCTTCTTATTATAGGTCGCCATGGCAACTTCCCCAACACCAGTAGGAGCTGGGCCAGGAACAGACATTCCCACCCGGCTCGCCCACTCTGCCACGACTGGGTGGCATCCGGGCATGGACTGTGTGCCCGGTTCATACCAGGACCACATTTCCTACCCGACTCCTACCTGGCCATGGAAGGAACTGGGCCCACATCCAGCAGGCCACAACTAGGCAGCCTGCCGTGATGCTGACCCAGCCGGTCCGAACCAGGCCTAACCAGGCCGGCGTCGCGTATGCCGCAGGGGCACATGCTTAGCTAACCCTACGTTGGAATTTTATTAGTGGTCAAAAAACCAAAAAAACCAGCTTGAGTTCTCAGTAGCAACAGCTTAGAAGTAATCAACACCTTGGAGATTGTTTCTAGATTAAAATAATCTACTTTATTGAGAAATACATTGTGATAGGAAAGGCCTATTCCCTAGGTCTTACTAGCTAGCTGCCACCAGCATGGTGGCTGGTCACGTTGAAGCTCGGAGAGAGAGAAGAAGGAATGGCGAAAGTTCAGGAAGAAGGAGGAAGTTCCAGTAGGAACTTCCGGGGCACACCCCACTTGGGAAGGGGCTTAGAAGCAGAGATCAGGAAAGGTTAAAGTGACCGTCACACTAACTCACTCTCTCGACTCCCAGTGCCCCTAGTGGTCATTAGGGTTTGTTGGTGCAAAAGGGCGATGCCATCTGGAGCTAAAGTTCCAACACATTAAGAGGAGAAGGACCTTGTGAATGATAGCACACTAGAGGGAGCATCAGCGAGCCACTTTGGGGAGCAAGGAGCTAAGGAAAGCCTGGCGGAAGAGGTAGGAATGTTTAGGTTTCTTTTATTCTTTCATTCCAAATGAATGCCACAAAAATTATGAACAATTTCTTCTCCACGGTTGTAGAAGACAGAACAAAAGGGAATGAGCGTAAAAGGCATCAGGGGGGCGTTTGATTAAATGTTAGGGAAAACTTCCTAACCGTTAGCAGACTTGCATCGGGAGGTGGTGGAATTTGTGGCCGCTGGCCCACGTTACCGCGCCGCGGGGGAGCTTACGGGAAGAAAACTCCCGTCGGGGAAAGTAACGTGAAGCTTGGAACATGGGGCGCGGGGTTAAAAGTGTCATATGACACGTCTCGCATTGTTTTCCGTCATGGAAGGCAGGGCTGGATTTTGTTTGCGCCCTGACTTCCCGATTGAAAACAACGCAAGATGCGTCCGATGATGCTTTTAACCCCACACCCACGTTCCAAAGTTCACGTTACTTTCCCCGCCGAGAGTTTTGTGTACGTTTCCCCCAGCACGGTAACGTGGGCAAGCGGTCTTAGGTGTTTTCAAAAACTGCCTGGACGAGCATCTCTCTGAGATGCCGTAGGCAAAGGCTCTCCTGCCTTGGAGCAGGGGGCTGTGCAAGATGGCCCTTGAGGTCCTTTCCAGTCCTATGGTAGTTACTGCCCGACTGGGCCAAATTAATAGTCCATCTACAGGGCCCCGTGGAGAGGAAAAAGACAGCCAAACCCAGCACTGGGATGGGAAGAAGTTTTGAAAAGGGAAAGCACTTTGTTTTCCCCAGTTTGGTTAATAAATTAAAAATAGCTCATCCTAACGGTGTCTCCCCATTGCAACCAGTCTCTGTTGAAAGCCCTTTTGGGGGAAGGCACAGATAAATGATGGAAATCTCCTTCCCCCATACCCAGCTCATTGGATCTGCTCTGAAGAAACAGCCTCATCGGAACAAAGCCATTGACTGCTGGCTTGAATGTATTTACTTCTTACCATTAATTTTGTTGTTATTATTTATTATAGCACGAGCAATGTGCTGTAAAAAAGCACATTGAGCTATAGAGCAATGTGTCTGGCCCTGTACGACTCTACAACTGATTACCGACAGGAGCCTTCCTTGGGGGGGATTACAATCTAGGGGAGACAAGGGAGAGAGGGGACCATAGGGAAGTTGAGAAGTGGCAGGTGCCCGTGCTGAGCATAGGAGAAGGGAACCCCAAATGAAAGGACAGTAGAGGCGACATCCGTGAGCCATGTGTATGGATGGGAAAGCTTGGCAGGAAAGGAATGTTTTCATAGGGAGATTTGAAGGTTGGGGGGAAGGGAGCAGAATGAATGTGATCAGGGAGGCATGGACCAAGATGGCTCAGGGAACAGGAGGTTCTGGGGTGGGCAAGGGTCGTGGCAGAGGAGTGAAGCTCCCAGGTGGAAACATAGTGGGAAACAAGTGCAGAAAGACAGTGGGGAGCAAGGCCTTGAAGAGCCTTGAAGGTGAAGACAAGGAGCTTGTGCAGAATGTGAATGGGGGAGAAGTAGCCAGAGGAGGGGAGGGGGTGGACATGATCAAAGCGATGACCTTGCCAAAGGAGTGTTGAACAGAAGAAAAATGGTCAAGGTGAGAGAGGGGGAGGCCAATCAGAAGGCGGCTGCAGTGGCCACGGCGAAAGATGACTAGAGCATGGACCACTAGAGTCTTGGCAGTGGGGGCAGTAAGGAAGGGCCAGACTTTAGCAATGGTCTGAAAAGAGAAGTGACAGGCGTTAGCAACAGACTTAATCTGAGATGCAAGAGAGAGGGAGAAATCAAAGATGAACCTTCAGGCTACGTGCCTGATGGGCAGACTGAGTGGTGTCAGAAGTTGGAAGGGAAGAGGGAGAGGAAGGAAGATGAGGAGCTGAGTGTTGGCCAGAGTAAACTTGGAGTTCAGCCTTGGATGAAGCGATTGGCTGCCAGTCTGAATGTATTTATTTTTTGGCCGTGTCTTTTGGGTGTCCCGCAGTACGGTTGAGGGGAAAGCAATTATCCCATACACTTACAGAGTAATAGGTTTAACACAGCAGCCATACATCAAGCAGCCGCATTGACTGCAAGTCGCTATAGCAACCGCAGGGGCAAAGTTAGATTGATGACTTGACGGCGTTAATTACATCATAGACGGGCCGTCTACATCAATAGCTCTAATCATCCCATGCAGACCAGGCTGGAGGAGGGGTGTGAAGGAGCCTGCTTTGAAGATGATATAGTCAAGTTTGGCAGGGAGGAAAAGAACAACGACTTGGAAAACCAGGAGCCAGGAAGACCTCTTGGTTCACGGGTTGGTCAGGCCAATCAAGAGAAATTTGGGGCCCTGGTACATCCTTGTAGTTGCCCCCGTTCCCAGCTTGTACCACAGTTCCCTCCATCTCATCAGTCCTGGGGAAGGAACTAAGAGCATCAAAGTGCCAGACAGGGTCAGACCAATTGTCCACTGAGCCCAGCATCCTGTCTCCGACAGTGGCCACGCTCAGTTGCTTGGGAGAAATACCCAACTGTCATCATGGGGTGATTCCTTTACTGCTGTCTGCTCCTAGTCAGAGGTTACATCCCAAACCTACATGGCCAATAGCCATGAATGGACCTATCCTCCAAGAACTTATCCAATCCTTTTTAAAAACCCAGCTGTGCTACTAGCCGTGACCATATCCTCTGACAACATATTCCACAAGTTAATTGGAATTTGTTTATTTCTCATGGTAAGGAACAAAGCACATAGGAGAGGGGGAAACTGGGTGTATGGACAATAGGATGGAAGGGGCAGGATTATGCGATCCCAGCTATTTCCTAGAATCACAGAAATGTAGACGTGGAAGGAACATCAAGGGTCATCTAGTCTATCCATCTCATGCCGCCCTCAGAAATTGCAAGTAAGTCTCACCGTGACGCCCTTGTTGTCTTCTGTCCCAAGGTCAGACATGCCACCAGCCAGGATGGGGAGCGGGGGACGAGCCAGTCACCAGCATGCCTGTCTGGCCATAATCTCACTGTAAATCATGAGATTTAATTGCATAAGGCAATCAAGTCCATTAATAGCTTCACAAGTCATAAACCTCAGAACATAAGAAGTGCCAGACCAATGGTCCATCCAGCCAAGCATCCTGTCTCCAATGGTGGCCTGTCCAGTTACATCAGGGAAGGACCCAAGGGGTCAAAATAGAGGGATCCATTCCCTGCCAATCCCTCCCCACTTCCAACGTAAGTCTCGCATCTCCCCTCCCCGACTAATTTGGCTAATAGCCATTTATGGGCCCATCCTCTAAGAACGTAGCCAATAATTTTTCGAACCCAGTTCCACTATCGGTCTTCACAACATTCTCCAGCAATGAGTCCCACAGGCTAATTGTACGTTGAGTGAAACAGTGCTTCCTTTTGTTTCGAATCTGCTTTACAGTTCATTTCAGAGGGTGTCCCCTAGCTCTATTGTTTTGAGAGAGGGTAAATAACCATTCCTTATTTTTCTACTTTGTACCACCTAGGATTTCATACCCCCCACACACATCCCGCCCCGGTGTTTCTTTTCTACCTGAGGAGAAGAATCAAAGCAGCTATTCCGTACCTGTGATCATCTTGTGGCCATTGAGTACCTTGTGTGTGTGTGTGTGTGTGTGTGTGTAAGGTAAGCTGGCTGGGGGTCCCCAAAGTTTGGGCTTAATGCAGGGCCCCAAGAGTGCCGGGAGTGGGGACTCAAGGGGGGCTGTTGCACCCCCCCGGCTCCCATCTGGCCTCACCCCTTCCAAGTATCAGAAAAGGTGTGTGGTCACATCAGGAAGAGGCAGAGACCCCCTTGACCCCATCTCTTTCTGACATGATGATGCCCCCTTTCCGCACATCAGGATGTCACTCCTCTTGTCACCTGGGCCGATAACATCAGAAAGAGGCAGGGCGAAGTGGATCTCCTGTCCCCCCAAATGTAATTTTGCTGGTGTCCTTGCATGACCCCCTTATTCATTACTTTGGCCCTGTTTGCAGGTCACCTGCAATGCTCAAATGCAGCAGGAATGAGAGGCAAAGCTGATGTCTGGGGCAAGACAATTCTGACACCCTTCTCCCCTCTCTTTCCCCCCTAAGCTGCATTACAAGCCCCAGCGTAGAGCCCAAGGCTTGCCGTGCAGGAGAAACCCAGTGTTTCCGCTCTGTTCTCTGCTAATCTGCTGTTCCGTGGGGGGTGAGAGTGCGGCTCCCCATCCACGTTGCAAGCATCGGGTTGAGAGACTTGAAATGTAGGGATGACCATTGCTCCCCACTGCCATCAGAGGGGAACCCTGGCAGGAGGGGAGCCCAGCCTTTTGGGGTGGCACTGAGGGATCCACACCCCAAAAAGCAGCTGCGCTGGACATAGAGTTGCCACTTCTTTTTCAAAAGCAAAATGGGTGGATAAAGGGACTCTCTTTCACCTCATTCTGATGTGGCTACGTCTACTGTGGACAGGGTGCTAGAGCAGACACTGGCCCTTCCATCACCATTGCTCCCCCCCTATGAAGAACAAATGGATCTGGAAGCCAAGCTGTCTGTGTCTAGCTGCCCACAAAGGAGGAACTTCAAGGCTTGCAGTTTTCAGGCAAGGAGCTGTCCCTGGTTCTGACTGATAAGGCCAAGGGACAGGGACACCCAAGGAGCTGACCAAGATAGGAGCTTGGAAGAGGCTTGCCCTGATATCCTGCTGAGTGTCACGGGGCAGCCAGTGCAGCTGCACCCGAGTCCATATGCCTGGGGGGGCCCACGCTCTGCATTGCAGCTGCATTCCCTGCCCCCAGGAGGAGGATCAGGGGACCCCATTCCATCCCCTGTACCAGGGCCCCTTCCAAACTAGCTACACCCTTGCCGAAAGCCCACCGTGGAGCCTGCTATCACGAGAGCGGTCTGGTTCCGCTTATTGTGTTGGGACTGTGCATGCTTGGTTCAGTGCAGAGGACAACAAATCAGCCCTAGTGACAAAAAGCATGGTGTGGGGTGGCCAGTGCTTAATTTATATATAAAATAATAATTGCCAGGGCCCAAGCGTGCCTCACAAGCCACGCTCCCTGCCCCAGAATTTGACACAACAGGTAGGTAAATATTTTATTTGTGGGCCGCATGGCCATACAAATTAAATTAAAATTGAAATCAAAAGAAGATATAGGCATAATAATATACAAAATGACCCACACTTCAGTTAGATCAGTAAACGCAATAAAATATACATAAATTATAATTTGTAGCACATACAAGACATATATAACCATATGGGTCAAATAAACCCACATAGAAACGTATAACACCATATGGGTCAGCCAAACATAATTAAAGAATAGTTAAACAGAGAATATACACAAGATTAATGTATGCATAAATCTTGTAGAGCTAAGATTTAGCTTATCATCATATAGTGTATTCTAATCCACAGAGAAGTCATCATGGTCACCCCATAATCACAGAGTTCTTTCACTTTCGATAGCAGCTCAGTGATACATCCTCCCATATTTCCCGTACCAGCCTCTTCCTATAAGTCACACCTAGGGGTTATCGGGGTTTACTCCTGGTCTTCCTGGGGTACGTTCAGAGTACCAGTCTCGGCCGGTAAACTCAGTCGGATACAGTCGTCCCGTAACACTGCTGCTCTAAAGGCGGTGACACAACAGGGAAATGAACCCGGGTCTCCAGCTAGGCATCTAATCACTAGACTAACCTGCCTTTCTCCAGCTGAATATAAAACCGGAGTTCTTCTGGCTTTCCTCTCTAACTCTGAAATGACCAATCTCAGCCTTTCCCTGGCCTTTCACATTTTTGGGTGTGCTCTCCTAGTGGGAATATTTCCTGGGGCTCAGCCCCACCCCGGAATTTAATTGCCAGGGCCGAGCTCTGGAAAGTCCCTTCACAAATTAAGTCCTGGGCATGGTTGAGTGTGAGACCTGCATCCACAAAAGCCTTATTCCAATGAGCCACCTATGACAAAGGGACATGGCATCCTGATGCACCTCAGGGGGTGGGACCACATCAGAAGGGGAGCCTTCTCACTCCACCCCCTTTCTGATGTAGCCCTGCCCCCTCCCCAAAATTCTAGCAGCACCCTTAGAGAACCTGGGTCTAGGGGCGGCAGGGGTGCTTTGCTGGGAGCCAGAGACGATGCTTGAAATCTCCGAGAGTGAGTGAAACCCACAGGAGCGATGACCCCCACCTGAACAAAGCATCCACCCTGCCCAATGAATGTCCCAGCCCTGCCCTTTCCCAAAAAGGACAGCCGCGTGGTTGACGCAGGGACCCTTCACAAAGGAGGCTACTAGACACCAAAATAAATAATAAATTGCTTTCCTAATAGGGATGTGCGAACAGAAATGCGGTTCGGACGTTCGGTCGTTCGGTTCGAAACCCGAGTTCGGGTTCAGTTGCTCGGTTCGACGGAGTTTGTTTTGGCCAAACTTGGCCGAACATTCAAAAATAGCGCTATTGATACCGATACCGAATTTGAATATTTTTTTTGGTATCAGTATCATTTGGCCCTGAAACAAGCCCTGGTCTCCACCCTGATGCCAGGAAGTCTGCTCCTCAGCTGCCTCCCCCTTCCAGTCACGTTTTTCCCGCCCAAAGTCACGTTTTCCCCGCCCCTGAACTCATCCGAACTCACCCGAACATGACCGAACTGTTCGGCCGTTTTCAAGTTCGGTTCGGACGTTCGGTTCGGAGGTCCGAACAGACCGAGTTCGGTCCGAACTCCGAACATCCGAACCACAGTCGCACATCCCTGTTTCCTAAGGGCGTGAAGGACCATTGAACCATTTGCACAGGCTGAGCTTAAACCACCGCAAGGGTTCCCCCTCTGTGCTGGGGTGGCAATGGCTTCACCAGTAAACCCAGGCTTATAGTTCAGGATGTCAAGATTTTCAGGTGCGTGTTGCTAAAGCCAGCTACTGCCTCTCCTTGCAGCCTTTCTGGCTCCAATTGGCTCCATGAATCTCCTCTGCTGAGATTCCCTCGTGGCTGTCAGTCCACAAGCCACAGTCCACGCAGTTATGCACCGACAAGCCGTGTCCTGCTGTCTCGGTGATACCGCTTGGATTGCACCCTCAAACAGCTTTGGATCGCGGGTTTCCTCAGTTACCCTTAGAGCCTGGTAACTTTCCCACTCTACATCTCAGGAGCAGTTAGCCAACTCCCTCTGCCTCAGAGCTAATCCCTTTCAGCGCCCCAAGATTCTCTAGCAGGTGCTGCAGCTGTGGTAGAAGTCGGCTTCCTCTTGGTCAGTCCGGTCCCCAACTTCCAAATTGAAAGCCAAGCTCTCCGAGTCTGTTATTCCTATAGGCTAGGCCATTTACCCTAGGCCTAGACCATCTCAAACGGCACGAGAGCCCCAATCACAAGTTGCTAAGAACAAAACTCTGGGAGATAATTGCAGGATGATCTCGCTTGCAATAAACAGCTGTTGAGATTGATTAGACGCTGAGGAGTTTAATCAGTATGAACAGTCCTTTTCCAGAGCCCTGTGCACTACAAAAAAACCATGGAGAGCAGAGCAAAATGAGAAGGAGATGCTGGTCTCACCGGGCTTAGAGCAAATCTCCCCTCAGGCTTAGAGTCTCTTGGTGCGTCTTTCCCAGGCTCCTAGGATGGCTGTCAGCTTGTGGACCATCAGGGGGCTAATGCTGATGAGTGGAGGGAGTAAGGAGCTCCGCATGGGCCAAAAATGAAGCATGATGTCAAGCTGTCCTAGTGGCAGCCTAAAGCTGCCCCAAGGGTGTAACAAAAATGGAGCTTCATTGAGCTCAGTCCAGAGCTGCAGTTACCTGTAAAAACAGGGAAACCCCCTCAAATGTGCAGTACTCAATTCGACTCAAAAATTTGGGGTAGTTTTTGGTCCCTCAAAACAGTGTCCCCCAAAACAGGGCACTCGAATACCAACAGAACAAAATACCAAAATACCATTTTTATCCTGATTTTTTTCAACTTCAGGTCCCAGATTTTGGAAATTTGGGGGCTTTTCCTTTTTTAAAAGGTTTTGGGTAGCTGAGAACGGAGATTTTGTTTTTCTGGGTACCTGAACAGTATTCAAGTACTGATTTCGGAGACCTGCAACCTGAGTAGAAAATATGGGTCTTGCCTGCTAGTACCATTTCAGCTGTACTCTAGAGGGTGGTCGAGCCAGCTTGACCATCACTAGGACATGTTCAGAGTGGGTAGAGGAGGAAGCTGGGCCAATGCTCTACCCCTACCCACTCTGAACATTTTCTAGCGGCTCTCAGGCTGCTTGCAAGAGGTACTGACAAGAAAGAAGTTTACAGAGTGAGCAGAGCTGGTGTGCTGGTCCTATCCTGGCCAACTCCTAATTAAAACTTCCTTCCATACCATTACTCCAAGGGTGGGGGTGCTCGTTGGTGCCACCACTTTTGTGTGGGGAGGCCAAGGTGAGCTGGGAGCCCCCTTTGGGTGGGCCACCACGTTGGGAAAACATAAGAACATAGTCAGTGCCATACTGAGTCAGAGGAATGGTCCGTTGTCTCCCACAGTGGACAATCTCAGTCGCTTGGGACAAGTACCCAACAGTACCCATGTCCTTGTTCTAAAGGGGGCCTGGGCCCACTGTTGCTTTATTATTTATTTATTTATTTACTTATTTATTATTATTATTTCATTTCATTATTATTTTTAGCCCGCCCTTCCCTGAAGTCTCAGGACAGCTCACAAAAAACATAAAATACAATTAAAAGACATTAAAATACAATTCAGCAACAACAACAACAAAACCAACCCCCAAAGCCTACCCACACCAACCCTAACCACCCAACCACCTCCCACCTAATCCCTATCCCCACCCGCCAAATGCTTGACTAAAAAGAAGGGTCTAACGCCGCCTCCGACAAATGCTCAGACGAGTTACGCCACTGAGCTACCCTCAACCTCACGCCCGTTCTCATTCAGAACCAACATGCATGTATAGAAAAAAGGAGGGGGGTGGGGGGTGGACACTAAAAAACTATCCCTATGGGCAGCCAAGCTATTGCAGATGAAATAACATAGGGGAAAAAACAGAAAAACAAACTCTATAAACAATGTGAAAAATGATAAACGCACAATATAATAAAAACAAACTTTATTTAGTAATCAACAGCAGTAAACTAAACTAAACTGCCTAACTGAGTCAGAGCAATGGTCCATCTTAGCCCAGTATTGTCACAACCTGACACGGCAGCAGGGGTTTCAAATTTGGGTTCAAATCCAGCTCTTCCAGGGTCTCCGGCAGAGGCCATCCCGGTGTGCTACCTGAGACCCCTCCAAGCCCCCAGCGGAGGCCTCCCCCAGGCGTGATGCCAGAGGTCAAGATGCTGGGGACTGAACCTGGGACCTTATGCATGCAAAGGTCCACTTGAGCTATGCCCCCTGCCCCCCGCCCCAGTGTGTGAAATAGTAATATCAAAGTCCATGCAAACCCAACTGTATAAAGTACAGCTCAGAAAAGAGAAGATGGAAACAATATTGTTAACATGTTTCAGCCATAGGCCTCTTCTTCAGGATCCCCCCCGCCCCCCAGTGAAGTTTGGCGGTCTCTTAAAAGGGAGTCTGAAGACGGAGAGCTTGAAGGAGGGAGGTTTTATGCAGACTCTGGGTAATTTAATTTCAGACATTACGAGACCACGGTCAACCACAGTGAATCCCCTGTGGTGACCGATAGTCCCATAACATCTGTAGTGCGTTCCGCCAGATGTTCACCACGGTGAACCTCCGGCGGGAAGCACTTTGACCACGATTCTGGCCCTCCAGAGTTCTATAACTGTGGGACTTACCTTGTCAGGTATTATTCCCATTTGACAGATGGTAAAGTGAAGCTACAAAGCGATTGTGATTTGCCTATTGTTAACACATGACCTGGTTCCACGCATGATCACAGATGGGGTCCCAAAAAGGGGAAGGTCCCGGTGATCAGGCTAGGTCTCAAGTTTGGGGATTTTCTCAAAAAGGGTCCATGCGTGTTCGGGATCGAGTCTGAGGTCGTGGCGCGCTACAACCTGTAAGGGGTACCCCTCTTCAGAATAAGACAGAAACGGGGGGAGGGGGGTTAAATAAGGGGATATTTTATCCCTGTGGGCAGGAGGGGCGGGATATAAATTTTAAGTAGATAGTAGTAGGTAGATATTTTTATTAAGGGTTAACAAATAACAAAAAAAGTGGGGGGAGGGCGAAACACACACACTCACAAGCTAATTCAGGACACACACACACACACTCACAAGCTAATTCAGGACACACACACACACACTCACAAGCTAATTCAGGACACACACACACACACACTCACAAGCTAATTCAGGACACACACACACACACACACTCAAACTAATTCAGGACACCATTAAATGATTTACAAAGGCAAGCTTCATAAACAGGGAAAAGTGAAAGTAGTGAGGAAGGCGAAAGGGAGGAAAAGCTCAAGGAAATGAGGGAAAGTAGGGGCTGAGAGTTACCCATCCTTTCCTGTTGCCAAAGGGGACAGGGCCCCCACGGACCCAGCAATGATCAGGGGGAAGAGGGGAGGGCAGAGCGCGGTCTGGGAGATTCCCCTCGGGGTGGGCACGGGCAGAGAGGTCTGCACGTGTCCCCACCCAAGAGTAGCTCCCTCACCCGGGGGAGACAGGGAGCGGTGCTAGAGGGTTGCACAAAGGATCCGGGAGCGGGTACAATAGGTATTTGAAAGTGACAGAGGGATTTTCGAGGGCCTCCGGGGTGGGACAAGAGGAAAGTTTCAAGGAGTCTCTAAAGGAGCAAGAAAGTATCAATCACAGGGTTGGGAATTTTTTAAGACACAGGAAGGGAAGACTCTTGGGCATTCGGGTGGGTGGAGGGATCCAGATGAGTTTTCAGAAAACATGGAGCACTAACGACCTTTTGTGTCCATACTTAACCCTCGTACTTTAAAAAAATTGCACTCACCCAGTCTTGGGGTACATATGGACCCCCTATGGGAAAACCCATTGTTGGTGGGGTATATTTTAACCCCAAAATATAGTCTGTGTCCCAAAATGTCAAAAGCCTTGAAACTAAGCCCCGGAAACACACACACACACACACACACACAGAAACACACGAGAGACTGTTTTATGGGGATTGTTTTCACCCAAACATAACCAATGACCCCAAAACGTCGTTTTCCTTTGTAAAAACTGTAAATTTTATTTAAAATACAGAATATTGATTGAACAAACACGGAACATTTAATTAGTAACTAATCTAAACCTAAAAAGAAAGAAAACACTGAATAACATCAAGCTTAAAAAATGGCACTCGCCAGGTCTTGGGGTCCATTGGACCCCTATAGGAAAACCATGATACAAAGTCACAAGATAATAGCAATGAAGGGGTTAATTTTCATTGCTGCTGCCAGTCTGAAGTGGCCTTGAGTTCCATGTCCCCTTGCTATCTGAATGGCCCTTGAAAACTGTTTATTTGGTTTATTTTAAGCTGGGGTCCATTTGACCCCTCTTGAAATGCATTGGCTGGGGTCCATTCAACCCCAATAGGAAAACTCTATGGAAACCTGGGGTCTGTTTGCAAAATGGCACTTTTTTCGTTATAGGAGACAAACGGTAAGAGGTATCAGGCTGAAATTTTAGTATGTTATGTCCAGAGGTGCCGGCGACAATGTCCTAAAAGTTCAAACTTGAAGAGCTACTAATTAACCATATTTTAATGTTTTGGTGCTCGGTGGGGTCACTCTGACCCCAAATGCGTGGGTTAAGATTTTAAATCNGTTTGGCTACAGAATCGATCTGAGGTTTAAAGGAGAGGGAGGAGTCAAAAATGAACCCTAGGCTACATGCCTGAGGGACAGGCTGGATGTTGACCCCATCAACGAAGACAGAGAAGGAAGAGAGAGAGGAAGGATGAGGGGGGAAGATGAGGATTGAGCAGTTAGGTTTTAGCCATGTTACATTTGAGCTGACAATGAGGCATCCAGGCAGAAATGTCAGAGAGGCAGTTAGTGAGGCAAGACTGGATAGAGGGAGAGAGAGGGGTGCGTGGAGAGATAAAGTTGGGTATCATCAGCCTACAGATGGTACTGGAAGCCATGCGATTCGATGCGTTTGCCTAGGGACAGAGTGTACAGAGAGAGAGAAGAGGGCCAAGGATGGAGCCTTGGGGAACTCCAACCGAGAGCGGAAGAGAAGTAGAGGAAGGATCAGTCAGAGAGGTAGGAAGAGAAGCAGTTGAGGACTGAGCCATGGAAACCAAGGGAGTCAAGTAAGAGAGACTGGTAGACAGTGTCAAAAGCATCAGAGAGATTGAGGAGGACAAGGATGGAGTAGAGGCGATTGGATTTTGCTAAGAGAAGGTTGTTAGTTATTTTAACAAGAGAAGTCTCAGTAGAGTGGAGGGGGCGGAAGGCAGATTGGAGCAGGTCAAGGAAGGAGTTGGCAGAGAGGAAGTCAAGGCAATGGGTGTACACAGCATGTTCCAGGAGGAGCTCAGACACAAAAGGGAGGAGAGAGATGGGACAGTAATTAGAGGGATTGGAAGGATGAAGGGTAAGCTTGTTGAGGATAGGAGAAACAGTGGCATGTTTAAAGGCCGAGGGAAAGGAGCCGGTAGAGAGGGAGAGCTTGACTATGTACAGGAGGGATGGGGAGACAGTGGGGTCAGGAGGCAAGAAGGGATAGGATCAAGGGGGCAAGTGGAAGGGTTGGAAGTGGAGAGCAGGGAGGTGATTTCCTCAAGGGGGGATAGGGGGAAGGAGGACAGGAGGGGAGGAGAAGGGGTGAAGCAAAGGGGATGGAGAGGAGTGGGAAGCAATATCAAGGCTGAGTTTATCTATCTTGTTAGTGAAAAATGAGGTGAGATCCTGAGGGAAGAGGGTGGTGGAGGACATGGGGGCTTGAGAAGGGAATTGAAGGTTGAGAAGAGGCAGCGGGGGTCACGAGAACAGGACTGAATGCGGGTGACAAACTAGAGCTGTTTAAGGGAGATCAGATGGCAGAGCTGAGGGAAGAGAGGGAGAATTTAAAGTGAAGAAAGTCAGCATGGCGGTGAGTTTTCCACCAGAGATGCTCAGCAGCGTGAGTGCAGGAGCTGAGGTGGCAGATGGAGGGTGTGAGCCAGGGTTGGGGGTTGAAGGAGCTGATAGGGCGGGAGGATAGGGGAGCCAGGGAGTCTAGGGTAGAGGACAGAGAAGCATTGAAGGCAGAGACAGCACGACTTGGCCCCCTCCTGTCTGAGGGACCCCCTCACTCCTCGGATCCTAGGGTGATCCTTACGGTCCGCCGGGAGCGCCTTCCTGGAGGTCCTCTGGGTTAGTGGGGGGGGCACAATGGAGAGGGCGTTCTTGGTGGACGCACCGCGGCTGTGGAACTCCCTCCTGGGGGAAGCTCAACTGGCCCCGAGTCTGCTGGCCTCCCGCTGGGTCTGTAAGACCTGGCTGTTTGTCCAGGCCTTCAGGGAAGGGAGTGGGTAGGGGTGGGGGAGATGGGTAGTGAGCAGGGGGGTTGGGTTGGGTTAGGGAGGGTTTGGGTATGGGTTGTTTTAATCTGGGGGNCATGGATAAATTTTCAGCAATGTAGCTCAAGCAGTTTCCTCAAAATTGGGACTTCAGAAGTCCCCTGTTTATAATGGAGAGTGGTTGTGCATTTAAGTTTCAGGCAACTACCGTTGCCTGAAAAATACCTTGAAGGCTGTTGCTAGTTAGGAGTTTCTCAGAGTTACCGGGGGAAAAGGGAGGATGCCTTTGACTCAATTGCTCCATGTTTAGTACTAAGGTCTCCTCCTAGACTCCCTTTCTGAGGCTCGGCTGGTTTTGCAAGAGGGGCTTATCTCCACTTACTAGGCTTCAACCCAGATTGACTCTGAACTCTTGACCTCTTGACTTGGGCTTCTTAATTCTTCTGTGCACCCCTCGAACTGCGTTCCACAGGGCGCTACTTTGCCCAGCGGGGGGTGAGGGGGCAGGAAGGCAGGTCTGTCATTTTGTGGGGAAAAGCATAATTGGTAACACCATGGTCACCCAGTGAGTTAATTTAAACCCTGGGCTCCCAGATCCAAATCCAACACGTTTTCCACTAGGCTACACTGCAGTTTAGACACCCAACACCAATCTCTCTCTCTCACTCACACACACACGCACACACACACACTCATAGATGGAAGCTGGGGCAGCACCATCTTCCTCAATAAGCCCTGCCTCCACCTTGGAGATCCCACCATTTCATCCTCAGGGAGGCCCATAATGAGCCTGGACCAATCACAATCTTGTGATGCCCAGGCCATGGGAGGAGAGACCCACTGGGCCGTGGATGCCATACGCACACACACAGAGGAAGGCAAAGTCAGTTCAGTGTGTTGCTGATGTTCCTTGGTTATTGGGCGCTTCTCAGATTGAAGCACGGAGACTCCTGATGAGAAGAGTGTGTTGATGATCTCTCCCCTGCATTTGGGCATCCAGGCAGTGCTGACTCAACTCTCAAAGGCCTGTCCCTGCTCAGCATAATAGCTGGGATGGATTCAGAAGGAAAGAGGAGTCTTTGTTCCAATATCATAACCAGGAATTTAAGGCAATGCATCCCCCGCCCCCCCTCTGTTGGAGCCCCAAAATTGGTCTTTTGAAATTCAGGGTCATAGGACGGTTGGTCTGGCCGGAATCTGAAGAATCATCTAGTCCAATCCCTGCTCCAAGGCAGGGTACTCGAAAGCATCAGAGATGGCTTTTGATGAGGAGATTCCACATTGCCCAAGGAGGAAAAAATAATTCCGATTAAGTCTTTTGCTGGACCAATTTCTGTTGGTGAAGAGATGTGAGTGATTTCCCCCTCAAGGAATGAATCCCCATGGCCTGCTTGGTGGGGACAATGTACTGCAGATAAGAAAAACAAAAACAAAAAAACCCCATTGTGGCAGCGAGCTGCTTCACTCCTCCTGGAGGCTGGCCAATGTTCGGGGAATTAGCATGTTGGTCCCAAAAGTAATGGGGGTGGAGTGGAAGGGCTCAA
>QEPC01008369.1:3491130-3541627 GCA_003113815.1 Sphenodon punctatus | reverse complement strand
CGGGACCACGGCAGGGAATCAGCCTGACAGACCACAGCCCGGGGCAGCGCAACAGACGTGACGCCGATTCCCGGCCGTGGTCAAAACACCCAGAAGGCACCAGGGAGGGGCGGGAGGCTGGCATGGCCATCAGAGGGCAAACGAAGCCATAAGGGTCGAAAGGAAATGCCCACACAAGGGAAACAGGAAGGGAGGGGGAGGAGAGAGAAGAGCCGCAGAGGCAGCACACACAACAGGCACAGAGACAACGAGGGCACAATGGGACACACAGCACAAACACACACCCGGGCGCATACACACCCGCACGGGAAAGGAAGGGAGGGGGGACACGGCGGGACAGACACCAACCACGGCACAACGGGCGAAGGGGGGGGGGGACAGGGAAGAAGGCGGGGAGGAGCCCGGGGGGAAGGCCGGACACGGGGAAGGGCACCCAGAACCTCATCAACAGCAGAGGCTGCACGGGCACCCCCACAGCGACACAGCCAGTCCCGGAATGGGGGGACCCCTAGGGGCAGAGCACAGGCACAGGGGGAGGCCACACGGACAGGGAGCGGCCCGGGAACGGTCCAGGGGGCAGACAGGCACCCCATGTGCCGGCGAGGGTGCGATGGATGGGATGGAGTCAAGCAAGAGCCGATCCAAATACACCCCCCCACCCCGGGAGGGCCCCAGAACCCCGCAGTCACAGAGTCACCCAAGGGGGGGAGGCTCAGGCACAGGAGGGATCGCAGGCGGACTAGGAAGGTCAGCAGCACCCCGAGGTGCTGGGTGCCGGCTCGGAGATCAGGACACGGCCGCAGGAGAAGGCAGCCATGGAAGGGGACACCGGTTGCAGAGGTGGACAGGGGAGGCCCGTGGAGGGGGCCCGGAGCCACAGGCAGGGGCAGCGGAACCCCGGGAAGCAGGCAGCACAGCAGCAAGGCCAGGACATCATGGAGGGAGTGGGCAGCGACCCACAGCATCAGGGCAGAGGCGGGAGCTGACAGCGGGGCCAGCAACCAGGGCCCGGAAGGCACAGGGGGCCTCACAGCCAGCTGCAGGGGGCCACAAAGGGCCCCGGGGCTGGGTGGCCCGCCAGGTGAACGAAGTGGGACCGCTGAAGCATGCCCCGATGGTACCCCAGCGCTGCCATGTGGTGGGCGACGAGGTAGTACGCCTCGAAGGGATCCTGTACGGCGAGCCCCACCTGGACATCGGATCGGGACCACACACCAGCCAGCACCGCCAGCTCCACTCCGGTGGGCTCTGACAAGCCACAGTCAGCAGCTGGGGGCCACGGAAGGTAACCAAGCTCCAACAGGTGGTGATAGACTGCCCCACGGGACCGCTGGTAACCACGGGCCCCGTGACCACAGCCAAAGAAGGACACGGCCAGGGCAGGGTCCCCCTCCGTCAGACAGGTGGTGTAGGCGGCCAGGCTGCACACAGAGAGAGCAGACACGATCTCCGCCGCAGACCACCCCACATGCGAGCACCTCATCTCCGGGATGCGCCCATCGGGAAAGGGACGCAGGCCCAGCGTCTCCCCGTGCAGTCGGCAATCGCGGGCGCTCACCTCATAACCGAAGTAGTGCAGGCCGGAGCTCAGACTCGCATAGGCACCTGTCAGGGTGTCCGGACAGCTCAGGAGCAATTGCACAGCCGGGGAATGCCACAGGTCACGCAGGGCCATGGTCTCGCGGAAGGTCCAGCTATGGGGGGCCCCAGGGGCGCTGGGGCCCGCGAGCCCCGGGGAAGTCCTGCCAGCCATGGTCTAGCACGCGCATGATACTAACTGTAAGGAAAGAGGGGCCCCACAATCCCTGGAGGGACGGGAGGGGAAGCAGGGGAGCTCCAAGGCCAAGTGGCTGCAACATGGCCCGGCTAATAAGGCCACAGGCCGCAACATGGCCCGGCTAATGAGCGAGGCATGGGGTGAGGACTCAGCCCAGCTGCTGGCACTGAACACACATACAGGACATCCTACACACAGCTCTGGGCGGCGAGGACAACAAGCAGCCAAAACACAGAGAGGTGGGAGGTGATGACAGCAGGAATGCAGCTGCTGCCCGCACATGCCCGGGCGCAGGCTGCACCATGTGCCAGGCCCCGTGCAGGAACTGTAGGTGTGCACAGGGGGTCGCCCCCTTCTGCCCCGCCCCTGTCACCCTGCAGGAGCTGCCCCAGCCGGCTGGTGGTGGGGGGAAAGCAGTGCTGATTTGGGCTCCCCCCCCTGGCTGGTAGGTAGGTTGCGAACAGGGGGTGGGGAATCACAGGCACCAGCCTATAACGGGTGTGGCTCCAACCCACCAGGGGCACCGTTCACCATGGAGCTAGGGCAGTTGGGCGCCTGCGGGATGCACCTAGCAGTCTGCGCGGGGTGGTACTACTCGCACATGGTCCTCTTGTGCATCCAGACCGCAGAGGTGCACCTGAGTGCCCAGCTGCGGGTGTCCATGGCCAGAAGCGAGCCCGGAGAGCCCACCACGGGCGCAGGTGCTCCCTAGCCCGGCCCAGGGCCCAGAGGATGTCCGGAACTGCCCGACAGGCCCTCCTCCGCACTCGGGAGTGGGCTGCAGTGCTCCGCGAGGCGGTCATCCAGCTCCAGTGGTGGAGGGAGACCATGGGACGCACTGCCCAGCTCGCTATGCCCATTGCCCGGCAGCTATGGGTTATGGAGTGGGCACAGGGGTGGCGGGCCAGGGCGCTGGCTCAGTGGGCCGCCACCGCCTGGAGACTGTACTTTTGGATGGTCAGGAGCACCCTCCTGCAACTCGTGGAGCAGTTAATGCCCTGCTTGGAGCAGCAACACACCCGCATGTGGACCCCCATTCCCATGGTCCAGCGGGTGGCCATCGCAGTCTGGACTCTAGCAATGCCCGACTCCTGTTGGTCCGTCACGCAGCATTTCGGTGCCGGGGTGAGCACCGTCGCCGGTATCCTGCAAGACATCTGCGAAGCGGTGGAGGGCGTGCTTCTTGGCCAAGTGATCCAGCTGGTGGACCAGGAGGCCATGATGGCCGGCTTTGTGGCTGGAGAATTTCTCAACTGCATGGGCGCCGTGGACGGCACCCACATCGAGATCCTCCGCCCATCTGATGGAGAGGCCGCAGAATATGTCAACTGACATGGGTACCACTCCCTGCAGCTGCAGGCAGTTGTGGACCACCAGGGACGGTTCATAGACATTTATACGGGCCACTCTGGGTGCAGCCACGATGCCCAGATCATGACCATCTCCCCCTTCTATGCCCAGATGTACCGCGGGGACTTTGCAGACATGGGGATGACCCGGATCGAGGGGGTGCTGATGCCCCCCTGCATCCTGGGGGACCCGGTCTGTCCACTCACCCGGTGGCTAATGAAGTCGTACCCAGTCTCCAGGAACCCTGTGGAGGCGCTGTACAATAACCGCCTGTGTGCAAGCAGGACCATGGTCGAGAGGGCTTTTGGGGCCCTCTAGCAGTGCTGGAGAAGCTTCGCGGGCCGGCTGGACTACACAGTGGAGACCTCGGCCCTGGTGATCGGAGCCTGCTGTGTTCTCCACAATGTGTGTGAGACCGATGGGGCTGCCCTCGAGTACCCTGTGCCCCGGTGCCCTCCCAGCCCCGTGCCTCTCTATGTGAACGCTGAGAACCTGCGGGAGTACCGGTACGCAAAGCGCATCCGTGCTGCCCTGGCGAGCCGGATCAGCCGGGAGGCCGAGGAGTGAGGATGCACACCCCCATCTCCACCAGCACCCTGGCCGTGCCCCTTGACGCCCACCCACGCCCAGCCCCGGGCCTATGAACAGAACCACGGAAGCGACTGTGGTACGCATACACTTATTGTGACCACCACCTACTGGTGCCCCACCACCACCACCACCACTCTCCTCCCAGTGCCGTGTACCCCCCCAGGCCGCTCACCCCCTTCCCCGNGGGCCCTTGTGTGACAAGAAGTTTCATTGTGGCACACTTGAATTAGCCAGTGAGAGAAACTGATTCAAGAGAACTGTGTGCAAGGGAAACTGAGTCACTCAAACCCGGTAAAGTGGGGGTATGGACTCCCCAACCTGTGACAGGTGGATTCTCTGGTGTGTACTGAGGGCTAAGCTCACCCTGTAGCATTTCCCAGTGAGACACAAGTAAGGTTTCTCTTCTGTGTAGATTCTCTGATATATAGTGAGTGCCCCAAATTCTCCTGTAGCTTTCCTTACACTCCTGGCATATACAGAAGAATCCCATGGGGATTCTTATTTTTAAAACAGCAAATATTTTAGGGGGGGGGGAGCACACCTATATATGATGTCCCCTTACCAAATCCAGACTTGAAGCTTTGACCTGCCACTTTTCTTTAAAAACACCTGACCAACCAACCAACCAACCACTGGTTTCTGCTTTTTCCTTTGCTCACAGAGCTTTGCATTTTGCTCTCTATTTCACGCCACCAACACTGTGTAGTTCTTAGACCTGTATTTATCTCTTTAAAAAATAAATAAATATGTATCATGTATTTCATAGAAGAGCGTGAAACTTGAATGGTGGCCCCCATCGCACCTCACCAACCTAAAAGCTCACTAGCTGCCACTGACAACAGGTCATAACTGGAGTGATCCGTTTCCAGATATTTCCTTTTGATAAGTTTATTGTTTCAACAATAAGTCATAACAAAGATATACACAGTAAAACAGCACCAAAGAACAGGAACACCAATGCTAAATCAGAATCCAAATAAAATTATCAATAGAAACAGCTGCCTGCTGTCCCCAGCTAGAACAACTCCAAATATTTACTCCCAGTATCTGACAGTCAGAAGTTGCATCTCTGCAAGCTGCTTAGTTAATTGACGTTAATGGGCCTGTCGTAGCAGGGTCAGACTAGGTGCCGGAGCTTGGCCCTTTCAGAGGCGGTAGCGCCGGCCTGGAGGGCGTAGCCACTGGGGATGGTGCAGGATGGTGCCTTGAGGGGCCTCAGCTGGGCTAGCCTCCAGGGTCTAGCAACCAAGGGCCTGAGTTAGGGCTAGCTGGGCTGGGTGTGGTTTGGCCAAGCCTAAGCGTAGAGGAGGCTCCTGACCAGGGTGACCAGATATGCCAATTTTAGAGGACAGTTATGAAAAATGCAGGTTTCAGGGCTGCATTGGTGCCAATGCAGCCCTGCAACCTGTATTTCTTATAAGTGTCCTCTAAAATTGGCATATCTGGCCACCCTGCTCCTGACTGAGAAGGAAAAGGGGGGAGAGGCAGGAGCTAGGGAGGGCTCTGCCTCTGAGCTGGCTGCAAGAGAGACTGTGCTGCCCAGCTAGCAGAGCCCGGGGAAAGGCTCTCCCTGGGGGCTAAAGAGAAGCAGCGAGCTAGTAGCCTGAACTCGACTGTGGGGATTTGGATACCCGGCAGGGTGGGAGGGACTGGGCCTAGCCAGGCGGAGCTTAAGGGAGGGGCACCCCTGACCCTTGCACTTTGATTTATTTATTTAATTGATTTCGTGACACTTTTAGCCCGCTCCCTCCTGCGCACACGGCAGCTTGGGGAGGCTCACAAACTAACATTCCAAATATAAAACCGTTCCATAATTAAAATCGGAAGCATCAAATTTATAACACTCATTATAAATGAGTGGGTGGGTTAGTTTTGTTTTTTTTAATCTCCCGTACCCTCTTTATTGTTTTAATGTTAAATTGTATCCTGGGGCCCTGTTTTAAACACTTAAATTGTTTTTGATGTATTTTAAATTGTTTTATATTTGTTTTATATGTATTTTTTATTATTGTTAGAAGCCACCCCGAGCTGTTTTCAGGAGGTATAAATTCAGAAAATAAATAAATTAATAAGGTGGAACTAAATTCCCTCCCCCCCCCGACCCTACCCACCCTAGTCGTCTCCGTCCCCTCGCGGAAGAGCCAGGTCTTACACTGTCTCCAGAAAGAGGGGAGGTCATCGGTCGGGGCCCAGGCCGTTTAGGGCTTTATAGGTCGACACCAACCCCTTGAATCAGGCCCGGAAGACAATAAGCAGCCAGGGCAGCGAACGCAGCACCGGTGTAACGTGCTCCCGGCGACCTGTCCCCATAAGGAGCCGGGCCGCCGCATTCTGCACCAGCTGCAGCCTCCGGACCGTCACTAGGGGCCGCCCCACGTAGAGTGTGTTGCAATAGTCCAGCCTCGAGGGGATGAAGGCATGGATGATGGTGGCCAGGTCAGAGTCCGAGACATATGGCCGTAGACATCACACCACACGTAGCTGGCAAAAGGCGTTCCTTGCCACAGCCGCCGCCTGGGAATTCAGGCGGAGCTGTGAATCAAAAAGCACCTGCAGACATTTTATTTATTTATTTTTATTTTATTTAAAATTTATATCCCGCCCCTCCTGCCCACAGGGCAGCCCGGGGCGACGAACAGCACTCAATAAAACAATATACATTTTAAAAAACAATTTAAAAATACAATATGTGGGGAAAACCCCCACCCCCACCCTGACGGAACAGCCAGGTCTTACATATGCGCCGAAACAGCAGGAGAGTGGGAGCCAGCCGAGCCTCCTCCGGGAGCGAATTCCACAGCACGGGGGCGGCCACTAAAAAAGATCTAACATCGGTGGCCACCCGCCTCGCCCGGGGAACCTCCACAAAGGCTCCCACGGACGATCTCAAGGGTCGCACATGAAATTGTGGCAAATAAAAATGTTTAGTGAAGATCCTGTGTGGGCCTGGATCCTAAGATGACCTATCCCAGGAACCCTGTTACACTGATCCTCAAAAAACAACGTATCCAATCCTTGTCTAAATCCATCTATGCCACCAGCCTTCACCACATCCTCTGGCAGTTCCTCAAGTGAATTGTCTGTTGAGTAAAGAACATACTTCCTTTTGTTTATTTCAAATTGTTTTGTTTTTCTAGAGAGCCAGTGTAGTGGATAAGATGCTAGACTTGGACCTAGGAAGCCAGGGTTCAAATCCTGTCCTAGACATGAACTTGCTGGGTGGCCTTGGGCTCTCTCAGGCTCAGTTCCCCTATCTGTGAAATGGGAATAATATGTCTGTGTTTCATAGAATGACCTCCCTCTCAACCCCACCCTGCTGTTCTATTATTATTACTTGTAAGCCGCCCCGAGCTTCCTGTGGCAGGAGGGGCGGAGTAGAATTTTTAAAAATAATATATATATATTTGAGAGGGTAAATTTGCTTCTCCTCATTTGTTTCTCCCCCAGCACTCACCATTTTGGTTTTACTTACTGTGGCCAGCCCTGAGCCTCAAGGCAAGGGAAGAATATAAATCTCAATAAATGAATAAGATAAATAAACAATCAACAGCTCTATCATTTATTAATTGAGTCTGCTGCTTAACGAAGCGGAAAGATGGTTCTGTGGTTTGGGAACTTAGCTTAGAGACCCAGATTCAATTCCCTGCTCCTGGGCAAATTCCTTAGTCTTTCTCTGTGGATCTATTATTTAGCATCCTTCTGATGAGTAGCAAGTAAACAATTTATTGTCTCAATCAATGATTGCAGCAAGAATAAAATAAATTTAAAAACCAAACAAACAATATTCAATACACTTTTACCCCCCAAAAAGTAATACTGTTATAAATACTTATATGATCTCTTGACCTAAATTAACCTTTCTCTTACAAATATGCCGTCATTCTTGGATAAGAGCATACAAATATATGCCAAAACTACACAAGTTACAAAATAAACTATTGTCCCGCAGAATGTCTACATCAAATTGTGCCTTTTGACTACTAGCACATGCATCAAATTTGCTGCTTTAATCGAAATATCCTTATTAGGATTTGCCAGTAAATATGCAATTTTTAAACACATATCCCAGTGATTTTTCCCTTTCATAATAACGCTTAAATATCTAGATCAAACTTCTTCTGTAAGTAAGCAGTCAAACTAATAATGTTGTAAGTCCTCCATGTGTTTTTTGCACAAGCAAAATCTTAGCTCATATAGGAAATACCATTATACCTGTCCTCCACAACTTGAATGGGGAGCATTTGAAAATGGGATAGGGTTAAAGCCTTCTGGGAGGTGTAATTTGTTGTTTCAGCCAGATACGCTTCACAATGATAAATAGACTTAATCTTTCCATAATATGGAGCCACACAGGAATTGCAAATAAGGGTTGAATCCGCTTGCATATGTATATCCTTCATACGGGCTCTAAAAACGTTGATGGCAGCCTGTCGTGAAAAGCCCTGGAAAACCTCCAGTGAAAACCCTGTCTTTACTAAAATCCTATTTAACCGGGCCCTCCACATTTTTAAAGATCTTGTTTCTAATTGCTCTAGCCAGCTCAAATAGGGTAGTCTATCGTTAGTCATATATCTTAACCGCTGCCAATATGAAAAAACTTGAAGTCTAGCTCTAATCTCTGAAGGGAACACACCCGTCTCAAATCTCAAAAAGTCGACTGGGGTGCCCCGAGGGACTCCTAAGATGGCACGCAGTATTTTATTTTGTATTACCTCCAGCTGTTCTATAAGTAAATAATTTCTTTATAGCGCACACGCAGCGTGTCCGGCACTAAACAGTTGTGAGTAGAGCCAGGTCCCTGCCCTGAGGAGATTACAGTCTAGAATGGGCACGGTAGGAGCCAGCATGGCTGGGTTGGGCCCAGACTCGTGTCACAATGATGTCCCCCCCCCCACCACCACCACCAAGGGGCAAGGGGGTGGAATCTCACAGTGACCTTTCCAAGGCTCCGGGCAAGCTGTTAATTGTATGTTAATTGTACAATTGCAAAGGTTGTGATGCCGTCTTGGCTCCCAGTGAGACCCCTGGTGTGGCAGAGTCTGCCCCCCCACCCCGGAAGGTGTTTTTAGGAGTTGGTGGGGCCAGCTCGCCACTCCCGCCCACTCTGAAAATTTCCTCCTTGGCAGGGCCCTTTGCAGGCAGCTTGAGTGCCACTAGAAAATGTTCAGAGTGGGTGGGTGCAGAGTGTTGTTATTATTATTATTACAAGCACTTGTATAGCGCCAGCTGTGTACCTGGCGCTTTATAGAACAATGAGATGGACGCGGTCCCTGCCTACAGCTTACAATCTAAATGGCCGTGCTTCCTCCCTCGCCCACTCTGAAAATGTCCTAGTGGGGCTCAGATCACTTGCAGACAGGGTGATTTCAGACGTTACAGGCCCCCGATTCACCACAGTGGATTCCCAGTGGTGGCGAGTCGAACAACCCCCCCCATGGTCCAGGGAGGCCCTGAACAGACGTGACAAGAGCAGGACCACGGCAGGGAATCGGCCTGACAGACCACAGCCCGGGGCAGCGCAACAGACGTGACGCCGATTCCCGGCCGTGGTCAAAACACCCAGAAGGCACCAGGGAGGGGCGGGAGGCTGGCATGGCCATCAGAGGGCAAACGAAGCCATAAGGGTCGAAAGGAAATGCCCACACAAGGGAAACAGGAAGGGAGGGGGAGGAGAGAGAAGAGCCGCAGAGGCAGCACACACAACAGGCACAGAGACAACGAGGGCACAATGGGACACACAGCACAAACACACACCCGGGCGCATACACACCCGCACGGGAAAGGAAGGGAGGGGGGACACGGCGGGACAGACACCAACCACGGCACAACGGGCGAAGGGGGGGGGGGACAGGGAAGAAGGCGGGGAGGAGCCCGGGGGGAAGGCCGGACACGGGGAAGGGCACCCAGAACCTCATCAACAGCAGAGGCTGCACGGGCACCCCCACAGCGACACAGCCAGTCCCGGAATGGGGGGACCCCTAGGGGCAGAGCACAGGCACAGGGGGAGGCCACACGGACAGGGAGCGGCCCGGGAACGGTCCAGGGGGCAGACAGGCACCCCATGTGCCGGCGAGGGTGCGATGGATGGGATGGAGTCAAGCAAGAGCCGATCCAAATACACCCCCCCACCCCGGGAGGGCCCCAGAACCCCGCAGTCACAGAGTCACCCAAGGGGGGGAGGCTCAGGCACAGGAGGGATCGCAGGCGGACTAGGAAGGTCAGCAGCACCCCGAGGTGCTG
This sequence comes from Sphenodon punctatus, assembly GCA_003113815.1. Classification (NCBI taxonomy): domain Eukaryota; kingdom Metazoa; phylum Chordata; class Lepidosauria; order Sphenodontia; family Sphenodontidae; genus Sphenodon; species Sphenodon punctatus. The sequence continues at coordinate 3,531,669 of QEPC01008369.1, read as the reverse complement.
GGTGCCGGCTCGGAGATCAGGACACGGCCGCAGGAGAAGGCAGCCATGGAAGGGGACACCGGTTGCAGAGGTGGACAGGGGAGGCCCGTGGAGGGGGCCCGGAGCCACAGGCAGGGGCAGCGGAACCCCGGGAAGCAGGCAGCACAGCAGCAAGGCCAGGACATCATGGAGGGAGTGGGCAGCGACCCACAGCATCAGGGCAGAGGCGGGAGCTGACAGCGGGGCCAGCAACCAGGGCCCGGAAGGCACAGGGGGCCTCACAGCCAGCTGCAGGGGGCCACAAAGGGCCCCGGGGCTGGGTGGCCCGCCAGGTGAACGAAGTGGGACCGCTGAAGCATGCCCCGATGGTACCCCAGCGCTGCCATGTGGTGGGCGACGAGGTAGTACGCCTCGAAGGGATCCTGTACGGCGAGCCCCACCTGGACATCGGATCGGGACCACACACCAGCCAGCACCGCCAGCTCCACTCCGGTGGGCTCTGACAAGCCACAGTCAGCAGCTGGGGGCCACGGAAGGTAACCAAGCTCCAACAGGTGGTGATAGACTGCCCCACGGGACCGCTGGTAACCACGGGCCCCGTGACCACAGCCAAAGAAGGACACGGCCAGGGCAGGGTCCCCCTCCGTCAGACAGGTGGTGTAGGCGGCCAGGCTGCACACAGAGAGAGCAGACACGATCTCCGCCGCAGACCACCCCACATGCGAGCACCTCATCTCCGGGATGCGCCCATCGGGAAAGGGACGCAGGCCCAGCGTCTCCCCGTGCAGTCGGCAATCGCGGGCGCTCACCTCATAACCGAAGTAGTGCAGGCCGGAGCTCAGACTCGCATAGGCACCTGTCAGGGTGTCCGGACAGCTCAGGAGCAATTGCACAGCCGGGGAATGCCACAGGTCACGCAGGGCCATGGTCTCGCGGAAGGTCCAGCTATGGGGGGCCCCAGGGGCGCTGGGGCCCGCGAGCCCCGGGGAAGTCCTGCCAGCCATGGTCTAGCACGCGCATGATACTAACTGTAAGGAAAGAGGGGCCCCACAATCCCTGGAGGGACGGGAGGGGAAGCAGGGGAGCTCCAAGGCCAAGTGGCTGCAACATGGCCCGGCTAATAAGGCCACAGGCCGCAACATGGCCCGGCTAATGAGCGAGGCATGGGGTGAGGACTCAGCCCAGCTGCTGGCACTGAACACACATACAGGACATCCTACACACAGCTCTGGGCGGCGAGGACAACAAGCAGCCAAAACACAGAGAGGTGGGAGGTGATGACAGCAGGAATGCAGCTGCTGCCCGCACATGCCCGGGCGCAGGCTGCACCATGTGCCAGGCCCCGTGCAGGAACTGTAGGTGTGCACAGGGGGTCGCCCCCTTCTGCCCCGCCCCTGTCACCCTGCAGGAGCTGCCCCAGCCGGCTGGTGGTGGGGGGAAAGCAGTGCTGATTTGGGCTCCCCCCCCTGGCTGGTAGGTAGGTTGCGAACAGGGGGTGGGGAATCACAGGCACCAGCCTATAACGGGTGTGGCTCCAACCCACCAGGGGCACCGTTCACCATGGAGCTAGGGCAGTTGGGCGCCTGCGGGATGCACCTAGCAGTCTGCGCGGGGTGGTACTACTCGCACATGGTCCTCTTGTGCATCCAGACCGCAGAGGTGCACCTGAGTGCCCAGCTGCGGGTGTCCATGGCCAGAAGCGAGCCCGGAGAGCCCACCACGGGCGCAGGTGCTCCCTAGCCCGGCCCAGGGCCCAGAGGATGTCCGGAACTGCCCGACAGGCCCTCCTCCGCACTCGGGAGTGGGCTGCAGTGCTCCGCGAGGCGGTCATCCAGCTCCAGTGGTGGAGGGAGACCATGGGACACACTGCCCAGCTCGCTATGCCCATTGCCCGGCAGCTATGGGTTATGGAGTGGGCACAGGGGTGGCGGGCCAGGGCGCTGGCTCAGTGGGCCGCCACCGCCTGGAGACTGTACTTTTGGATGGTCAGGAGCACCCTCCTGCAACTCGTGGAGCAGTTAATGCCCTGCTTGGAGCAGCAACACACCCGCATGTGGACCCCCATTCCCATGGTCCAGCGGGTGGCCATCGCAGTCTGGACTCTAGCAATGCCCGACTCCTGTTGGTCCGTCACGCAGCATTTCGGTGCCGGGGTGAGCACCGTCGCCGGTATCCTGCAAGACATCTGCGAAGCGGTGGAGGGCGTGCTTCTTGGCCAAGTGATCCAGCTGGTGGACCAGGAGGCCATGATGGCCGGCTTTGTGGCTGGAGAATTTCTCAACTGCATGGGCGCCGTGGACGGCACCCACATCGAGATCCTCCGCCCATCTGATGGAGAGGCCGCAGAATATGTCAACTGACATGGGTACCACTCCCTGCAGCTGCAGGCAGTTGTGGACCACCAGGGACGGTTCATAGACATTTATACGGGCCACTCTGGGTGCAGCCACGATGCCCAGATCATGACCATCTCCCCCTTCTATGCCCAGATGTACCGCGGGGACTTTGCAGACATGGGGATGACCCGGATCGAGGGGGTGCTGATGCCCCCCTGCATCCTGGGGGACCCGGTCTGTCCACTCACCCGGTGGCTAATGAAGTCGTACCCAGTCTCCAGGAACCCTGTGGAGGCGCTGTACAATAACCGCCTGTGTGCAAGCAGGACCATGGTCGAGAGGGCTTTTGGGGCCCTCTAGCAGTGCTGGAGAAGCTTCGCGGGCCGGCTGGACTACACAGTGGAGACCTCGGCCCTGGTGATCGGAGCCTGCTGTGTTCTCCACAATGTGTGTGAGACCGATGGGGCTGCCCTCGAGTACCCTGTGCCCCGGTGCCCTCCCAGCCCCGTGCCTCTCTATGTGAACGCTGAGAACCTGCGGGAGTACCGGTACGCAAAGCGCATCCGTGCTGCCCTGGCGAGCCGGATCAGCCGGGAGGCCGAGGAGTGAGGATGCACACCCCCATCTCCACCAGCACCCTGGCCGTGCCCCTTGACGCCCACCCACGCCCAGCCCCGGGCCTATGAACAGAACCACGGAAGCGACTGTGGTACGCATACACTTATTGTGACCACCACCTACTGGTGCCCCACCACCACCACCACCACTCTCCTCCCAGTGCCGTGTACCCCCCCAGGCCGCTCACCCCCTTCCCCGCTTCCCCCCTGACCTGCATGTCTCCGGGGCCTCCCTCTTGGCCGCCCTGTGGGTGCCGTGGAGCTCTGGGAGCTCCCCTCCCCACCCCCGCTGTCCGTGTCCCCAACAGTGTCCAGAGGGGCAGGCGGTGTTGGGAAGGCGGGCGGACCCGGGGCTGGAGGGACTCCCCCTGGGCGGCTGCTCCCTCCGGAAGTCTACAGGGACTGGTAGGCGGATGCACAGGCCCAGCGGGCATGCCGGCGGCTGGGGCGGTGGTGGAGGTGGTGGGGGCGCCGAGGGGCCCGGCTTCGGTGCCAGGGCAGGTAGGTTGCCCGGCGGGGCGGCTGCCATCACATAGGCACGCATGGTCCCCGCGTGCAGCAGCAGTGAGGTGCCAATGTCGTGGGAGCGGTCCATCTTGGCCGAATGCTCCCTCACCATACGGTCTATGGCCTGTTCCAGCTGCCCGAATGCCTCCCCCTGCCTGCTGTGCTCCTGGCGCTCCCGCCTCTGTTCCAGTCGCACCTCTGCCTGCAGCCTCCGGTCCCGGGCCTCCGCTTGTTGCACGACCCTTTCCATGGCTGCCTCCATCCGATCGATGGCCGCGATCATCCGCTCGCCCTGCTCGGTGGTGGAGCGGACTATGTCCTCCATCTGCTTCTCCCTCCGGCGCCATACCCGTGCCCGGTGCTCCCTCATCCATTGTGCCTGGGGCATGGGGCCGGCTTGCTGGGACCCGTTGGGTCGCCCAGTTGGGGTACACATTAGGGGTTGGTTAGGTGCCCCAGCCGCCCGCCCCCTATCCCGTGGCATGGCTGGGGGTCATGCCCCCCCTCCTCGGGGTGGTGGCCGGTGCCCTGCCCTGATGTTTCCCTGTGCCCGGGCCCTCTGTCCCCCACACCGTGTGCCCAGGGTCCCCCGCCTGGCCTCCCCCGGCGCTCCCTCCCCCCCTGCTTGCTGGTGTGCCTCACCTGGGCCCTCTGGCTGCTCCCGCGCCTGCTCGCCTCCATCCTCCTTGGCCACCTATCGCTGGTGCCTGTGGGGATGTGGGGGTGGGATGCACGTGTCCCCCAGCGGCCCCCCGGGCCCCCTTCCTGTGGTCTGGGGTGTCCAGGGTTGCCCCATGCCCAGTGTGCCCCCCCCGACCCATCCCCTCCAGTCCATTTCCCCTCCCATCCGCTTGCTTACCCTCGATGTCAGTCTCGGAGCCCTCCGAGGCCGGTCCCTCTGTGTTACTGGGGTCCCCCTGCGTCCACTGGCTGAGGGTGACCAGTGTGCGGACCTCGGAGTCTCCCGGTCCGGACATCAACTGGGGGCTCCCCAGGCTGGTGCGCAAAAGGAGCCTGCTGCTCCCCGAGGTCCCGAGGAGGTCCTCTTGGGGGGTGGGGCCCCGGGAGCCGGAGCCTTCTACTGGGGTGGCGAGGGGAGGGGGCACCTCGGCCCGTTCCCTGCCCTGGACCATGGCGCTCCCCATGAGGCACGGGGTGACTATTGAGCCCTTCATGTGCAGGATGCGGTCCAGGGCATCATAGTAGGGGCAGTCCGGACTCCGTGTCCGGACCGCCTTGTATCCCCTCTTGAGCTCCTTGACCTTCGTGTGGCACTGGGCCACGGTCCTGTGGTGCCCCACCACCTCCATGTCCCACACGATCTCCAGGTAGATCTGCTCGTTCCTCTGGTTGACCGCAAGCTCCAGCTGATGCTCCAGGGTCCCCCAGATCCTGACGAATTCCTGGGTTTCCCTGTGCCCCCATTGCCCCCCTCGGTGGTATGGCCTTCTCCCGCATGGGCCCTCCTCCTCCTCCTCCGCCTGGCCACCACCTGTCTCCTCCAGGGGCTCGGGCTCCTGGGCCCATTTCCGTGTCTGTGGTCGGAAGGGGGGATGGTTGGTTGCCGGGTTGCCTCAGCCCCGCGGCCCTTCCCCCTGTCCCCCCACCTGCCGGCCCTCTCCCCCCCTTGGTGCCCCTGTGCCGCCGCCCCCGCCCACGGTCCCCTTACCTGTTTCCGGGGTGCCTCTTCCGGGGTGCTGGCTCTGGGGTGGCCTGTCCTGCCTGCTGCTGCTGCTGTCCCTCCACCGCCTTCATGTGCAGCACAACCACCTCCTCTGCCTGCGCCTCCTCCTCCTCCCTTGCTCTCTCACCCTCCACTTTCCTCTCCCTTCCGCCTCACTCCATCCCGCCACGTCCCCCTGCTGCANGAAAAAGATCTAACATCGGTGGCCACCCGCCTCGCCCGGGGAACCTCCACAAAGGCTCCCACGGACGATCTCAAGGGTCGCACATGAAATTGTGGCAAATAAAAATGTTTAGTGAAGATCCTGTGTGGGCCTGGATCCTAAGATGACCTATCCCAGGAACCCTGTTACACTGATCCTCAAAAAACAACGTATCCAATCCTTGTCTAAATCCATCTATGCCACCAGCCTTCACCACATCCTCTGGCAGTTCCTCAAGTGAATTGTCTGTTGAGTAAAGAACATACTTCCTTTTGTTTATTTCAAATTGTTTTGTTTTTCTAGAGAGCCAGTGTAGTGGATAAGATGCTAGACTTGGACCTAGGAAGCCAGGGTTCAAATCCTGTCCTAGACATGAACTTGCTGGGTGGCCTTGGGCTCTCTCAGGCTCAGTTCCCCTATCTGTGAAATGGGAATAATATGTCTGTGTTTCATAGAATGACCTCCCTCTCAACCCCACCCTGCTGTTCTATTATTATTACTTGTAAGCCGCCCCGAGCTTCCTGTGGCAGGAGGGGCGGAGTAGAATTTTTAAAAATAATATATATATATTTGAGAGGGTAAATTTGCTTCTCCTCATTTGTTTCTCCCCCAGCACTCACCATTTTGGTTTTACTTACTGTGGCCAGCCCTGAGCCTCAAGGCAAGGGAAGAATATAAATCTCAATAAATGAAAAAGATAAATAAACAATCAACAGCTCTATCATTTATTAATTGAGTCTGCTGCTTAACGAAGCGGAAAGATGGTTCTGTGGTTTGGGAACTTAGCTTAGAGACCCAGATTCAATTCCCTGCTCCTGGGCAAATTCCTTAGTCTTTCTCTGTGGATCTATTATTTAGCATCCTTCTGATGAGTAGCAAGTAAACAATTTATTGTCTCAATCAATGATTGCAGCAAGAATAAAATAAATTTAAAAACCAAACAAACAATATTCAATACACTTTTACCCCCAAAAAAGTAATACTGTTATAAATACTTATATGATCTCTTGACCTAAATTAACCTTTCTCTTACAAATATGCCGTCATTCTTGGATAAGAGCATACAAATATATGCCAAAACTACACAAGTTACAAAATAAACTATTGTCCCGCAGAATGTCTACATCAAATTGTGCCTTTTGACTACTAGCACATGCATCAAATTTGCTGCTTTAATCGAAATATCCTTATTAGGATTTGCCAGTAAATATGCAATTTTTAAACACATATCCCAGTGATTTTTCCCTTTCATAATAACGCTTAAATATCTAGATCAAACTTCTTCTGTAAGTAAGCAGTCAAACTAATAATGTTGTAAGTCCTCCATGTGTTTTTTGCACAAGCAAAATCTTAGCTCATATAGGAAATACCATTATACCTGTCCTCCACAACTTGAATGGGGAGCATTTGAAAATGGGATAGGGTTAAAGCCTTCTGGGAGGTGTAATTTGTTGTTTCAGCCAGATACGCTTCACAATGATAAATAGACTTAATCTTTCCATAATATGGAGCCACACAGGAATTGCAAATAAGGGTTTAATCCGCTTGCATATGTATATCCTTCATACGGGCTCTAAAAACGTTGATGGCAGCCTGTCGTGAAAAGCCCTGGAAAACCTCCAGTGAAAACCCTGTCTTTACTAAAATCCTATTTAACCGGGCCCTCCACATTTTTAAAGATCTTGTTTCTAATTGCTCTAGCCAGCTCAAATAGGGTAGTCTATCGTTAGTCATATATCTTAACCGCTGCCAATATGAAAAAACTTGAAGTCTAGCTCTAATCTCTGAAGGGAACACACCCGTCTCAAATCTCAAAAAGTCGACTGGGGTGCCCCGAGGGACTCCTAAGATGGCACGCAGTATTTTATTTTGTATTACCTCCAGCTGTTCTATAAGTAAATAATTTCTTTATAGCGCACACGCAGCGTGTCCGGCACTAAACAGTTGTGAGTAGAGCCAGGTCCCTGCCCTGAGGAGATTACAGTCTAGAATGGGCACGGTAGGAGCCAGCATGGCTGGGTTGGGCCCAGACTCGTGTCACAATGATGTCCCCCCCACCACCACCACCACCAAGGGGCAAGGGGGTGGAATCTCACAGTGACCTTTCCAAGGCTCCGGGCAAGCTGTTAATTGTATGTTAATTGTACAATTGCAAAGGTTGTGATGCCGTCTTGGCTCCCAGTGAGACCCCTGGTGTGGCAGAGTCTGCCCCCCCACCCCGGAAGGTGTTTTTAGGAGTTGGTGGGGCCAGCTCGCCACTCCCGCCCACTCTGAAAATTTCCTCCTTGGCAGGGCCCTTTGCAGGCAGCTTGAGTGCCACTAGAAAATGTTCAGAGTGGGTGGGTGCAGAGTGTTGTTATTATTATTATTACAAGCACTTGTATAGCGCCAGCTGTGTACCTGGCGCTTTATAGAACAATGAGATGGACGCGGTCCCTGCCTACAGCTTACAATCTAAATGGCCGTGCTTCCTCCCTCGCCCACTCTGAAAATGTCCTAGTGGGGCTCAGATCACTTGCAGACAGGGTGATTTCAGACGTTACAGGCCCCCGATTCACCACAGTGGATTCCCAGTGGTGGCGAGTCGAACAACCCCCCCCATGGTCCAGGGAGGCCCTGAACAGACGTGACAAGAGCAGGACCACGGCAGGGAATCGGCCTGACAGACCACAGCCCGGGGCAGCGCAACAGACGTGACGCCGATTCCCGGCCGTGGTCAAAACACCCAGAAGGCACCAGGGAGGGGCGGGAGGCTGGCATGGCCATCAGAGGGCAAACGAAGCCATAAGGGTCGAAAGGAAATGCCCACACAAGGGAAACAGGAAGGGAGGGGGAGGAGAGAGAAGAGCCGCAGAGGCAGCACACACAACAGGCACAGAGACAACGAGGGCACAATGGGACACACAGCACAAACACACACCCGGGCGCATACACACCCGCACGGGAAAGGAAGGGAGGGGGGACACGGCGGGACAGACACCAACCACGGCACAACGGGCGAAGGGGGGGGGGGACAGGGAAGAAGGCGGGGAGGAGCCCGGGGGGAAGGCCGGACACGGGGAAGGGCACCCAGAACCTCATCAACAGCAGAGGCTGCACGGGCACCCCCACAGCGACACAGCCAGTCCCGGAATGGGGGGACCCCTAGGGGCAGAGCACAGGCACAGGGGGAGGCCACACGGACAGGGAGCGGCCCGGGAACGGTCCAGGGGGCAGACAGGCACCCCATGTGCCGGCGAGGGTGCGATGGATGGGATGGAGTCAAGCAAGAGCCGATCCAAATACACCCCCCCACCCCGGGAGGGCCCCAGAACCCCGCAGTCACAGAGTCACCCAAGGGGGGGAGGCTCAGGCACAGGAGGGATCGCAGGCGGACTAGGAAGGTCAGCAGCACCCCGAGGTGCTGGGTGCCGGCTCGGAGATCAGGACACGGCCGCAGGAGAAGGCAGCCATGGAAGGGGACACCGGTTGCAGAGGTGGACAGGGGAGGCCCGTGGAGGGGGCCCGGAGCCACAGGCAGGGGCAGCGGAACCCCGGGAAGCAGGCAGCACAGCAGCAAGGCCAGGACATCATGGAGGGAGTGGGCAGCGACCCACAGCATCAGGGCAGAGGCGGGAGCTGACAGCGGGGCCAGCAACCAGGGCCCGGAAGGCACAGGGGGCCTCACAGCCAGCTGCAGGGGGCCACAAAGGGCCCCGGGGCTGGGTGGCCCGCCAGGTGAACGAAGTGGGACCGCTGAAGCATGCCCCGATGGTACCCCAGCGCTGCCATGTGGTGGGCGACGAGGTAGTACGCCTCGAAGGGATCCTGTACGGCGAGCCCCACCTGGACATCGGATCGGGACCACACACCAGCCAGCACCGCCAGCTCCACTCCGGTGGGCTCTGACAAGCCACAGTCAGCAGCTGGGGGCCACGGAAGGTAACCAAGCTCCAACAGGTGGTGATAGACTGCCCCACGGGACCGCTGGTAACCACGGGCCCCGTGACCACAGCCAAAGAAGGACACGGCCAGGGCAGGGTCCCCCTCCGTCAGACAGGTGGTGTAGGCGGCCAGGCTGCACACAGAGAGAGCAGACACGATCTCCGCCGCAGACCACCCCACATGCGAGCACCTCATCTCCGGGATGCGCCCATCGGGAAAGGGACGCAGGCCCAGCGTCTCCCCGTGCAGTCGGCAATCGCGGGCGCTCACCTCATAACCGAAGTAGTGCAGGCCGGAGCTCAGACTCGCATAGGCACCTGTCAGGGTGTCCGGACAGCTCAGGAGCAATTGCACAGCCGGGGAATGCCACAGGTCACGCAGGGCCATGGTCTCGCGGAAGGTCCAGCTATGGGGGGCCCCAGGGGCGCTGGGGCCCGCGAGCCCCGGGGAAGTCCTGCCAGCCATGGTCTAGCACGCGCATGATACTAACTGTAAGGAAAGAGGGGCCCCACAATCCCTGGAGGGACGGGAGGGGAAGCAGGGGAGCTCCAAGGCCAAGTGGCTGCAACATGGCCCGGCTAATAAGGCCACAGGCCGCAACATGGCCCGGCTAATGAGCGAGGCATGGGGTGAGGACTCAGCCCAGCTGCTGGCACTGAACACACATACAGGACATCCTACACACAGCTCTGGGCGGCGAGGACAACAAGCAGCCAAAACACAGAGAGGTGGGAGGTGATGACAGCAGGAATGCAGCTGCTGCCCGCACATGCCCGGGCGCAGGCTGCACCATGTGCCAGGCCCCGTGCAGGAACTGTAGGTGTGCACAGGGGGTCGCCCCCTTCTGCCCCGCCCCTGTCACCCTGCAGGAGCTGCCCCAGCCGGCTGGTGGTGGGGGGAAAGCAGTGCTGATTTGGGCTCCCCCCCCTGGCTGGTAGGTAGGTTGCGAACAGGGGGTGGGGAATCACAGGCACCAGCCTATAACGGGTGTGGCTCCAACCCACCAGGGGCACCGTTCACCATGGAGCTAGGGCAGTTGGGCGCCTGCGGGATGCACCTAGCAGTCTGCGCGGGGTGGTACTACTCGCACATGGTCCTCTTGTGCATCCAGACCGCAGAGGTGCACCTGAGTGCCCAGCTGCGGGTGTCCATGGCCAGAAGCGAGCCCGGAGAGCCCACCACGGGCGCAGGTGCTCCCTAGCCCGGCCCAGGGCCCAGAGGATGTCCGGAACTGCCCGACAGGCCCTCCTCCGCACTCGGGAGTGGGCTGCAGTGCTCCGCGAGGCGGTCATCCAGCTCCAGTGGTGGAGGGAGACCATGGGACACACTGCCCAGCTCGCTATGCCCATTGCCCGGCAGCTATGGGTTATGGAGTGGGCACAGGGGTGGCGGGCCAGGGCGCTGGCTCAGTGGGCCGCCACCGCCTGGAGACTGTACTTTTGGATGGTCAGGAGCACCCTCCTGCAACTCGTGGAGCAGTTAATGCCCTGCTTGGAGCAGCAACACACCCGCATGTGGACCCCCATTCCCATGGTCCAGCGGGTGGCCATCGCAGTCTGGACTCTAGCAATGCCCGACTCCTGTTGGTCCGTCACGCAGCATTTCGGTGCCGGGGTGAGCACCGTCGCCGGTATCCTGCAAGACATCTGCGAAGCGGTGGAGGGCGTGCTTCTTGGCCAAGTGATCCAGCTGGTGGACCAGGAGGCCATGATGGCCGGCTTTGTGGCTGGAGAATTTCTCAACTGCATGGGCGCCGTGGACGGCACCCACATCGAGATCCTCCGCCCATCTGATGGAGAGGCCGCAGAATATGTCAACTGACATGGGTACCACTCCCTGCAGCTGCAGGCAGTTGTGGACCACCAGGGACGGTTCATAGACATTTATACGGGCCACTCTGGGTGCAGCCACGATGCCCAGATCATGACCATCTCCCCCTTCTATGCCCAGATGTACCGCGGGGACTTTGCAGACATGGGGATGACCCGGATCGAGGGGGTGCTGATGCCCCCCTGCATCCTGGGGGACCCGGTCTGTCCACTCACCCGGTGGCTAATGAAGTCGTACCCAGTCTCCAGGAACCCTGTGGAGGCGCTGTACAATAACCGCCTGTGTGCAAGCAGGACCATGGTCGAGAGGGCTTTTGGGGCCCTCTAGCAGTGCTGGAGAAGCTTCGCGGGCCGGCTGGACTACACAGTGGAGACCTCGGCCCTGGTGATCGGAGCCTGCTGTGTTCTCCACAATGTGTGTGAGACCGATGGGGCTGCCCTCGAGTACCCTGTGCCCCGGTGCCCTCCCAGCCCCGTGCCTCTCTATGTGAACGCTGAGAACCTGCGGGAGTACCGGTACGCAAAGCGCATCCGTGCTGCCCTGGCGAGCCGGATCAGCCGGGAGGCCGAGGAGTGAGGATGCACACCCCCATCTCCACCAGCACCCTGGCCGTGCCCCTTGACGCCCACCCACGCCCAGCCCCGGGCCTATGAACAGAACCACGGAAGCGACTGTGGTACCCATACACTTATTGTGACCACCACCTACTGGTGCCCCACCACCACCACCACCACTCTCCTCCCAGTGCCGTGTACCCCCCCAGGCCGCTCACCCCCTTCCCCGCTTCCCCCCTGACCTGCATGTCTCCGGGGCCTCCCTCTTGGCCGCCCTGTGGGTGCCGTGGAGCTCTGGGAGCTCCCCTCCCCACCCCCGCTGTCCGTGTCCCCAACAGTGTCCAGAGGGGCAGGCGGTGTTGGGAAGGCGGGCGGACCCGGGGCTGGAGGGACTCCCCCTGGGCGGCTGCTCCCTCCGGAAGTCTACAGGGACTGGTAGGCGGATGCACAGGCCCAGCGGGCATGCCGGCGGCTGGGGCGGTGGTGGAGGTGGTGGGGGCGCCGAGGGGCCCGGCTTCGGTGCCAGGGCAGGTAGGTTGCCCGGCGGGGCGGCTGCCATCACATAGGCACGCATGGTCCCCGCGTGCAGCAGCAGTGAGGTGCCAATGTCGTGGGAGCGGTCCATCTTGGCCGAATGCTCCCTCACCATACGGTCTATGGCCTGTTCCAGCTGCCCGAATGCCTCCACCTGCCTGCTGTGCTCCTGGCGCTCCCGCCTCTGTTCCAGTCGCACCTCTGCCTGCAGCCTCCGGTCCCGGGCCTCCGCTTGTTGCACGACCCTTTCCATGGCTGCCTCCATCCGATCGATGGCCGCGATCATCCGCTCGCCCTGCTCGGTGGTGGAGCGGACTATGTCCTCCATCTGCTTCTCCCTCCGGCGCCATACCCGTGCCCGGTGCTCCCTCATCCATTGTGCCTGGGGCATGGGGCCGGCTTGCTGGGACCCGTTGGGTCGCCCAGTTGGGGTACACATTAGGGGTTGGTTAGGTGCCCCAGCCGCCCGCCCCCTATCCCGTGGCATGGCTGGGGGTCATGCCCCCCCTCCTCGGGGTGGTGGCCGGTGCCCTGCCCTGATGTTTCCCTGTGCCCGGGCCCTCTGTCCCCCACACCGTGTGCCCAGGGTCCCCCGCCTGGCCTCCCCCGGCGCTCCCTCCCCCCCTGCTTGCTGGTGTGCCTCACCTGGGCCCTCTGGCTGCTCCCGCGCCTGCTCGCCTCCATCCTCCTTGGCCACCTATCGCTGGTGCCGGGGCGTTCCGTGCCCTGTGGGGATGTGGGGGTGGGATGCACGTGTCCCCCAGCGGCCCCCCGGGCCCCCTTCCTGTGGTCTGGGGTGTCCAGGGTTGCCCCATGCCCAGTGTGCCCCCCCCGACCCATCCCCTCCAGTCCATTTCCCCTCCCATCCGCTTGCTTACCCTCGATGTCAGTCTCGGAGCCCTCCGAGGCCGGTCCCTCTGTGTTACTGGGGTCCCCCTGCGTCCACTGGCTGAGGGTGACCAGTGTGCGGACCTCGGAGTCTCCCGGTCCGGACATCAACTGGGGGCTCCCCAGGCTGGTGCGCAAAAGGAGCCTGCTGCTCCCCGAGGTCCCGAGGAGGTCCTCTTGGGGGGTGGGGCCCCGGGAGCCGGAGCCTTCTACTGGGGTGGCGAGGGGAGGGGGCACCTCGGCCCGTTCCCTGCCCTGGACCATGGCGCTCCCCATGAGGCACGGGGTGACTATTGAGCCCTTCATGTGCAGGATGCGGTCCAGGGCATCATAGTAGGGGCAGTCCGGACTCCGTGTCCGGACCGCCTTGTATCCCCTCTTGAGCTCCTTGACCTTCGTGTGGCACTGGGCCACGGTCCTGTGGTGCCCCACCACCTCCATGTCCCACACGATCTCCAGGTAGATCTGCTCGTTCCTCTGGTTGACCGCAAGCTCCAGCTGATGCTCCAGGGTCCCCCAGATCCTGACGAATTCCTGGGTTTCCCTGTGCCCCCATTGCCCCCCTCGGTGGTATGGCCTTCTCCCGCATGGGCCCTCCTCCTCCTCCTCCGCCTGGCCACCACCTGTCTCCTCCAGGGGCTCGGGCTCCTGGGCCCATTTCCGTGTCTGTGGTCGGAAGGGGGGATGGTTGGTTGCCGGGTTGCCTCAGCCCCGCGGCCCTTCCCCCTGTCCCCCCACCTGCCGGCCCTCTCCCCCCCTTGGTGCCCCTGTGCCGCCGCCCCCGCCCACGGTCCCCTTACCTGTTTCCGGGGTGCCTCTTCCGGGGTGCTGGCTCTGGGGTGGCCTGTCCTGCCTGCTGCTGCTGCTGTCCCTCCACCGCCTTCATGTGCAGCACAACCACCTCCTCTGCCTGCGCCTCCTCCTCCTCCCTTGCTCTCTCACCCTCCACTTTCCTCTCCCTTCCACCTCACTCCATCCCGCCACGTCCCCCTGCTGCAAGGTGCCCTTTAAATCTCCCTCCCCGGCCTGTGTTTTTGCTCGTTGCCTGGCAGCGACGCTGCGTGCTTTGTCCCCGGCTGGGAATCGTTTTGCTTGATTCCGGCTGGTGGTTGCCGTTCAGACGTTAGGTTTTGTTGTTTCCTGGTGGGAATTACTTTGACCGCGCTTTCGGAGATGGTCCAGGCCGGAGCTCTGGAAGGGTGGTTAATTTTGTCCCCTGCTGGGGATTGTCTGTGGTGAACATCTGGCGGCCGCCGAACAGACGTTCAGGGCCCTTTGGCCCCGGCGCGGGGTTGAGTGTGGTTCACTGTGGTTGACTGTGATCTAGTAACGTCTGAAAACACCCACAGTCTTCCCTAGAGTTTAGGGTCAACTGAGCCCCCTTGCTCCAGTAGCAACGCCCCTTGGGCAAGGGGAGAGGAGAGCAGGGAGAGGGGAACATAGGGAAAGACAGGGAGACATGCAGGTAGTCAAAAGTGCAGGTGCCCATACTTTTATTATTATTATTATTATCAAGCATTTATATAGCGCAAGCAGTGTACCTGGTGCTTTACAAAGTAATGGAATAGACACGGTCCCTGTCCTAGGGCTTACAATCTGGGGGATGGAGGGGGAGACAAAGGAAGGGGAACAGAGGGAGAGACAAGGAGTGTAACAGCTTAGTTCCAGGACAGGGAGGAGCAGGGGTCTCCTAAAGGAAAAGGCGATGATTTTGCGTGCAACCTGTACTTCCTGGCATTGCAGTCATGGTTTGAATACACACCCGAAGTCGTGAGAATAAAGGGCCGTGCAAATACTCTGAATTCTACTGTGATTTCCCGTTGGCGAGGGGGAGGATGATTATTGTGACGTACGACTTGTGTTGCAGTAGCACTTGGAAGCCTGAATTGTACCTAGTGCTGCATGCATCATTAATGGAAAAGAGCTCACTACTTCAGAGAGCTTCCAAACTAACAACACTGGATTGAATTGATTCCAAAGAGCCATGACTTCCCCTTCCCGCCGCCGGTCCGTCAGAGTGCGAGAATCTTCCAGCAGCAATGCGAGACTTTTCTTTTTGGCCAAGCATTTGGCAGGTGGAGATAGGGGACATTTGGGGTTTTGAAAGAGATTGCTGTGTGTTTTAGATGTTTGTTGTAAATTGCCCTGTTAGGGGACAGGTGGGAAATACATTTCAATAAATAAATGAATTGACTGTACGTTTTGGTATGGCCTGATGCCACTGAAGACACTATTGCTGTTGTTATTAATCATGATTTATCTAGCACTTCCAGTGTTCAAAGTGCTTTATAGTCCTTATCTAGTTTCCTCCAATTCTGCAGGTGTCCCATCTGGCAGGATGGTGACTGTATGACCTGAGCTCACTCGGTTGTCTAGTTACAGGGGGGGGAACAGGGCGAGTTTGTCTGGGATCTACAGGAAGCAGTTGCCTCTAAGGAACAATCATTTCAGATGCCTACCTGATCCTTTTTACTGTGCAGAGTTAGCAAGGTTTAAAACAGAAAGCCGGGCTCTGCTAGTGTCCTAGCAATATGGCTTGCTTTAATCTAGACATCTCCCGGCTTGCCTTTCATCCCCATGCATGGCTTCTTCGTTCGCTGATCTAATCACAACTCCCGCTGGGGAGGCACCATCCTCTCTCTTAAATTTTTGCTCTGCCATCCCATGCAGAGAGGCTTTGAATCCCCAGGCTACATCTAGCAAGGTTTAGCAGGACCTCAAGCAGAGCCACATTCTTTGTGACTTCAAATTATTTTATCTGCCTGAAGGTATAATGCACATTCCCATCTCGATATTATTCAGTGCGGCACAGAAAACAAGGCACTCGATGTTTGAGGGCAGGGCGATATCCCAATCCCTGAGCAATGGTTATGTCAGGGCCAAGGAGTGAGCCCCACCAATCCCCCTTCTCCTCCTAGAGACGGAACCGTTTGAGAGTCGGGGGGTGGCAGGAAAGAGGGAGGAGCTTTGCTGCTTCAAGACCTCATTCTTGAACCCAGTGGTAGTGCAATTCTGCCCTCACTCTGGAGGAATTTCTGCAAATCAACAACCGTGGGGAGCAGTCATGTTTGTGGAAACACAGCCTGAGGGATGAAGCTGTACCCCCATTTTGTAAACGGGGTAACTGAGGCACAAAGATTTATGGATTGGCCAAAAGTGTGTGTGAGGGGGAGAGAGTCAGCAACAAAACTAAAAACTGCATGTTTGTCTGGATATGGGTTATGTTTGCAACAGCTCCTGGCAAGCTGATCTCTCCACCCTGTCTCTCCTAGATTGTAAACTTCTCAGGGCAGGAACCTGTCTCTAACTAATGATCATTCAGAACTAGGCACATTGATGGTGCTATATAAACATTTCCTAATAATACTAATCTGAACCTTTGGGCAAGGCCATCAGAGGGGATGATGTTCAATGTCATCAATACGCTGATGATACCCAACTTTACCTCTCTTTGTCAACTGACCCAGACCAGCAGTCTCAGTGCTTTTGTGGTGTTTGGCAACTGTGGAGGACTGAATGAGGGCAAGGCGTCTGAAGCTGAATCCCAACAAGATGGAGGTGACGCTGGTGGGAAGGACGTCGGGAGCGGTGGCCCTCGTCATTGATGGGGTCTGCCCCACGTTAGTTCCTCCGGTCCGTAGTCTGTGGGTGCTCCCTGACGCATGGCTCTGCCTGACTGTCCAGGTGGCGGCGGTGACAAAGGGGGCATTCCACTAATTACATCTGGTGTGTCGGCTTCAGCCGTATGTCTCGGACACGGACCTTGCCACCGTCATCCATGCCTTCATCACGCCAAGACTGGATTATTGCGACGCACTCTACGTGGGGCTACCCTTGGTGACGGTCCGGAGACCGCAGCTGGTGCGGAATGCGGCGGTCCTCGGCGACCGAGGACAGGTCGTTGTGAGCACGTTACACCGGTGCTCCGGTCTCTGCACTGGCTGCTGCTAGTCTTCCACACTTGATTCAAGGTGTTAGTTTTGACCTATAAAGCCCTAAACAGCCTGGGCCCTGCCTACCTGCAGGACCGCCTCACTCCCCCCAGGTCCTGGATCAGCCCCTGCGGTCGGCCAGGGACGCCCCCCTCGGAGCCTCCTGAGTATCTCGGGTGGCAACAACGTGGGGGTCATTCTCAGTGTCTGCACAGACCCGCCTGACCCCGGCTCTCCTCTCTTTCTGAAGACAGTGTAAGACCTGGCTGTTCTGCTGGGCTTTCAGTGAGGGAGACGGCTGATGGCGGGGGTGGGGAAGGGTTAGGAAGGGGGAGGGTTTTTTGGCTCTGTCTGGGGTTATTTATTACTGATCTTATATTGTTTTTATCTTTTACTGAAGGATTATATTTTATGTGTTTTTAAGTGTGTTGTAAACCGCCCTGAGCTGCCGTAGCGGGGTGGGGGCGGCTAATAATAAATAAATAAATTAAATAAATGTCTGATTGCGCCATTGATGCTCTGTGGTCACGAACATTACGAATGCAGTGTCCCCTGAGCACTGTTGAGAGGAGCAATTTGCTCCAAATCAGCTGCTAAATTGGTCTGGGGCAATGTCCCTCTACACTGTGTATTGCCCCAGAACAGTCAAAGGGCCCTGTTGAGGTGGCTATACTCTGGCCACTAGATGGGATCACCTGCATAAGAACATAAGTGGTGCCAGACTGGGTCAGACCAATGGTCCATCTAGCCCAGCATCCTGTCTCCGAAAGTGGCCAATCACAGTGGCTTGGGAGAAGCACCCAACAGGTCACAATGGGGGATCCATTCCCTGTTGTTTTCCCCCCAGCTCCCGTCATGTTCCCTGATCCTGTCTGGCTAATAGCTGCGAATGGATTTATACATTTGTATGCCCCCCCTCCTCCCCCACCTCATACCACAATGGAATAATGCAGAGGTGGAGAAACTTTCCCTCCAGGGGGTTACTTTGAAAATGAGTACAAGCTCCGAAGGCCCCAAAGAAGCTGGGGTTGGGGGATGCTTAAGTGATGCGCTCAGGAAAGGGAGGGTCCAGATCATGGATCCGTGGTATGGATCTGCCCCATCTCCTCGTGCGCGTGCCCTCCTCTCTGCTCCCTTACCCTGAGTTCCATCTTTCAGTGCTTGAGGGTAGGAACAGAATCCAGGGGCTCGATCCAGCGGCCAAATAAAAACTATCCGCGGTCCGCATTTGGCCCCTGAGGTTCCCCATCCTGGTATAATCTAACCGTTGTCTGTTACTAGAGGGGGAATGGTTTTCTATTTGCCTAAATAGAGACAAAACACGGTTGCAGTGCGTGTCAATCAGTATCTCTTATCAAAGGAAACAAGCACAGCCGTTTTCTCTGTCTGAGAATGAAGTTGGTGTGTGTGTGTGTGTGTGTGTGTGTGTGTGCATGTGTTTAAAGTCTGTGATGGCTTCTAATTTGACATCACTGAGACAACTCTCAGCTTTTGTTCACTGGCATCATGGTACCCCTGGCTAAGACCAGGACCTTGTTGTGCTCGCTCTACAAATGCATAGTCAGAGAGAGTCTCTATGGGGAAAATATACTCGAATTATCCCGTCAGCTAGTGTAGCCTAGTGGGTAAGGGGTTCCACTTGGATTTGGGGGAGAACCCATCTTAGCCATGAATGGGTGGCCTTGGACAAGTGACTCGCTCTCAGCCCCAGTTCCCCATCTGTAAAATGGGACTCGCTCTGAAATCTAGCCCAGGTTTCCTTATATCTGGAGCAATGAGGAGTTGAGTCCGCACGGACAATAGCTATGACAGTGAACTGGGCTTTGAGTGGTAACTGACACCTCATTCAACCCACTCTTCAGGAGCTGTGTCACCGTGGCGGTAATTAGCAATCTGCAGCGGGCTGATGATGTCTTCCCGACACAGAGCACCGCTACAGCTAACAGCAAATTCATAGACTTGGAAGAGACCTCCAGGGGCCAACTAGGCCAGCTTCCTTGCTTAGATGCAGGCGGACTATAGCTACATCCCTGACAGATGTGTGTGCGTGCTGGCAGGTTGACGCAGTGCCCTTTGCACGTGGAGTGGAGCGATTTGCTCTCACCGTTCATGTGTGCATCTCAAAAAAGCACTTTGCAAACATGAATTAATTAAAGTTTCCTAATTCCTCGGCAAGGTGGGCTCAGGGTAAGCACACTGCACATGCTTGCTCCTGGCTGACGGTTTATATTTTGAAGCAGGTGTCCCAAGCTGCCTCAGGGAGTTAATCATTTCCAAATGGATGCAAGAGTGTTCCCCTTTGTTCAGGAGAGAAAACAAACCAATCAGCCAGCCAGCCCTTCTTAATTTGTACTATGCCTCTCCGGTGCTTTCTGGTCCAAATGGGGACCAGACCAGCAGCTTCCTGATGGAGGCCTCCTGGTGTTAACACAACACCGGCAATAAAGCAAGGGTTAAAAAACAGACTTGATGTTTAAAAAAGTTCTTGAAGATGTTGTTGTTGGATGTTCAATTATTCATCCAGCCCCAGCAATGCTCCTGTGCAGGCGAGGCTAAGAGAAGTATCTCCAATGAAAAGGGGTTTTTAGATCCTCGATATTTGGTGTAGGATATGTGGGATATTTGGAATGAAATCCTGGCTCAGTTGAAACCAGTGGCAAAAGCTCCCTTGATTTCGTTTCTCCTCTGCCGCCATCCTTGCCTGCTTGCGACTCCCTTGAGCCTCAAAACATATTTGCCCCTTCTCCCTTGCTCCCCCCAGCCCCCCAATGTCTGGCCACTCTTCAAATCCCTCCTGAAAAACCTACTCTTCCATCAGGTCTTCCCTAGCTCCTCATCCCCATAGACTCGGCACTGAAGCCTCCTCTTCCGTCCTTCACTCAGAGTCCTCCTCTCCCCTGGAACTAACCTCAGCATGAGCCTCTGCGACTTCTCAACCTCATCAATGTCTCCCTAATGTTTCCCTCCCCCATGTCTCCCCTCCCTTGTTTTTTCTAGACTGTGGACCCCTTGGGGCCGGCACTTGTCTCTAATCACTGATTGTACAGTGCCAGGTACATTGCTTGTGCTATATAAATAATAATTATTAATAAATAATGGATAAGAATATATTATTGGCATTTGTTTATGTACTGGCACTGAACTGTAATTGTTAAGAATGGGGACCCCTATGGAATTCCCGAAAGGTATTCGATCCCCAATTTTCCACCCACGGTTTAAATACATATCCTGTCTTATTCACCCAAGCATCCCCCTATTAATGTAGCACCACCGAGACAGTTCACTGCAGGGGGTCAAGTGTGCTGTTACAAGCCCTGGGAAGGACAAGGCGCTGTGTTACCGTTCTAAAGGAAGTACGCGTTTGCATACGGGGACCTAGATGTGGGTCTGAGCTCTAGTTTCTCTTTTTGGCTGGTTCCAAAATGAGTCTATGGTAAAGACAACCCTATGGGTCATAGGAGACGATCGGGATGGTAAACAATTACCTTCGAGTGAAATACGTTCATTTATTCTATTCCTGTTCTGAGGAGTATTTTGTTATAATATTGTATATTCATTTTGTAATGGCCACAGGCTAAACAAATAAACTTTTGAACTTGAACTGTAATTGATTAGAGACGCATTTACAGTCTAGGATGGACAGGGGGAGGGAAGGCGGGGGGGGGATCTAGGGAGAGACAGGGAGGCATTCACAAGGCTGAGAGGTTGCAGGGGCATGTGCTTAGCTGGGTTACTGGGGAGAAGGGAACCCTGAATGAGAGGACGGTGGTGGTTGGAGGAACTGGAGAAGGCTGGGCAGAATTAAGTAGGACTAGGTTGTTAGGAAGGATTTGAAGGCTGGGAGGGAGCGGAGCATCAGGGAGGGAGCACCAGGCCTAGGAGACGTGGTAAAAATAGTTTAGGAAGCAGGAAAGGCTGAGGTAGGGGAGACTGGTATAGGGTTGCCAAGGCCATAGATGCACATTTTTCCAGGACACTTATGAAAAATACATAAGTGCCTAAGGTGCCAATGCAGGGCCTACAACATGTATTTTTTTGCAAGCGTCCAGGAAAAATTTGCATCTATGGCAACCCTAGGCTGGTAGCAGAGGAGAAGTAAAGTCCCCACGTACGGACGTAGCGAAAACTGAGAGGGGAGAAAGACCATGAGGCGCTTTGAAGGGGAAGACAAGGTGTAGCAGGGAGCAGTCCAGGGGGGCTGCTACCCCTTTAAGAAGGGGGCTGTGGGCACCAGCCAGTGAGCTGGGCGCACACAAGGGGTGTGGCAGAGCCAACTCCAGAGCTCAGGGTCAGCCTGTGGGGATACGGCTGAGTAACCTCTGAGACCAGAGTGGGCAGGTTAGTGGCCCTTTAAGGCTGAGAGTAGAAGCCTGGTCACGCCCACTTTGCTGTATATAAGGAGAGACTAAGCAGCGAAGAAAGACAATCCTTGCCTGGGAGGAGAAGGAGCAGCATCTCCCAGAGAAGCCTAGCTGCTCTATGCTCTCCAGGGTGCTGATACCTGGAGAACCAGCAGGACCCAGACAAGGTACAGAGGCTGTGCCCAGGAGGGAACCTCTTGGCTAGGGAAGGCTTGGCCGGAGCCTGGGGTTTGGGGGCCTGGCTGGATGGACTTTGGGGACTTGTGGATGGGTTGCTCCTCAGTCTGGAGAGATGGAGCTGGGCCTGTAGGGTGGAGGCAGCCCCAGGTATGCTGGACTGATGATGTCCAAATAAAGGACTGTGAACTGGAAGCCCCCTGGGCTGTGAACTGGAAACCATAGATCCAGGTCCCAACAGGTACAGCCCCCCAAAACCAGGAGAGATGAGCACACCCATGAGCAGCTACAGGCAGTGACTGGTGTGTGTGTGTGTGTGTGCTCCTGCATTCACCCACAGGTTCTCCCAACAATGGTGTGAGTGTTGCGTACGCACAAAGTGGGGCTTGTGGCTCTCAGTCGGAGGAAGATTTTGCTATGCACCTCATAGCTCCCGCCCTAATCCTACGTTCCAGGAGGTGTCTCTTCTACACCAGGGCTGGTGGCTATGAAGCGGGCTTTGATCTACAAAGCCCGCAATGGCCTGGGCCCCACATATCTGAAGGATCACCTTTTCCATTAACTCCTACTGCGGTCAGGAATGCCTCCTTGCAGGCGCCACCTCCCAGCCGGGTTCACACAGCGCAGTTGTGCAGAGGGGAGCTCTTGGTTGCTGCCCCAGTGCCGCAGAACTCTCTTCCCCTGGCGATCTTTCGGAGGCATTTAAGACATTTCTTTTTGGCCAAGCATTTGGCAGGTGGGGATAGGGGTTGGGTGGGGATTCTTAAGTGGGGGGGTTGTGGTAAGGTTTTTAGGGGACTTTTATATTTTTATGTTGTCACAGGACAGAGTGCTGGTGAGCTCCCTGGCCCTTTAAGATCCCATGAGAGAGGGCCAGTAAAGTGGCTAATGGGGGCCAGCTGGACCTGGGTGGTGATGGGCGATTGCTAGGCATTCCCTCGTGACCTCTTCTGTGGGATCCCGCAGGGTTCCATCTTGTCTCCCCTCTTGCTCAACATGTATATGAGGTCGCTGGACGAGGTCATTCGGCGGTTTGGGGTGAGGTGCCATCAATACGCTGATGACACTCGGCTTTACCTCTCTTTTGCATCCGACCCAGGTCCCGCAGTCTCGGTGCTCACCCAATGCCTGGCTGCTGTCGGGGACTGGATTGAGGCTGAATCCTGACAAGACCGTAGTGGTGATGGTTGGCCGGCCCGCCCTGTGACCTGGGAGGAATTGGGTCTCCTGTTGTTGGTGAGTTCCTGCCCCCTTCNGGACCTGGGTGGTGATGGGCGATTGCTAGGCATTCCCTCGTGACCTCTTCTGTGGGATCCCGCAGGGTTCCATCTTGTCTCCCCTCTTGCTCAACGTGTATATGAGGTCGCTGGACAAGGTCATTCGGCGGTTTGGGGTGAGGTGCCATCAATACGCTGATGACACTCGGCTTTACCTCTCTTCTGCATCCGACCCAGATCCCGCAGTCTCGGTGCTCACCCAATGCCTGGCTGCTGTCAGGGACTGGATTGAGGCTCAATCCTGACAAGACCGTAGTGGTGATGGTTGGCCGGCCCGCCCTGTGACTTGGGAGGAATTGGGTCTCCTGTTGTTGGTGAGTTCCTGCCCCCTTCGGTCACTCAGATCTGCAGCCTTGGGGTGCTTGGACCTCCTTGCTGCGTCTGGGATCTCGTGTTACGACAGTGGCCGGGAGCGCTTTTCAACAACTCCATCTGGGGAGGAGGTCGAGGGCTTTTCTTCTTGATTCGGATCTGGCCACTGTCGTCCGTGCTTTCATCCCCTCCAGGCTAGATGACAGCAATGCGCTCTACGTGGAGCTGCCCTTGATGACTGTTCGGAAGCTGCAGCTGGTGCAGAATGCAACGGTCTGGCCCCTTTGTTTGTGGTGAGAGTCTTTGGTGTACGCATGGCAAGGGTGAGTAGCTTGTTCATTGTTTGGAGTGAGTGTGTGGGATTTCCTTCTCATGTAACCCTCTTCCCCCCCCACCCCCCTCCCCACCCCCAAACCTGGTTCCTTTCAGTGCACTTGCCCTGTCCTGCTCCAGTGCCCCAGGGAACTGTACCCCTTTCCCTTATCGCTATCTTGCACTTCCCCATTTCCCGTCCCAGTCCCGGGGGGGGGGTGTACCTTGGAACCTTGAGACCTTCCGCTTCCCTTCACCACCCTGTGATGATCTAGGCCGGGCCCGGGAAGTGGGATGGGGGAAAAACAGAGTCATGCAAAGCACTCTGAATCTGATGGAGCAGGATAGGAGACACGGAATGGATGAGGAACGCTAGGGGCTAGAACCCGTGTAGCCACGCTGAAGGATACAGGAGATGTGGGTGATGGAGCTGGTATCCTTAGAAATGGTGGTGGGGAGGTTGCAACTCGGGCAAGGAAAAGTTAAAGTCGTGGGAAATGGAAGGAAGGAGTAGCAAGGGAAGAGAGAGAGACCAAACTAAGGAATGGGCTTAAATTGCATAGTTAGGCGAAGCACTCTAGAACAAGTAGAAATCTATAAAAGGAAACCTGAGACAGTGAAGTGGTCTAGAGAATTCTGGGAACAGTATGGGAAAGAATTTATGTCGTGGACTAGATGGCTAAAATGTGACACATCAGGGTCCCAGAAGGGAGAGCTGGGAAGTCTGGGTGGGTCTGTCTTTCATGCCGCCTTGTGAGTGTACGATCTCTCTGTGTCCGCAGCTACAGGTGGGCGATGGATCCAGTAGCCTCTAGAGAATTGCTATGGTTATGTTCTTAGTTATGGAACTCCTTTTCCATGGCGGTCTGCCTGAGCCTGCTCATTTTTCTGGAGGAGATGTAAGACCTTTTTGCTTGGCAGGGCATCTGGTGTGCAGGGTTAGGGATGGATGGGCTTGGGTGGAAGGGTTTAGGGAAGAAGACTGGAGGGTAGGGAGTGCTGTAGCAGGCGGGGATAGGGATTAGGTGGGAGGTTGTTGGAGAGGGTTCTTTTGGTAAATTGTATTTTAATGTTTTGTTTTTATGGTTTTTGTAAGCTGCCCTGACCCTTCGGGGAAGAGCAGGGTAAAAAATGTAAATAAGTAAGGGGTCATGGTTTAAGGGGAGTCTAGTAGGAAAAGCTGCTCCAGAGACCCCAACAGACTAATGGATTAAAGTCCCCTAATTGGGATAAGAAGGGGGTTAGAGTTTCCAAATATGGGGCTAAAGTCCCCTAAGACACCAACCAAATGTTTGGGCTGGCTATAGGGGTGGAGGAGGCCAGAACCAAAGGGGAAGAAAGGTAGAGGTACTCTGTGCTATTTGGATATTGTATAAAACAGTTGCTGCCCTGCTTTGAGGAGTTTGGAAGACTGGTCTACTTTTAGTAGCCTCGTCTCCACAGACGAGGGGGTATGTAGCAGGACAGAGTGCCGGTTTGCTCTCGGGCCCTTAACAAGCAGAAGAGAGAGGGCTAATAAAGTGGCTAATTGGGGCCAGGTCAGCTGAAGCCTCATGATCCGAGCCAGGGGGCTCAGTGGGGAAGGTTGTGGAACAAGGCATCGCTGAGTGGGCGCTCTGCTTCAAGGAAAATCAGGAGCTTAGGGGGAAGTGGTGTTGGAGAGCTGAGATGTCCAGGATTGAGGTTGAGAAGAAGAGGAAAAAGGCTCCAGGTGAGCTGGTGGTAAGGGGAAAACTCTGGACAAGGACTTCTGTAGGTCTATGTACTGTAGACTAGCTAGGACCCTGTATTGGGACACTTAGGGCAGTTGAACACTGAATAAAGTACACTCTAGGAGAAGAGCTCAGAGTGACATGCATTCTTGGGGAAGATCCTGACAAAACTTACCGTTGGGACCCTTGCCATTGCTACGTATGTATTTATTTTATAAATTCTTATTTTGTAAGCTGCCCTGAGCCTTAGAGGAAGGGCAGGGTACACATTTAAATAAATAAACGCCTGCCACCTCTCCAGATGCCTAACACAGGGTTCCTGTTACATTTGGTCATTGCAACGCTTGCTTTTGCCACGGAACAAACACAGGTTGGTGAGTCTATCCGGGCAACTACTGATGGGAGCAGCTGGTAACACCGTGAAAAATCAACATTTGTTCCATGCCACACCCCCTACACCCCTTGTTACGTGGCTTTGGTCAGTCGGGCCCCCATTCACCACCATTAATCCTGTGATCAAATAGCTGAGCATCCCCCGTCCTGGTCAATCTGACCTTGGGTTGGAATAGAACCACTTCGAATGAAGCTGAGCAGGGGAAAGGGAGCCGGCTCGGCGGGGGCCAGATTCCAGAGACGCAGCTGACCAACGGGGAACGGAGAACCCCAATCAAGAGATCGGGATAGCGCCTGTGTTTATGCTGCCACCCAAAGGCCTCCCTGGTGGACAGAGTCCGTACGGTAACAGAGGAGCGTACATGTTTGAAAAAACTGCTCCTCCACAGGATGCTGCCACAAGTAGGTTTATTTTCCCATACCACCCAATATTGCAAATGGCCAGAGGGGGACAAGCCCTGCCCTCTCATCCAGTAAGCTCCGCCTCTCTGTGAATAAGCTCCGCCCTCACACACATTCACACCAACATTCCCAGTGCACAAAGAGGGACAGTGCCTCCTGCTGCTCATCCCACTTAGTGTCTTGGCATCCCATCCTCTCCCCCTTGTTCTCTCGAGGGCTTTTCCTGGGAGGCCACCAGGAGAGAGAGGGGCCTGAGGCTTGAATTCCCATCTCTCGCCTGGAAGAGGGACTTTGACCCCTGGAAGAGGGACAGTGGGATTCAGCACCCAATGAGGGACGGTTGGGAGGTAGGTTTCCTGTGCGTTGGACAATGGCTGTTTTAAAACGGGCCCGGCTGGGGGGCAGGTCCGTGTGTGCTGGGTGGAGCCCCCACGCACGGCGGGTGGGTGGGAATCAAACCGGTCTGGATGGGGGTGCGCCCCTACTCACGCACGGTTTGGCCTGCCCCCACTTTGCATCCCGGCTTTCCCCCCGATGCCCAGTGCGGGGGTATGAGTGGGCAGTGCGTGGGTCACAGGAGCACGTACCCACTCACGCTGCCTTCAGACGGGCACTCGGGGAGGCAGGGGGCAGCTGGCAATGCGTGGGTGCCACTCTGCAAAGCCACCAGGCTACGAGCCTATTTTTCCTGCCGTTCTTGCATGGGGTGTTTGATCCAAGGAACCGAGCTTGAGCTCCACCAGGGGTCACATTTTCCTAATTCTTCTCTGTGTGTGGAGGTTTGTGGGGTTTTTTCTTTCTTTTTTTTTTTTTTAAACGGTTTCCCACAATTCACTGTGCTTGGGCCACTTAGTCTCCGCACACTGGGATTTAACAATGCTGCTGCAGGAGGCTGGAGGAAGCTGCTGCTCTTGCAAGCTCTCTCTTCATGCAATCACTTCTCCTCCGCTCCCAGCTTGGCCCAAACTTTCCTGCCTGGCACCCTGGTCTCCGGCACCCTAAGGTAAGAGCTGGAGTGTGGGGCACCTTTCTCCTTTTTCTGTGTGCGATTGGAGTTCTGTTTCTTCTCAAGACTGAGGTTATTCAGATATGGCTTCTCTCTCTCAGTTTTCAGAGCTGCTTGTGGTTTGAAGGCTTGGAGAGGAATCATGAATGCGTATGTTTATTTGCTGCTTCTGTCTGGGTTTTTTTTTTTTTTTTTAGAAAACACCCTTATTGCCACTTCTGGAACAGTCCCCATGGTTCTGGGGCTGAGAATCTTGGCTGCTTTGCAAGGGGGTTGCAAAGGGAGAGCTCCTAGTGATGAGGGGGGGGAGTTTAAGAGTCTTGAGCTCCAGGGTTGCTGGCAACACACACGCACACACACCATAGCAGGAAAACATGGCACAGGCTTGCACTGTGTGTGTGTGTGTGTGTGTGTGTGTGTGTGTGTGTGTGCATAGACTATACATCTAAAGAAATACAATGAGCATCTGTTCTTGTATGTTTCCCTGTCGGTGCAGAGCACATTTGCGTGTATCCCTGTCTGACTAGGAGCATGTGCACTCCGCGCAGCCTGCCCAAGTCTCGGTGCATGCAGACTTATTTGGCTTTATTGTGGTGGGTGTCTTCTATTTTTTATCTTTTTTTGCATGACCAATTTGCCATCTTGTTGTGTCTTTTTTGGCAGGGGGGTGACATCTTGTGTTTAACTTCCAGCCGTCAGAAAAGAAACCCTTGTCCCCTGACGCCTTAGAAACTTCTTCTCAAGACCCCTGGGTCTTTCTCTCTTGCTGCCTTTGTGCTGTCACAAAACCAAAGGCTCCTTTATAAAAAAGCAAACCACTTATTATAAAATAACTAGACTGTGGTACCCAAACCCCCTCCGGCCTGGCTGGGGGAGGTGCTGAGCACCTGAAACTGGAGTGAATTGGTGCTCTGGGTGCTGAACACCTCTGAGACTTAGGCTCTTGATGCCTGTCCCTGTCTGAGGGGCCTTTTGAAATGGGCAGCTCTTCATGTTTTTCTTCTGCCTTCAAAAAGCTAATTACTTCCCTCCGTGTGACCCACTTTACTCCACCTTACCCACTCTTGGGGTGGGTGTGATGAAATAGTCTAGAGACCATTTTTGTGCAAAAACAAGGAGCTGTGATTTAAGAGCAACCGGAAATGCCACAAAACCCTGTGACAAATGTGAATTCCCCTGTAGAAACTGAGGGGGCACAGAGCTCTCGCTACACACGAAGGAAAAAAGACCAGAGAGAGTCTGGTTGTATATTTTAAAGTGGGATTCAAGGAGCAACAGAATGTTCTTATCTGTGTGTCCTGTTGACCCATTTCCTCCACCTCTTTTCTATGCCTAGATGCCGGATCTATTATTCATTTTAACCCCACTTTTAATGTTCAGAGAGCTTTACAATCCTTACCTAGTTCGCCTTCACGACAACCCTGTGAGTTATGTCATTATTATCCCCATTTTATAGATGGGGAACTGAGGCTGAGCAAGTTCACGGCTAAGATGAACCCTGGTCTCCCAAGTACAATGGCTGATCTACTAGGCTACAGTGATGTGATTTTAAAGTCTTATGACAGGGAAGTGCTGTGCTACACACACACACACACACACACACACACACACCAAAGCCCCCTTATGTTAAGCATGATCTCCCCCTTTAGCCTGAGAGTAATTCTGGGGGAATTTGGCCTTTGTTCCTTATAAAAATGGCTTGTCCGCTACCCTAAGTATCTTATGGTGTGTCTGATGTTTGGCTTACGTTGGAGTAATTTGCCAGTTATCCTGGTGAAAATTACCCTGCATTGAATCAGAAGTTGATGCTCCGTTCAATGCTTGGATGCACATCACGTAAGGAACTGGCGTGTCATCTCTGAACGGACACAGGCTACTGAGGATTAATAAATTCCTGCAGGGGAATGTGCCAGGCCCCAGACTCTGTATGTGAACAAGTCTGCATGGGGCTGAGAAAATCCCCATAGGATGAATTTTGGTGCCCCTGTCTGTGGAGCTGAACTCCCATCAGCCTCCACTCGACCCACAGATGGAGTGTTCCGATGGCACTGTGTGGTGCAGGCTCATGTAACCACTAGAGGGCGCTGTTCAATCTTCTGTACAGGTGAGGCTTGCTACAGCAGGGGATTGCTGCCTCGTGTAACCACTAGAGGGCGCTGTTCAATCTTCTGTACAGGTGAGGATTGTACAGCAGGTGAGAAATGCCTCCCCTGGAATGCTTTAAAGATCCTTGCTACTTGGTGCAGTCTGGTCCGTTTGGGATGAAATCCTGGATCGGTTGAAACCAATGGCAACCCACCCCCATTGACTCAAATGTAGTAAGCCTATATGATTATATATTCTATATAATGTATTTATATTTGTGCTAGCAATGTGCCTGACACTAAACAACCATGAATTAGAGAGAGGTCCCTGCCCTGAGGGACTTACAATTAAGAAGGCCAAAGGAGGGAAGACGAGGGGGCATGGGGAGAGACAGGGAGACATTCACAAGGCTGAGAAGTTGCATGGGCACATACTAGTTACAGGGGAAGAAGAGGGCCCTGAATGACAGGATGGGAGAGGGAGCCTCGGGGAGCTGTTTGCGAGGGTGAGGCGCTGCGGAAAGCCTGTTGGGAGAGGAGGGTTTTGAGGGGCGGGAGGGACGGATCAGAGCACCTGTGTTCAGGAAAGGAGTTCCAGGCATAGGGAGCAGCCTGGGTGTTTGGCGGTGGAGCAGGAGTCTCTGGGGTGGGTGGAGGTTGTGGCAGAGGAGGAGCAAAGGAGCATTTTCTCTTTGGCAGCACGTTTGAGCCCATGGTAGAAGTTCTGTTGCCCCTCCTCTCACTTCCCTGTTGTACTGGCATTAATAGCCGCTTTATTCCACATTGGAATAGTCTCAAGACAAAAACCAAGGGGTTAGGATTTGGGAATGGCAGCTGGCGATGGAGAGGCAAGCTAGCGTTATCTGCTGTGGGCTGGGCCATGGCTCAGGGGGCAGAGCGCATGTTACATGTATAAGGTCCCAAGTTTAATCCCCAGGATCTCTGGCGGTGCTCCTGGATGAGGCCTCTGCTGGAGAGCCAGATCTGAAACCCTGCTGCTGTGTCCGGGCACGACAATGCTGGCCTGAGATCAGGGTTGCCGCTTAGGCAGAGTTTCAAGAGACGTTTATGAAAAATCCACGTTGGGCACCAATTTCATAAGCTGGCCCGTTGGTCTGACTCCGCTAGGCAGGTCCTTGTATCTCAGCTGAAACCGTAACACTTGTAAGACTCCGAATGATGAATTTGCCAATACCATCTCCCCATCTCCGGTCTCCATTCCCTTCCATCCTCCGCTGCGTGTCCTTGTGAAATGCAGTCTGCTGGCTCCGAGTGGGTCATTTCCGAGAGCCCCTGATATCCTAAGAGCTAGATTCCTTGGAGAATGTATAAATGAGTTGCACTGAGTGAATGCACCCAGCATGGGCACTTATTGAAGGGGGAGAAACCCCATTGTCGGAGACAGAACTCAGACACTGGTGGGGAAAAAAAGTCTGCGGTGCCTTCTGTATGATTCACCTTGGCGCGCTCCAATCCAGCCAGCGTTTAGTACAAATGCAAACATCCCAACCTATTCCCACCCCATTTCCAATGTTATTTCCTCTTTCGTGTGGAATTGGCTCAGAACTTCTGATTTTCTCATTTAATGAGTCTTTCTCCTGTTCTTGAAGGAATCCACTTTTTCCTGCTCTATTGCTCCCCCCATAGGTAGGAGGCAGGGGCTCTGATAGATGCCACATTTCTGAATTGCCTTGAAGTTCAGCCTGTAATGTACTTGGATGAAAGGTGTGACTAGTATTATAAACCGTGGCGATAGCAGTTCTACTGTGTGTGTGTGAGAGAGGGGTGTTGGCGGAGTTGGGTTCAGAATTAATGTTCCATGCCGTTCTGGGCTTGTAAGGGGCAGGCTGCTGTAAACCGAGAAACTGGGCACATTCCTTTGCCGTTGCCCAACACTGCAGACCTGGCCAGATCCAGAAGCTGGCATCTGTAGACAGCGTTGAGCTCCTGCAGAGCCCTGGAATGTGCCTCGCCCACTCCAGCGTGGGCTGCCAGCACAGGAACCAGCAGAAGAGGAAGCTGGCGTGAGTGCTCTGTGCTACCAGACTGAACATGCTTGTGCAAATAATTCGTATGGCACCATAAATGTGCGTGGGACTCATTAGAAACACGGAGAAAGAGGCCAAGGGAAGCTGGCGCAATCCAGGAGGCTTGGGGCTGGCACGATTACTGTGTGTTTAAACAGCGGTGCCAGCGCACAGACGTACACCTTCGTGGGCCAGGCAGGAGATGCACAAACACAAGAGAGGAGGAAGCAATCCAATCTAACCTGCTTTGTCAGGGTTAGAAATTGGAGGACTGTAAAACCAAAGCTTTGCTTTCTAGCTACAGTAGCTTAATAGGGATGGGCGAACAGATCGCCGTTCGGTTTGCTCGCCGCTTTTGGGCTCAGCCGTTCAGAAAAAGTATCGCGAGAGCCCGTGATCGCGCCGGAAACCGGAAATTCGAGTGTGTGTGAAGCTTGTGTGTTGTGGCTGGCTGGGTGTTCGGTTGTGTTCCGTGTGTTTTGGCTGTGTGGGGTGTGGTTTTTGGTTTGGCTGGTTGGCGAGTGTTGGTGGGTTTCTCTTTTTAAAAAAAAATTTGAGAAGGTGACCAGTGCTACCATCATTAAACACCGGGCCTGGGGGAAGGCCAAGATGGCGGAGCCGGTGGTGGAGGAAGAGGTTCCTCCGGCTGCTGCTGGACCTTCGGTGGTGGAGGAGGAGCCAGAGGTGGCGGGCACAGGAGGTGCTGCTGCCTCTGCTGCCAGGTGTGTAAACTTTATTTTTACTTTGAGGACAAGAAACATAAGGCTCTATCCGTTAGAGTGAGCTCACTGGCGTGTGGGTGGGTATGTGGGTGGTGGGCATCAGTCAGGCAGGCACAAACAGTGGGCATCAGCGGGTAGCAGTGGATGTCTGCCACAGAGAGAGGGTACTGTAGTGTGGGGAGCTCTTCCAGCAGTCAGGCATGAGCACGAGCAGCACCCCCACCCAAACATGTGCCAGGCTAGCAAAGGTCTCCACTCTCCAGTTGCCATCCCATTCCCTACGCACCCCCCAAATAAGGGCAGGATTTGCACGTGCCAATCACCAGGGTCTTTCCAGTTGCCAGCCATAGTGCCCCAAGGAGGGTAGGACTTGCACGTGCCAGCCAGGGTCTCCCCATTGCCATCCCAAGCACCCCAAGGAGGGCAGGATTTGCACGTGCCAGCCAGGGCCTTTCTAGTTGCATTCCCTAGCACTCCAAGGAGGGCAGGATTTGCATATGCCAGCCACCAGGATCTTTCCAGTTGCCATCCATAGCGTCCCAAGGACGACAGGGTTTGCACGTGCCGGCAAGGGTCTCATCCCTCCGCAGCACCCAAAGGAGGACAGGATTTGCACGTGCCAGCCAGGGTCACATCTCCCGTTGCCATCGCTACTAGCACCCCAAGGAGGGCAGGATTTGCATGTGCCAGACAGGGTCTCTCCATTGCCATCCCAAGCACCCCCCAAGGAGGGAGGATTAGAGGCATCATCATAAATGCATTATATTAATTTGGTGTTCTTAATGTGTTCCCATTTCAGAGAGGAATCGGATGCCGGCCCCAGCACTGGTGCCACTGCCAGGCCACGGAGGATCCCTAGGCCGAGGTCACCAGTGACACCCCCAGACGTTCGGCGGACAAGGTTGGATGTCTGGAGGTTTTATGACAAGGGTGACAGAATCGCCACATGCAAGGTAAGGCACGGGGACTGGAACAACAGGGAATGAATTGCCCCATGGCCTGTTACGAACAGAAGTCCCCTGCAGAGAGAGAGTGGCCTCCCAGTCCACCCACTTGTGGAGACAGAATGCAGGCAGGGCTTGACAGACCATTGATCTGACACAGTACAGCACTTCTTATGTTCCTATCTTTTTCTGATGTTTTTAGATCTGCCAGAAAAGATTCCAGCTGCAAAAAGAGGGGACCACATCGGGGCTCATTGCCCACATCGAGCGAACTCATGGCAGGAGAGTGAGGCGGCAGGAGGAGGACTCTGGCCGCCGTGGAGCCTCAGCACCAGAAGAAGGGGGGGGGAGAAGGCAACCCAAAAAAGACTGCATGTAAGCCCTCCTGCCCCCCCCAGCCCCGATGTGGAGACCCCCCAGGAGTCTGAGACCAAGGCCTTTCCCGCCGCGTTGGAGACGCCCACCTGGGACTTTGTGGCCGGCCTGTAGCAGACAGCAGCTACCATGGAGAACCGCCTGGTGGAGCAGTGGCAGGTGGAGAAGAAGTTGGAAGCGTGCGGCCGGTACGTCTCCGCCGAGATGAAACGCTTGGGACTATACCACCAGGCGCTCTCCAGGTTGGATCGGGCCGTGGAAGGGGCTGTGGAGTCTGCCGTGACACACAACTACGACCTACAAGAGTCCTGGGTGGCCGCCCCTCAGCCCTGTGCTGTGCCCTAACGGCTATTGCCTTTCCCCCAAGTCCCTGGGGACGGAGACTAATAGTTTAATTTATAAGTTTCCTTTCAATGTTTGCTTTTGTTTTCAGAATGTTGTTGTTTTGTTTAAATACTTGTTGTATTTCTTGTTACGAACTTTGTTTGACTTATCCAATCTTTTATCCCTATGTGCTGAAGTTCTGGCTGGCAGGTGGCAGAATCTCATACAGCTTGTCGATCCCGACCAGCAGCACCTGCCACCCCATGGAGTGTAGTTATTAACCCAAAGATGTGCTGTGCCAGCAGCAAGGTCTCAACTTGCAGACAGCCCCCCAGGAGGTGCAGGACTTGTGTTTGTGCGGGTGGGTGTGACAGAGAGAGAGAGAGAGAGAGAGACAGGCTCCTTGGCAGCGGGAGCTGGTGGTTGGAGGGCTTTTATTTCAGGTAGCTTCAGCGGGCATCTGTGGGTGGGTGTAGAGGAGTAGACTGTTGGGGGGGGGGGGGTCGGCTGGCGGGTGGGCACTGGGCTTCTGGATACAGTGGAATGGAATGCGGCCCCCAGTGATTGGAATGATGGTCCCCGAATCTAGTTGATGGTTCCTGGGACGGGCGGGCATGACTGATTCAGGGATAGTGCACACTTCATTCAATCATGCGATAGGGGGTAGCAGCAGGTACAGGAACGCACACAGGCAGGCACATATAATACGTTGTGTTATATTCCATCTCATTATGGTAGGTTTGCTGCGTGCTGGATGTGGGCGCATGAGCACAGATGGGAGTTCTTCCTGGTTCTGGCAGGTGCCAGCCAGGGTAGCTGGATACACCTACCTCTCCCCCTCCAACCCCCATCTCTCTCGTTCTAGCTGGGAACCTCTCTCTAGTCATATAATGACAGGGCCCTGTGAGCAGAATGACAGGGCACAAGAACCCTGACGGTGGGTGCTGGGGCTGGAGTGGCTGTTCCTTTTTATATATAGATAGATAGATAGATAGATATACACTAAATCTAACTGCTATTAACTATTCTAAAACCTATTGAACTAAATGGAATATCCTAATAATTAACTACAAAGGCCTTGTCCTACAAACACACTTTCTCTATCTATCTGTATACACAATATTACACAGGGGGAAACACAAAGATCACAGGGAGGGGTACAAAACTGAAATGAAAATCAGTCTAATAATAATCCTACTCTAAATAAATCCAAAACTTAAAACAGAGGAAGGGAATCAGGGATGGAATAGGAGGGAGAGGGAAAGGATTCAATGGAAGGGGGAGGGAGGAAGGAAGATTGAACACAGGGAGGGGTAAAAACAAAAAATAACACCTAAATCTATCTAATATAATCTAAATAAATGATACTATGGAGGTAGATGGGCTGGATGGGTGAAATAGGAGGAGGATTGAGGAGAACAAAACTGCTGGGAGAGGGAGCCTTCTGAAACGCCTGCTGTTCAGGAACAGTGACTAGCTCAGAAGGTGTTGGGAAGGGGGGAGGCAATTGGTTTTGTTTCATGCTGCGCCTGCCTCACCGCAAGCCCCATTGGCTCCATGCCGCCTAGCCCGTGGTCAGTCGTAGACTGCGAAGCCAGTGATCTGAGGCGAAAAGGGATGGTGATTCGGCAAGCTGACTGCTACTCCAAGCCTCTCCACCCCTGGTGCCTGGAAGTCTGCTCCACAGCTGACTCCCTCTTCCTGTCACGTTTTGGCTTCGTCACATGTTTTTGCCACCTGAACGTGATCCGAACTGTTTGGTCATTTCGATGTTCGGACTCTAGTTCGGTTCGGTGTGTTCGTGTTCGGATTCGGGTTCGATCGTCCGAACAGGCCCAGTTCGGGCCGAACTCCAAACTTCCAAACCGCGCTCGCTCATCCCTACAGCTTAACAAACAGCTGTTTAACTATGGTTCGGGCTGCTGAGGAGCAGCTGGGATTAGCTGTGGAGATGCTGCCCCAAGACCAACATTGTCACTGCCCCAAAGCCACATGCAGCTCCTGAGCTGCTGTTTGCCCAGGCCTGAACTAGGCAGTGTGTGAACTCTTTCTTCCATGGTCACATTAAACATGCAGTAGCTCAAGTAGTAGACTTCTGAGAAGGATGGTGGAAGCTCAGGGGTTCAAATCTGCTTGTGTAAGGGGATGTTACCTCTGAGACCTACCGTTGTGTTTTTTTAAATTGGCTTTTTAAAAATAACCTCGGTGGGGGATTTTTTTGGCCCAGGCTAAATGCTGGGCCATGAACTGTTTATAATTGGCACAAATGGGTGTGGAGTTATAACATGTGCAAGTTTGTGCGCTGTAATATGCAGCGGTGATTTGGGGAACCTCTGCACAAGCAGGATTGAAACTTGCATGCACACGCAACGGAGATGAAAAATGGAGGGAACACTGGCCCAGAAGCAAGAAGGTAGCTGTAAAGTGAGGAACCATACTCCCTTGTGCAGCTGTGTCTCCTGGTCCTGGGAGTTGGGAGGGGGGGGCAGCGTTCCACCTTCTGCACCAGGACCATTCCAACCTAGCAACCCCCCGGGGCGACGTGTGCAGGCTTTGAACAGAGGTTTCTACCCCTGAAGTAAATCGCCTCCTGGGCCGTTCTTAAATGAGAGGCAACCGCCCACTCGAATGCCCGTGTGACGGTGGTATGGGTGGGTGTGAACGCCCGTAGTGCACGCAGCACCTACTCACAGAGCGCTAGTGAAAAAGCCGGTGTGCAGGGGAAGCCAAAGAAGTGGGTGGGAGCGGATGCCCACACATCCCCCAGCCCGTATGAACAGCGGCAGCCAGTCGTGTCAGGGGAGTGGTCCGCTGTTTCAGAGGCACTGTGGGCGGGGAAACCGCTTTTGCAAGGCGCAGGAACTGGCCAGGAGTGCTGGGGAGTCCGGCGGTTGGTAAGGACGCGTCCATTTCAAAGGTCGGCCCTGCCTGTTTCCCCCGTCTCCCGTGGTCTGTAGTAGGGGCTGCCTGCCGCGGTACCCACCCAGGGAGCCGCCTGTCGGAATCCCTCCCCATGCACTCCACACGATTGGGCGCGCCGTGACTCTTCCACTCAGTCATGCTCATTTAAAAATGGCCATGGTAACATTACCCGCCTTGTGTGTGTGTGTATACGCCTTCAGAATCCCCCCTCCCCTTGTAACTAAGCTCAGCACGTGCAGCTGCAATTTCTCAACTTCTTGACTCTATCCCTGTCCCTGTGTGCTCCTTTCCCTTGTCTCCCCTGCCTTGTCCACCCTAAATTGTAAGCTCGTTGGGGCAGGGCTATGTCTCTAATTAATGGCTGTTCAGCACCAGGCATGCTGCAGCCACTATCCGATTCTCGCGTGGCCCTGGGGCGTGCCAGCACAGCCGCCGCACTGCAGGGAAAGCGCGGGGGAGCTGGGCGGACGGTTGCAGGGAAGTTGGGCGGGCCTGCCGCTGTCAGAATCACCGCCACAGCCGGGATGGGCCGAGGAGCTGGCCCTGCTCTGCCCCGCCTCTCTCCCCCAGCCTGACCGAGATCCCGCCCCTGGCTTTGACGTGACCGCGCATGACAGGCGACAGCACCTGCTGTTCAAAGCCCCACTATGCGGCGAGGCAGAAGGGGTCCAGGCACACAGGAAGCCACTCCTTGGCCAGCCTTACCCCCTACGCGATGCAGCATCAGAATTTTTCTGAGGACGCAGTGTGTAGCAGCCAGCTGTTTGCCTTACCCTGGGGTGGGGGGAGGAACATCTGGCAGCTGCTGGTCACATGAGCCATTGCATCACATGACCTGACTGCCCAGCATGTGTTAAGACTAATCAAGGCATCCAGGAATTGGATGTCTCGTGTGGCTGCACCCAGTGATGCTGGCAGTAATGCAGCAAAATATTCCATGTTAAGGATGAGATGGGCGTTCAGTGTGAAGCAAGCACATGCTTAACAACTCTCTCCAGAGAGACTTGCTCTCATGCTTGTAGGACTGGGGTGGGGGTGAGGTTCTCTCTCATAGTTTTTGGTTACTCTTTGTGGGGGGTGCAAAGATCTTTCTCAAGTGTTAAGTGTATCCGAACAACTTTACAGTTGGCCTTCCGAAATCTTCCTTCTGGCTGTGATTTCTTCTGGGAGCACCTGGCCTCCTTGTGAAAAACACAGGAAGAAAGCAAAGGTTTTAATAATTGATCAAAACCTGAATCTAAGCAGCAAGCTGAAAAGGAAAACAAAGATGAAATTGCAAGTCAACATGTACAGGGAGAAAGTGAGACAGTGAAGATCAAACCCAGTTTTAAATACAGAAGGGACATCCTAGCGTAGGCTGTAAATAAAAAATAAATGTTGCCCTTCTGGAATGTTAGTCTTTGCTCCAGATTTTTCATAGATGTTAAATTTGTAATCGTCTCATGAGAGAGTCACGAACCAGCAAGTTCTGAAAAGTGAACTAACTTCGTGACGTTAGCAAACATTGGGTGGGAATTATTGTGCTTGTATAAAGGATACAATCCTGCTGAGTGCTGCGTATTCCTGAGTACCTTCAGCACTCCATGTTAAGTACTGGATGGATGTTAAGCACAGACCTGTGTTTGCTGCTGATGGGGAAGGGGGTAGGGGGCGTGAGGGGCTGGATGGGAGGAATGGAGAGGTGGTATTTTTGTGGTGGGTGGGCTGAGAGGTTCTTTGGCTGAGGGGTTGTTTTGTATTTTAATGTTTTTATCTTTTATCTATGTTTTATGTTTATGTTTTGTAAGTCGCCCTGAGCCTTTTGAGGGAAGGGTGGGATAAAGATTTAAATAAATAAAATCCTTCGTCCAAGCTGGGTTGGGGGGTTGGACTAAGGATATAAGGAGCTGCTGCCTAACTGAGTCAGACCAATGGTCCATTCTAGCCCACTATCGTCACAACCTGACACGGCAGCAGGGTTTCAAATCCTGCTCTCCAGCAGAGGCCTCACCCAGGTGCACTACCTGAGACCTCCAGGATCCCCGGCAGAGGCCTCACCCAGACGTGCTACCTGAGACCCTCCAGGATCCCCGGCAGAGGCCTCACCCAGGCACGCTACCTGAGCTCTTGAATCAGAGATGCTGAGGATTGAATTTGGTACCTTTATAAATGCAAAGCATGCTCTCTGCCACCTGAGCCACGGCTGACCCCTTAATCTAGTCCTAAGGGAGTAGATGACCCTTAATAGAACCAGAGCCCGTAACGGGTTTGCCCTCCTCATAAGGTACAGAATTTCCAACCATTGACACAGATGGGCTTTTGTACAAGAAATGTGCGTCTTATTAAGAAACTTGTGGGCATTTAGACTGTAGGGAACCCTGAATACCCCAAAAGGACCCACAACTTACCTCATAAGGTACATGGTTGAAACGTGTGCCATTTTGTGTAGACGTGTCCTGACACACAAAATATAAAATCTGACACAGTTCTTGTGGGCCATACCCAAACCATACACTCTCAAAGTGTTCCCACCCCAAATACCTTCCTTTTACTTTATTGGGTTCACGGCAAAAACCCCACAACAATGCTAATTTGTGTGTAAATGTGTCCTAACGTAATAAAATATAAAGACTGAGTGTCCCCCCCCCAAAAAAAAAAATCAGGCTATTTGCTCACCTTATAAGGTACATTATTAAAACCTGTGCATTTGTGTGAAAACATTTTTTGTCACCTAAGGACTAACAAAATATTAGAGTCACAAGGCTGGAAGGGACCCTCAAAGGTCATTTAGTCTAGCCCCCTGCCCCACTGCACGACCTGCCACACCCCAACCATCCACACAGAGAAATCCCACCATTAGCTACAAGGAGAGACTGGGACCAACCAGAGCGCACCGATGCCTGAAATAACAGGAAATCATTTTAGGAAAAGAACTTCAGGATCCAAACGTCCCAAGCAGGCGAGGCTCACTGCTAAGGTGAAAAACCCTCAGAGTCAACCGCCAATCTGCCCAGAGGGAAAATTCCTTCCCGCCCCCCAAATTTGGTGATCAAGGAGACCCTGAACCACCAGCCCCCACCAGCAAGGCACCTGATACACAATTTCCGTCCCCAGGCTTCAGAATGCCCCAACAGTCCCACCTCCATCTGCAGCCTACTTTGATGCTACAGGAAGAAAGGGGGTGGAGGTGGGGGGAATCCTCAGCATGTATTGCTCGGGGGAGAGAGGGGAAACACTTTGTCCTGCAACATCTAATAATAAAAACTCCTCACAAGGGTTTATGCCATAAATTTATCCAACTCCATTTTGAAGCTATTCCGATTCCTTGCTTCCACAACTGCCCCTGGAAGCTTAGTCCAGTCGTTCACTGCTCTAATTGTTAAAAATCTCCTTCTAATTTCCAGCCAAAATGTAGTGATAACCAGCTTGTATCCCTTAGTTCTTGCACCCACGCTCCCTTTTAGTTTGAACAAATCTCCCCCTTCTATTGCGTTAACTCCCCTGATATATTATGTAATCCTATCTCCCCTCAGCCTTCTTTTTGATAGGCTAAATAAGCCAAGCTCCTTCAGCCTCATCTCATAGGGCAAATCCTCCATCCCTCTGATCATCCTGGTAGCTCTGTGTTGCCCTCGGTGTAGTTTACGTTCGTCTTTCTTAAACATGGGTGACCAGAACTGAACACAGTATTCCAGATGTGGTCTTACCAGAGCCCTATACAGAGGCAACAATACTTCCCTGTCCCTGCTAGCAATTCCACACCTAATACATCTCAGGAGAGCATTTGCCTTTTTTACAACTGCATCACATTGATGACTCATAGTCATTTTACGATCAGTTATAACCCCCAAGTCCCTTTCCTCCTCTGTTGTTTTCAACTGATGAGTTCCTAGCTTGTAACTCAAATTCTTCTTCTTCTTATTATTATTATTATTATTATTATTTTATTTTATTTTATTTTTTTATTTTATTTTATTATTTTATTTTATTATTTATTTATTATAAACATTTATATAGCGCCAGTAGTGAGACCTGGTGCCGTACAGAACATAGAAATAGACGCGGTCCCTGCCGGTGGCTTACAATCTAAAAGACAAGGAGGGGGAGACAGGGAGAGGGGACAGTGGGAGAGACAGGGGAGAAGACAAACAAACATTCAGGTGGATGCGAAGTCTCAGGTGCGTGTGCTTGGCTTGGTTACAATCAGGTTGGTTGCAGCAGTC
>QEPC01008369.1:3470590-3489847 GCA_003113815.1 Sphenodon punctatus | reverse complement strand
GAGGCAAAGGGAAGGAGGGAGACTGGCCGGTAACTAGAGGGGTCAGATGGGTCCAGGGTGGGCTTTTTGAGGATGGGGGATACAGTGGCATGCTTGAAAACAGAGGGGAAGGAGCCTGTGGAAAGGGAGAGATTGATGATGTGTAGAAGTGGGGGGGGGCGACAGTGGGAGCAATAGAGGTCTGGAGGTGGGGGGGATCGGGTCAAGGGGGCAGGTGGAGGGATTGGATGAAGAGAGCAGGGCTGAGATTTCCTCAAGAGAGGCAGGAGGGAAGGATGTGAGCAGAGAGGGGGGAGGGGAAGGGAGTGGTACGGGAGCAGGAGGAGGAGGTGGGTGGAAGGCAATTTCCCGACGGATCTTGTCAATCTTTGAGGTGAAGAATGACGCAAGATCCTGAGCAGCAAGGGAAGAGGGCGGAGGAGGACATAACCTTGCACTTTTCACTATTAAATTTCATCCAGTTCCTAACACTCCAATCCATAAGGCCATCCAGATCATCCTGTATAGTTTTCCGATCCTCCTCTGCATTGGCATTCCTCCTAAGTTGGTACCATCAGCAAACGTCATTAGCACACTCTTACTTCCCTCATCAAGTTCAGTTATAAATATATTTAAGAAGATGGGTCCCAAAACAAACCCCTGGGGAGCTCCACTAGCGACCTCCCCCCAACCTAGGAATTCCACCTCTCAACACAACCCTTTGTTTTCGTCCAGTTAACCAGCTACGAACCCACCTAGCTACCTTTTTACGATTCCCATATTTTCAAGCTTAAGCAGTAATTTTCCATGTGGCACAGTATCAAATGCCTTACTAAAATGCAAATACACAAAACCCACTGCATTCCCTCTATCCCAAAAGACAGTTATTTTTTTTTTAAAGGAAATCAGATTGGTCTGGCATGATCTACCCTTTGCGGACCCATGCTGCATTTCAGTTAAAACTGAAAAGAGTCTTGTTAAAACACACAACAAAGTCACTTGAACATGTTACACGTCATCTTCAGATACGTCTCCCTATCACTACCATCACTGTCATCAGCAGTACTTCTACACCTTTCAGCGTCCGCTCTATAGAAGAATATCCTCAAGTGATTATGGGGTTTGCTCTCCCTTAAACCAACAGAAAACCCACTTTCCATCAACTACTTCCCAGCCATTTTGTTCCGGGAGGAAAATTAGTGGATGGCTCTCAGTTGTATTGTTCGAAAGTCCACAGATTAGACGGTTGCGCTGAATCTTCAGATGTTGGATGGAAGCGCATAGAGGAAGTGAGCTTACATTGATTCCTTTGATCGCTGCCATGGGACAACCACCCTTGGGCTTGTACATTTAAAAAAAAATGATCAAGCCTGAGTTCGTTCACAGAGGATGTGGTTTTGTTACCATACTTAGTGCAGACAAATTTCTCAATCTCCAGACATACTTTCTCTCCCACTTCTTGTTTTGTCCCAATGAGGCGAAGACTTACTGGACCTTTTCATTCCTTTCAAGGATGGTAAATGGCTTCACCTTTGCTTTTCTTGAAAAAGAGGCAGCATAATCACATTATTATTATTATTATTATTAACAAACATTTATATAGCGCCAGCAGTGTACCTGGCACTTTACAAAGTAATAAAATAGACATGGTCCCTGCCCTTAGGGCTTACAGTCTGAGAGACAGGAGCTGGGGGAGAGACATAGGAAGGGGAACAGAGGGAGAGACAAGGGGTCTAACATTCATGAAGATGCGAGGTCTCAAGTGCACGTACTTGGCTTGGTTACGATGAGAATGACAGCAGGCAGGTCCATGTTGCAAGGATAAGGGTAAACCGATCGTAGGTATAGGAATAGTGGCTCAGCAGGATAAAGAGTCAGACAGAGCAGAGCGAAAGAGGTGAGTTTTAAGGAGAGATTTGAAGGTATGAAGGGAGGGGGCAAGGCGGATGTGGACAGGGAGGGAGTTCCAGGCATGGGGGGCAGCAAGTGAGAAGGGACGAAGGCGCTTAGGGGAGCAGGGAAGGCGTGGAAGGGTGAGAGAAGGGACAGAGGAGGAGCGAAGTGCACGGGCTGGAGTATGGAGGGCGATAAGTGCAGAGAGGTAGGGGGGAGCAAGGTTGTGAAGAGCTTTATAGGTGAAGACTAGGAGCTTGTGCAGGATTCGTTCAGGAAGGGGAAGCCAGTGAAGCGAAGAGAGGAGGGGCTGCACATGGTCGAAGCGACTGGCGAGGTAGATGACCCTGGCAGCAGAGTTTTGGACAGAGATGAGGGGAGAAAGGTGAGACCGGGGAAGGCCAGTGAGAAGGAGGTTACAGTAATCGAGGCGAGAGATGACCAGAGCATGAACAAGAGTTTTGGCAGACAAGACAGAGAGAAAAGGGCGAATCTTAGCAATGTTATGGAGTAATCACATCCAGTAAATGCATGAAAAGCAGGAATGGCTTTGCACAATGACAAGCCCAACTGGTTTGCAAGAGCTGTCATATCAATGTAAGAATATTATTATTCTTAGACATTTATATAGTCGTCGTGCGACCTGGTGCTGTACAGAACATAGAATTAGACGCGGTCCCTGCCTGTTTTTGTTTTTAGATTGCAACCCTACTTCTAGCCATACATTTGTGTGTCTAGTGATTTTCTCCATATTTCCAAGAATGAAAGACATTACATCTGCGTCTGATGTTCGAATCACAACATTTTTGGAGGACAAATCTGGACCAAGTTGAAAACCATACATGAGTCTGCCTCTTCATGACTGCTCTCAAGTAACTCCTCTTCCTTTCGAGTGACTTTTTGATGGACACTCCTGAATGGATTTATTTATTTATTCATTCAGCTTTTATGCCGTCCCCTCCTGCCACAGGCAACTCCCGAGCAGCGTAGAACAATAAAACACATAAAACATTTAAAAACAATTTAAAACAATAATACATAAAAGCAGCAATAATACTCCATCTAACAACCCACCCTCCTCTTCCCCCTCCCCAAAGGCCATGCGGAACAGCCAGGTCTTACGTTGTCTACGAAAAGCACAGGTTATTACATTTAGCATAGAGTACCTTTGTGCTAACGATGGTGGAAATGCTGTCATCTTGTCAGTTGTCAACCAAGTATAAAACCAAAGATTGTTTGAAGATGTTATTCCTGAGTGCCTTGAGAAAGTCAGCTGGTCTTTTCTGAGCAGCACCACAAATCATGAACTGAAATCCTGTCTTTCCCGTGTCACTTCTTTTGTTTTGCTCCTGATCTTTGATAGATGGTGAAACAGTTCTGTCAAACATTATGTCAATTTGCTCAATTGGTATGCAGCGCAGTTTCCGCAAAACGTGGCGAAAAAGCTGACCAAACGTGACTGGCAGTTCTCCAAGGAGATGGAGGGAAAACATTCCATCTACAATCGCACAATCGCACAGTACTTGGTGGCTCACTTGTAACATGGTGTTCTAGATGCCTCAAGAGAGTGGATTTGTCATTTGTTCATCATACCATCAATATGACACGAAGCAAGTGGTATGGGCCTCAGTGTACACCTCCGCACTTGTGTCATGTCCACTTTTCTCTCAAATGCAATGTATAAACTTCTCCCCATTAGGTCTCTCTCCAGCTGCATTTGAAGGAATTTCCCATCAACATGTTGTTGGTCTTCACACCTTCTGAAGCAAAAGTAGACACCTTCTGTCGCATGATGGGCTTTTAAAATCTACTAGGATCTATTGCATACTCAGTGATAAATACTTTCTGATAACTCTCAC
This sequence comes from Sphenodon punctatus, assembly GCA_003113815.1. Lineage (NCBI taxonomy): Eukaryota > Metazoa > Chordata > Lepidosauria > Sphenodontia > Sphenodontidae > Sphenodon > Sphenodon punctatus. The sequence continues at coordinate 3,486,116 of QEPC01008369.1, read as the reverse complement.
CAGTTTCTTTGGCATTTCAGAGGAAATCCCTGGTTGCAGTTGATGCAGCTTTTCCAGAGTTGATTTTGAAGAGGTAATCCTTATTCACACTGCCGTCAAAAGGACTGAGGTATTATTTGATGCCTTCAGTCACTGCCTTCACATCCTTTGTGTTCTTTCTGATTAAGTGAGGTTGAAAATCTCAGAATACATCTTCCTTGCAAGAAAGCCCAAGTTGGTCAAACAGATATGACAGTAGGCTGGTTCTGATGTAATGAGTTCAATCCCAGCTTTGTCTTGCTGAAATAGAGTTAGTGAATGCTGTAATCCCTCTCAGCCTGTTTGGAGCATCAGAATTCATTGTTTGTTCCAGGGTCAAGTCAACAGGACTCCATGAAAAGTTTTTATGTGTTCTTTGGACTGTAAAGCCACCCTTCTGGAATTCAGCTTTGATTCCAGGATGAGAGTCCTCCATTTTCAGCAAGTTATCATGAAATCGCACCAACCATCTTGCATAGTTCGGTTGATTAAATGCAAAACATAGGTTTGAAAGCTCTGGAAGGCACTAGATAGATGTATAGCTCAGTGTCTCCTGTAGGGATGGGCGAACGCGGTTCGGAAGTTCGGAGTTCGGCCCGAACTCAAACTGTTCGGATGACCGAACTTGAACCCGAACCCGAACGCGAACATACCGAACAAACCGAACACCGAACGGCGAAATGGCCGAACAGTTCGGTCTGTTCGGATCGCGTTCGGATGAGTTCGGGTGGCAAAGAAAGCTTCACTGGAAGGTCAAACATTACAGGGAGATGTCAGTCACTGAAGAGCAGACTTCCAGGCACCAGGGGTGGCGAGGCTTGCAAGAAACGAAACTATTTATCTGCCTCCCCACTTCCCAACACCTTCTGAGCTAGTCACTGTTCCTGAACAGCAGGTGCTGGCTGAGTATGATTTTTTGATTGCTTTAGGTTTCATTTCACTTTTGTAATGAAATGAAACTTAAACCATAAACTGAAACCTTGTGTTATGCACTGTACAGACTCATTGAGTATGTAATGTATGTATTTCACTACAGACTCCTCTTCTATTTGTGAAGATTCCCCCCCCATCCCATATATATTGGATGTATATATATCCATATATATCCATATATATATCCATATATATGGATATATGGATGTATATATATCCATATATATCCATATCCATATATATATATGGATACATATATATATATATGGATATAGATATGGATATGGGATGGGGGGGATAGATAGATAGATGAAGACAGTTGTAGGAGTTACCTTAGTGATAGAGATAGCGTTAGTGATTTAGTTTTAGTGTTTGTAGGAGTAGGTCTGTGTACTTATTAGATAATCCATTTACTTCATAGCTTTAGAATAGTTAATAGCGGTTAGATTTAGTGTAGACAGATATATATAATATTAGATTAAAAAAAATAAGAAAACCCCATATAAAAACCAAAAAAGCAAATAAAGAACAAAAGAAAACCCAATAAAAAACCAAAAAACCATATAAAAAACAAAAAAAACCCCATAACAACACTTCCCGAACGGCCGAATGGCCGAACCGAACAGCCGAACCGAACAGCCGAACGGCCTAACCGAACAGCCTGTTCGGACGAACGAACCGAACATCCGAACCCGAACTCGCCGAACGAACGAACCGAACGAACGAACCGAACGACCGGACCGAACAAATCCAAACCGAACGGACGAACCGAACGGATGAACCGAACGCAGCCGAACCGAACGGCCGAACCCGAACTGCGATCTGTTCGCCCATCCCTAGTCTCCTGTTCTAATGCTCCTTGAAAACTCATGGGAGAGATGTAAGAAATGTATGTAAGTCATCCAGTACTTTGCTGTGGTTTCCATGAACACCTTCTTCTGTTGCGTTGAAGAACTCTTCATATCCCAGAAGAATCTCTTGCAGTTTTTAAACACTTTTTTAAAATTGGATTTTCAAAGTTTTATAATACATCAAACAACCATCCCATTTCTGCCGCCCTCCTCCCACCCAACCTTGCATAATGCCTGCAAAAAAAGGGTGGGTGTGTGTGTGTGTGTGTGTGTACTGGGAAGAGGGAATATGGCAAAGAAGGGAATGCCTTGCTGGACCACGGAACCTACTCTTATAAATAAACCTCACTGGAACTTAACCTGTGCCTCATTCCTCCTGTGGAAGGTCTGGGGAAAGGATGCTTGATTGGGGGAAGACCCCCACCCCCAAAACACTGTCAGTCTTTATATTTTATTATGTTAGGACACATTTCCACACAAATTAGCATTGTTTTTTGCCATGAACCCAATGAAGTAAATGGAAGGTATTTGGGGTGGAGGGGGGGCACTTTGAGATTGTCTGATTTGGGTATGGCCCACAAGAACCGTGTCAGGTTTTATATTTTGTGTGTCAGGACACATTTCTACACAAAATGGCACATGTTTCAACCATGTGCCTTATGATGTAAGTTGAAGATCCTTTGGGGGTATTTATTTATTTATTTTTACAAGTTCTATGCCGCCCCCTCCTGCCTTAGGCATCTCGGGGCGGCTCACAATATATTAAAACATTAAAATAAACCATAATAATATCAATTAAAACAATATAAAACCCCACCTACCCCATCTCCCTCGGGAAAAGTCCCGGCGGAACAGCCAGGTCTTACATTGTCTGCGGAAAGAGGGGAGGTCGGCAGCCAAGCGGATCTCCGACGAGAGGGAGTTCCACAGCCGCGGCGCAGCCACGGAGAACGCCCTCCTCATAGTAGGCACCCGGGGGACCCTGAGGAGGGCGCCCCCAGCCGACCGCAGGGGCCGCTCCAGGTCCCGGAGGGTGAGGCGGTCCTGCAGGTAGGTGGGTCCCAGACTGTTTAGGGCTTTAAAGGTCAACACCAACACCTTGAATTGGGCCCGGAAACCTACCGGCAGCCAGCGCAGAGAGTGAAGCACCGGTGTAATATGCTCGCGTCGGCCCGTCCCCGTGAAAGACGGGCCGCCGCATTCTGCACCAGCTGCAGTTTCCGAACCAATACCAAGGGTAGCCCCACGTAGAGCGCATTAAGCATGGATGACCGTAGCCAGATCCGAGACATAAGGCCTAAGCCAACGCACCAGATGTAACTGGCAAAATGCTCCTTTCGCCACAGCCATCACCTGAGCATCCAGGCGGAGCTGTGGGTCCAGGAGCACCCCCAGATTCCGAACCTGAGAAACCAGGGGGGCGGCGGACCCCATCAATGATGGGGGCCACCACCACCCCGGCCTTCAACCATCACCTCCGTCTTGTCAGGATTTAGTCTCAGGTGGCTCGCCCTATAGCCTAAACGCCCACAAGTTGCTTAATAAGACTCACATTTCTTGTATCTATCTACAAAAGCCTATCTGTGTCAATGGCCCTAAATTCTCTACCTTATGAAAAGGGCAAACCCGTCATGGGCTTTTGGACTATAAGTTCCCTTCCAATTCTCTGATACTGTAATCCCAGTTGGGAACCTCTGGTCTAAGCAAAGAAATAACAGCCGTGTTGCTAAGTCTGAGCACAAACCCTTGGGAACTCAGTTCCTCCTCCTTGCAGTACGATTGTCTCGGAGAGCAAAACCGAGGGACCCTATTCTCTCCTGTGCTGCGTGTGGTTCTCACCCCCTTGCTGAAGCAAATGGGAGCTGTGTGAAACTCAGGATATAATTGGGCCCAAGCTGATGCTTAGGGCTGTGTGACAATGCAACCTATACTGCACTAAACCTTGAGAAATTGGGCAGGGTGGGTGGGGGAGCAGAAGTCTATTGAAAATTTCCCTAAGTAAACACTCACATTTTTGCAAATCCACGTTCATTCTTTTAAAATGCCTGCCTTTAACAATATGACTCTCCCTCCAATCCCCCACTCCTTTTTGCACACAAATAACCCCCCCCCTCTTGTCAGTACCCCCTTTTTACAAGTAGTTTTTCCTTCTTTTCAAGATCTTCCTCCCTTTTATTTCAGGCAACTGTTCAGAGCCAAGTGCAGCCTCTTCGGTAATGGTTAGAATGATCTCAGTCTTCCCCCTCTTCAGCCAAATGTTGCCTCTTTGGGATCAGCCTTACTTCTTATGTTTTCTGTTGTGAGCCAGTCACTTCAATCTCCCACACCTCCCGACAGTCCCTATTTAGGAGGGACAGTCCCACTTTGGGGGCTGAATCCCACTGTCCCTCTGTGACCGTGGTGGGGGGAGTTAGGGAAGCAAGCACACTGATCCACATGTTACTAAGGCTGATTCCCAGGAAGGGGGGCACGCGCCCTACAGGAATAATGCCCGTCAGGATAGTATGTGGGTCTTCACCTCTAATTAAAGAGAACAGTCCCCTATCATCATAGGGCGTGGTAAATACTGGGAAGCCAAGGTCTGCCCCAACAGTCCTGACAACACGCACTCGGGGTAAGGACGAGGGGAAGAGGTAAGGTGAGGTTATTGTGCCAGGGGAATAGGGAAGGGAGCCCCACAGGGGAAGGGAAGAGGGGGAAACTCACGCAGGGAAGGAAATGGTGACCCAAGGAGGGGGATGGGTAAACAAGGGAATACATGCTTAACTCAGGCAAGCTAATCAACCACGCTTCCGGGGCTCCCCGCCGGACAATCCCCGAAAGCGTGGTCAAAGAGATCCCCGGCGGGAAGCAATAAAAAGTAACGTCTGGCCGGCGATCACGGCCCGGAATTCCCGGTGGGATTCCGGGCCGTGGTCAAAGCGGCTGGGTGCTGCGACCGCATTGGCCGCGGTGCCCGCCTGTCTCCCCAGAGGGCGGGCGGTGGGGGAGCGTGGGGAGGCGGGGCCGTGCAGCCGCACATTGCGCCGTGCAGCCCCGCCCCCTCCCCGATTCCCCGCCGGGATCAGCCGGCACGTCTATTCGGGCCATTTTTTGACCACAGGGGGTGGTTATTTAATTCACCCCTGCCGGGGATTCACCGGGACGAATCGGGATAGCGTAACGTCTGAAATCACCCATAGTGAACACGGGTCCCTGCGTATAGTTTTTTTTGGGTGCTGAATTGAACTAAGTCTCTGCCAGCATGACAGGCATATAAGGAAAGGAAAATGCAGTTAAAACTGCTGCTAAGTCTGTTACCAATTTAAAAGGGGGACATTGGTTTGGGGAGTGGTGGAGAATACAGATGGCTTGGTGGGAAGGTTATTAGTTTGGGGAGGGTGGAACAAAGCTTGGGTCTGGCTCAGGGGGATCACTGGCTTGAGGGAGGGCAAGACAAGTGACTGTCTTGAGAGTGGCTGTCAAGTGGCCGTCTTGAGCTGCTGCCGTTTCTTGGATCCTGATCCTCAGATACCACGTTTTTAGGAAAACGTTGGGTTCACTCAGAACTGGACTATACAACGCTAGTATTTGTATTTCGAATATGGAAGCCAAAAAGGGCTTTTTGTGTGTGTTTTGTGTTTTACTGAAACCCTAATGCAGCCCTAGTTGGGGGATATATACTCTTCCAGGAAATCTGCTTTAGGATTTGATCTGCAAGGCTCACTGGATGCCAAGCATCTTCTCAAGAGGCTGTAGGAGTGGAATCAACTGTTAGAGCCTTCGAAGATTTTAGTTGCATTGTCCCCAAAGGCACCCTGACATTGTATGAAAGAGAACTACACCACCCTGTCTTGACTCCGCTAGAGGAGAGGACAAACTACCATAAATCTCTCTGTAGTGTTTTGCTTGGTTTTTACATTTTTGTGTGTGCGGTCTGAATTATCTCTCCATGAGTTAAAAAACAAACAAATCCTCAATGCTTTGGTTGTCTCTGCATAAATTCAAGGTTAGCGAGTTCAAATCCACAGTAATAAGCTGCATCATAATTCCTATTGAAGAAATACAAAAAATAAATAGGAGTGATTATGAATTCACACAATAACGGAATACATCAAAGGTGACAGGTAAAGTCTTTCAGATCCAGCTGACACACGCGGAGGAGAAGCGGTGTTTATGAAGGCTAAATTTAAATGGAGACCGAGAAATGTTTGCTTACCAGTTGAAATGACATTTTCAGAAGTATGCCAGGGACAAACGTATTGCTCTGCGAAGACTCCAATAGTTATAACAAAGGAGCTAGGTACTGGGACTCTAGCATTCTGTTCTCAATTGAATAACGAAAGGCCTACGGAAGCTGGCATTTCTGCTGACCATAAGTAGTTGCAGACCCAGGACTCCACTGCCACTCAAATGAGCATACCGGTTTCAGCAGCACTTTATTTGCAGTTTGCTTGCAGAACCTTTCCTCACACTGGTCTTCACAGGGTACCACTACAAGCTGCTATTCCCAGCCTCCCCATCTTCAAGCGGCTTCTAAAAACCTATCTGTTCTATCAGGGCTTCCCCTTGTTCTAGTCCTCACCCCCGTAGACAGGGGAGTAACTGTAGGCTAAAATCTGCAGGGGGTGCTCATCCACGTAAGTGCTGCCCCCATTTTTCTATAATTGTGGGGGGGGAGGACATTTGCAGGGGGCACGTCCCCCCCCCTATAATTTATTCCCTTTGCTTCCTGCTTTGAAGTAACTGTAGTGTGAACCCTTTTACTTCAAGGCGAAAACCACTGTTTGCCACAACCATTAGGGGAATTGTAAAGTGGCTGCTTCTGTTTGCCGCTGCAGTTGAACGGTACCAAATTAGGGCTCATTCAGACGTGTGTTTATATCGCACAGCTGCTTCGGCGGCATCGTGCGATTTAACGAACCCCGCGCTTCCGGGTTGGTGTGAATGCGGTGAGCGCGCACATTTCCACCTAGCCCGAATGTTTGGAGCGCGGTTTGAAAAGTTGCTCCGTAGTGTTCAGATGAACAGTGCAAGCCAAAGCAAGACTCTGTTAATCTCCCCGCCCCCACTGCCTGAGATGTAATGGCCTGGGGTGTTTTCAGATGAGATGCTCCCCCAGCATTGGCCACCCTTGAGCCACAGATCTGACCGTCGGTCGGAAGGTGGAGCAGCTGGATGGGCACTCCCGTGAGCCACAGAGCACACGCACACACGCACACGCACGCACACACACCCTGTGGCTTCACACAAAGCACTGCTGGGAAATCCAAACGGATGCGTGACAATGGGCAGCCACGGACGCCCCGCTCATATGAACGGCGACTGTCAGCCAGGCCAGCAGACGGATCCACCGCTCCTAGACACTATGGGCGGGGGACTTTGCAAGTCACAAGAACTGGCCAGGAGCCCTGGGGGGCCTGGGTTCCCCTGTGCTTGCACCTGGGACATGTCACTTGCAAAGGCCAGCCCGGTGCGTTTCCCCCTCCCCCACGGCCCATGGCAGAGGGAGTGCACGGTGCCTGCTTCGGTGGCTGGGGTAGCCACGCTGGGAGCCGCCCATTCGAATCCACTTCCATGAGTGCTCTGTGGCCTCGGACACCCCCGCCCCATTGCCTTGCTTGTTTCAAAACACCCATAGCTGCTGAATTGTGATTGCCACCTGGGGTGGGGGGCCATGCCTCCCTTTTACATGGTTCTGCTGCAACCCTGTACCATGTATTTAAAGGGGAGGCATGGCCACCCTATTGCCACCTGGTAAGCGTTCACACAAACAGTTACTTCAGAATAAAATCTGACGGGGAGTATGCACTCCCTGGTTTTTCCTTTGCAGCCCAACAAATTAAGGCAATTATTGCAGTCATGAGCCCATTGGAATTGATGACAAAACCCCCATTGGCTTGAACGGGTGAGGAATTGCACCCAAGTATTACAGGCAAAAGGCTGGGGGATGGGGAGTCATGGGCCAAATATGGCCTGTGGCCCCTTTAAATCTGGTCCGCTGGGGCTCCCCCATGACGTTACTGATGTGGGCAGGCGGGAGCGGGGTCTGCCGCTTCCTGCCAAACAGCTGGTTGGCGGGGATTGGCAGAGTGCAGCTCTCTCTTTGGGGCAGCCCATTTGAAAGTGCCAATGTGACCTGCAGATTTAAAAAAAAAAAATCTGACACACCTGGCATAAGGAAACTAATTTCTAGATTGAAAACAAATGTAGAAAATTTCAGGCTAAAATAAAATGTATTTTGCCCTGCACTAAGATGCTTCTATGCCTGGAAAAGGGAGCTAACATTTAAAAGAGTTATTTCAGAGGTGTAAGTACATGCTTGCTAGTGTAATAGGGTGGCAAATGTGCACGCAAGAGAAATACAGAGGACGCAAGAGAAATACAGAGGACGCAAGAGAAATACAGGCGACAGGATTGCACTGGAGCCAATACAGTCCTGCAATTTGTATTTCTCATGTGCCCTCTAAATGTTGCACATCTGGCTACCCTAGAGTGTAATGCTATATCCCTTAACAACTTATACAGACTGTACAAGCTTCCAGAGCTACAAAGTATTCTTCAACGGCTTTACATGATAGTTTCGCTGCAACTGCAGTGACAGGCGTGTGATGTCAAAGGTCAAACCCATAATAACACAGCAAGGAAAAGCTTGTTCCCAGAAATTTCCCTGTCATGATGCTACATGAAGTGGGTACCACGTTTTCTTTTCCTGATCTGGAAACCGAACCTTTCTAATGGCCGGTGATGTCTTGAATAATTGCGTTCACCTGGGAAGGTCTGACCTTGGATGTATGAAATTAAATAATATAGGTATTAAGGGCGAGAACAGCTGAGCTTGTCAGTTATTAGGGCTTGTATCACGCCTGGCTCGAAATCTATCATTTGAAATGAGAGGATTGTGGCAGAATATTCAACATTCGTCAGCACAAGGGAGCGCAGCAGAAATTGCCTAGCTGTAATTTGTCATTCTCTGGAACTGCGATGGAGGAGGCAGGAGGTCTTTATGATTTTTGCATATTGTAACAAATCTGTGGGCATCAAAGGGTTTTCGTGGCCACTTGAAACTTCTCAGCAACAGGAGAGACAGAGAATCTTGGCGTTTTCTGCTCTAAACTGGGTCTTTGCCTCTTGAGATAGAAGAAATCCATCTTCATTGGAATCTAGCAACACACGCTCTCTGCTCTTCCTCTGTTCCCTCCCTCACTCTCCCTCGCTTCTCCTGCTCACCTAACTGCCTTCGACCCTTCTCCCTCGCTGCCCCCCATGCCTGGAACTCCCTCCCTGCCCGCATCCGCCTTGTCCCCTCCCTCCGCTCCTTCAAATCCCTCCTCAAGACCCACTTTTTCCTCGCTGCCTTTCTCAATGCGTGCTAGTCGTTCCCCATATACTTACTGTCTGCCCTCCTCTGCAGACTGCTGCAACCAACCTGATTGTAACCAAGCCAAGCACACGCACCTGAGACTTCACATCCGCTTGAATGTTTGTATGTCTTCTCCCCTGTCTCTCCCACTGTCCCCTCTCCCTGTCTCCCCCTCCTTGTCTTTTAGATTGTAAGCCACAAGCAGGGACTGCATCTATTTCTATGTTCTGTGCAGCGCCAGGTACATGGCTGGCGCTATATAAATGTTTATAATAATAATAATCATCATCATTAATAAGTCTCTAGACTTCCAGGATTTCGAGTGGGGTCATGTCATTAATGGGTTCGTGATCCAACAGATCATTTTATAGACCTTGCATTGTCTTTGTTGATGTCTAGGGTTGCAGGATTGTGGATCAGCTGCTGAACTTGACCCTGGAAGACCAGAGGTTCAAATCCTGTCTTAGCCACAAATTCACAGAGTGACTTGCCCAAGGTCACCCATTCTCAGTATCTGGAGAATGAGAATGTATGTGTCTGTGTGTGTTCCCCCTAGCTTAGGGCAGGGGGTCTCTCTTGCAGATTCTGGCTGTTTAGAACCAGGTGCATTACTGGTATTATATAAATAACAATCAATAAAATGGGGTTGCATAGTCAAAAAGGTTGGGAACTATTCGCATAGGACCTGTAACATATACAGCTGATTCCATTGCCACTTCGAAACTTAGAACGAGGAGTGTCATGCAGCCAAACTGAGGAAGCTTGCTCTCCTGATCCGTGTAACTCAGTAGGATTTTTAGGTATAAAAGGGGCCCTGCTCCTCCATCATGGTTACAAAAATGTGGGTCCCTGCTTACTTCTCGGTCTTCTGCCCCACTTATACATTTGGCTGAGATTAGTGTCAGGACCAAAAGTTAAGGTTTTGGAGGCTTTTTTTACAAAAAAAAAAGGCAGGACAGCTATTGGTTGGAGATACTATAGCTGTAGTTATCTTGCATCCAAGTAGAGGGGATCAGACTAGTTGACCCTCAAGCTAGCTTCCAACTCTGATTCTAAGGGTGTTTTTAGACAAGCACTTCCTCACCCATCCCCCACCCAATGGCAATGGGTGGGGGGGCACTTGTCTAAAAATACCCTAAGTGGAGGGCAGTGGTATGCACGCCGGGGGGGGGGGGGCCCTCCTTGCTTGGCAGCAGCCCATGTCAAAAGGATCTAGGGACTGTGATTGATCACAAACTGAATATGAGCCAGCAAGGTGATGTGGCTACAGAAAAAGGCTGATGCAATTTTAGGCTGCATTAACAGAAGCAATAATGGGTGTTTTTACACACACATTTCTCCTGCATGTTTGCTGTTACATCCTGAACTTTCTGTGTGTCTAAATCACTCACCCAGGTCTTAAACATCTGGCTCTTTGAACTTCTGCGTAGAACTTCTCCCGGAACTTTTGGGTGTAAAAGGTTCTCCTGGTAAATTGCTTTGCTCCAGGCAGCTGTGGTCACTTGGTTTCCATGGCAACCCCTCACGTCTACAGCTGCGGCTACTTTAGGCTGCCTCAGGTCAGTATTTGTGTGAAGAATGCATCCAGGAACTGCCTCAGGGCTGTGTGTGTGTGTGTGAGAGAGAGAGAGAGAGAGAGAGAGTAGGATGCATCTGGAACTTACTTGTGGACTTGTAAACCCAGAAGATTGAAAACTCTGGAACTTTAAGTTCTGTGTAAAAATGCCCAGTGTCTTCAAGTCAGCAAAGGTTATAATTCCACTCTATTCGCCACTGGTCAGACCTCACCTGGAGTATTGTGTCCAGTTTAGGGCACCTCATTGTACGATGGATGTCGACAAATGAGTGGGTTCAGAGGAGGGCGAGGAGGAGGATAAAGGGTCTGGAAAGCACATCTTATGAGGAAAGGTTGAAGGAACTAGGTAGGTTTAGCCTAGCAAAGTGAAGATTAAGGGGAGAAATGGTAGCAATCTTCTAATAACTAAAGGGGCTGCCCCCCAGAAGGTGGCAAGGGACTATTCTGCCTGGCAACAGGGGGTAGGATTAGAAACAATGGGCTTCAGTCACAGGAAAGGAGATTTGGGTTCATATCAGTAAAAAAATGGTGAGCGCCGTGCGGCGATGGAACGCGTTGCCCAGGGAGGTCGTAGGCTCTCTCCGCCCAGCCTCTTTTTGAAAATCTCCTGCGACAGCCATTTGTCAGGGATGTTATAGCTGTCGCCATCCTGCATCCAAGGTACCTTCTAACTCAATGATTCTTTGAGGGTTTTTTTCTTCTTCTTGGAGCTGAAGGGTTTCTTTGTGTTGTGGACTAGAGCGAGCAAGCGATTGCTATGTTTGTACAGGGTGGGGAGTCCCAGGGGGGGACAGCTGCCCAGAGGGCCCCTTGCCCTGTTGGGCACACTCCTGTTGCTTGGGCATACTGTGTTTGTCACACAAAAACAGAAGAGATGGAGACCAAGTCATTCAGAGGGTCTCTTTTATTGGACCAGTATTCTGTTGGGGCCCTCAGAGTCACACAAGGCCCTTCTTCAGGCTGGTGGCAAGTCAGAACTGTTCAGATGGAAACCCTCCGAGAGGGTGATTTAATGTCAATATTTATTGACATTATTTATTTATTGCAGCATTTTTATACCGTACGCCATACGGTACAACAAACATAAATTACAATAAAATATAAAATCCAAGATAAAAATAAACATTAAAAGCTCCGTTAAAACAGCCCAACTTAAACCTTCCCCCCGCCCCCCCATGGGGGATCATAGGACCCAACGGAAAACCTGTAGCCCACGTTCAATAGAAATTGGAGACTGGTTTCTTGCATGGTTTGGTTTCTATCAAAGCCTGGGCAAAAGGCTTCAGCTAGTTCCAAGAGCTCTAGCTGGGCATCCCCTGGGTCCTATTGTCTCCCTATAACAAAAGTGGGGGAGAAGATTTGATGATTTAAGAGTAAAATACGTTAGATGAGATGAAGCAAAAGAATCTCTTAGGGAGGGGAACAGGAGATTGGAAAAATGCACGCGTGCACCACACACCTTCTCCCTTAACAAGAGGCAACTAAAAAATTCAAAAGGATCGGAGGCAATATGAAGCAGGATGAAAATAACAAGTGACTTTTTAGACCAGGGTCGGGGAAGCGTTTCTCTCCTGGGGGCCACTTGGAAAACTTGTACAAGCTCTGAGGGCCGCGCAGAAGTTGGGGCGGGGGTTCTTAAGGAAAGGAAGACCCAACTCATGGATCTGTGCCATGGATCCGTCCCCTATCCTTGTTTACATGGCCTCATCTCTGCTCCCTTCCCTTGAGCTCAGGTTTTCAGTGATTAGCGGTAAGAACTGAAGAGCTGCATTTGGCCCCCAGGCCTGAGGTTCGCCATCCTTGCTTTAGACTTTAGTCTGTCTTAACTGATGGGAAAAACTACCCTGCACTTGCTGTAGTCAGTCATACGACTCCGGCTGTTTTTAAACAGGCGCGGCTGGGGGGGGGGCTGGCCTCGTGGGCGCTGAGTGGAGTGCCCACGCATGTCCAGTGAGTGGGAGGTGGGGATTTAAACGGGTCGGGGATGGGTGTGCACTCCTACTCATGCGCATTTCAACCTGCCCCTGCATGGAGCATCCTGGATTTTTCCCCAATGATCCATGCATGAGTAGGTGGTGTGTGGGTCATGGAAGCATCACCTTCAGACAGGCACTGGGGTGGGTGGGGTATGGGTGGGCCTGCGTGAGTGCATCTCGTGTAAAAACAGCCTCCGAATGAACATTTAACAAAAGACAGCACAACAATAGGCAGCTGAGCTAACATTTCCTCTGGATATTTTTCTTCAGTTAACCCTGTCATTGGCAGTGATCACCTGGGTTTTTCTTTCGTGTCTTGCAAAATCCAGAAAACACGTAGTTGGCTCTGTGTGTGTGTGTGTGTGTGTGTGTGTGTAACGGCTTACCCTAAGCCGTGTATTAAAATATAAGCAACCCAAGCATAATGTTGCCGTTACAACAACGTGTTTCATTTCGGGTACTGACAACAAATGGAGGAAGAAGGCAAAAGCTGTGTAACTCTCTCTCTCCTCCGGCTGAGATGTATATATTGCAGAAATCCTATGCATCTGTCTCAATTGCTGTTGCTAAGTTTGAGGCAACAGCATGTCTGTCTTCGTTGAAGGCTCACAAATAAGAACTTAAAAATTCAAGGAATCTGCTTCAGTTCATCTCCCTCCCGCTTCTCCCACAGTTATTTTGACTGTCTCCACTCATATTTTTGTGGGTTACTTTTTTGGAATAAAACCTAATCCTGATTGCCTTTTGACGTTTACCCTCTGAGCAGAGCAGCTGTAGCAATAACAATAATGCGCGACACTTTCCGAGCTTCTTTAATTCACGGGCTCTTCAAAAATATGAATCGTAATAAGTGCCATTTACTGGGTCAGACCAATGGTCCATCCAGCCCAGCACGCTGTCTCCGACAGTGGTCAGCCTCAGTTGCTACAGGGGAGGATGCAACAGATTACAATGGCGTAATCCATTTCCTGTCATCATCCCCCAACTTCCAACACTGAAGGGTCTTGTCCCCTGACCAACCCAACTAGTAGCCCGTAATGGACCTGTCTTTCAGAAATTCATCCCGTACCTTTTTGAAGCCTGCTACGCTACTGACCTGGACCACACCCTCCAGCGATGAGTTCCACAATTTTATTGTATGTCAGTGAAAAAGTATTTCCTTTAATATGTTTTAAATCTGCTCCCTGTTACTTGATGGAGCAACTCCTGGCTCTATTTTTTTTTTGGTAAAGGGTAATAAATGGCAGCTCCCCATTTACCTGTTCCACACCTTTCACGATCTTGTAAACTTCTGTCATGTCCCCTCTCAGATGACTCTTCTTCAAGCTGAAGAGTCTTAACCTGAGCCCACTTGATGCCTTGGATCATTTTTGTTGCCCTTCTCTGCACCTTTTCCAATTCCGTCTTGTCTCTTTTGAGATGGGTCAGCCAGAACCGGACGCACTATTCCAGGTGTGGTCACACCAAAGATTTATATAGTGGCATTATGATATTTTCCATTTTGTTAGCTATCCGTTTCGTAATTCTCCCTAACATGCAGCTAGCCTCTTTGACTGCGGATTGAGCCAATGAGATCAATAATCTATCCACAATGATGCCAAGGTCTTTTCCTGTGGACTGGAGGTGACCATGCAGCATAACACCCAGCGGAACGTGGACAGACAGCCTTGAGGGATTTAGTCAAGTCCCTTAGCGGCTCAAACGGAGCAGTTCTGTCATTTTTCTCGAGGTCAGAAGTAGGAAAACAAGGTCAGAGTAGCAGATGTGAGAACAGAATCTAGGAATCTGAATCTGATTCACTCATGCATGCTTGCTAGCCCCTAGTCCTTGTTTCCGAGTTTCAAACAGTTGAGGCTAGGTCCCCTGTTGTTCACATCAGGTTTGTCCATGTGCAGGTGATGACATGGGGTCCAAGGCAGTGGAGAATCAGACGCAGAGTTTTGAATGCTTTGCACCAGAATCTACCTCAATGTTTGCTTTAAATACCACACTGATACATTTCGGTCCAGTGGCATGGACAGGGGCGGCTGGTGGGTTTTGATGTTGGAGGGGCACTGGGGTAGTAAGGCCGGGCCGGCCCACCCATGGCAAAGCCGCGGTTGGGCCGGCGGGCCTCGGAGCGGAGCCTAGCCTAGGGGCGGAGCCAGGGATATGGTAGGCGGAGCCAGCAGCAAGGAGTTCCCAGGGTTAACATTGGATGGACATTACATTACTTAATCTAGTAATTTCAGTTAGGCAGGTTATATTCACCTCCTCTGCCAGGTTTAAAAGCAGGCAGATCACCAGACTAACAGTTACATCTCATGATTTCAAAACCTCTGTTTTATCACAAACATCACATTTCTAGCATTTTTAACACCCATAAGATCACCAGACTAACTGTTACATCTCACGATTTCAAAACCTCAATATTTGTGTGTGGTTTTATGTGGCTATAGCTTATCGTTCAGCTTAATAATAAATAAATGAAATGAAATTAAACCTCAATTGAATCACGGGGCATTAAATACTAATTCCCCCTCACCCTCTGCTGCGTGTGTGTTGGGGGGGAGGGGGAATTAGTATTTAACACTCCACATCATCAAGTGAACAAAACCCATATAAAAACCAGAAAACCACACATAAACAAACCAAACCATTCCCACAAGCCTCTAAAGGCAACCCCGGCAGCCAAACACCTGTGCAAGCACACAGGCCTTTTAAAAAAAAAATTGGCCAGTTTCAGGGATGCAGTGCCACCAAATCAGACACATCCAGACCAGCATCCCTAGTAGCTTCACCAACAAACTACCTGTTCAAGAACACAGACCCCTTTTTAAAAAACTGTTTG
>QEPC01008369.1:3428727-3441733 GCA_003113815.1 Sphenodon punctatus | reverse complement strand
CGCCAGGAGCATATTACACCAGTGCTCTGAAGTCTGCACTGGCTCCCTATAGCTTTCCGGGCACAAGTCTGGGCGTACTCCTCAATTCGCTGCTCCTCGTGGCTGGCCAGGTGGCCGCTGTGGCGAGGAGTGCGTTTACTAAACGACATCTGGTACGATGGTTACGGCCGTGTATCTCGGACGGCGACCATGCTGCCTTCATCCCCTCAAGGCTTGATTACTGCAACGCACTCTACGTGGGGCTACCCAAGGTGATGGTCCGGAGGCTGCAGCTGGCGCAGAATGCGGCGGCCCATCTCCTCGCGAGAACGGGCCGCCAAGAGCACGTAACACCAGTGCTCTGTTCCCTGCACTGGCTGCTTATAGGCTTCCAGGCCTGGTTCAAGGTGTTGGTGCTGACCTATCAAGCCCTACACGGTCTGGGCTCCGCCTACCTGTGGGACCGCCTCACTCCCTGGGCTCTGGCATGGCTGCTGCGGTCGGCTGGAGGTTTCCTGTGTTCGGTAGGGGGCAACATTGGAGAGGGCGTTCTTGGTTGCCGCACCTCCGATGTGGAATTCCCTCCCGGCGGAGGCTCGTTGGGCCCAGGACCTTCAGTCGTCACCGTAAAACCTGGTTATTCCGCCAGGTGTGTGGTGAGGGGGAGGGGTGGTGTTGGGGGAGGGGGAAATGCCGATATTGCTATTTTATTGAATTTTTAGGTGTTTGTTATATTTTGTTTTTATATTGTATGTCGCCCCAATTAATTAATTCAAGGTGCTAGTTTTTTATCTTTAAAGCCCTAAATGGTCTTGGCCTAGAGCAGGAAATTTCAGATCAAACTCTGGGAGCCAAAAAGAAATATTAAAAAATTCAGTTGCCAGACTTTATCCTGATATTAAACTGTTCTTGTCCCAATCCGCCCTTAACTAGTCACCAGCCCCAGTTTTCTGGGCACCAATGGTTCCCAGGTGCCTGCAGATTTTGTGCCCTGTCTGGGCCCCGCCTATCTGAAAGATTGCCGGTCTTTCCATGTCCTGTTGCGGCCTCTGTTATCAGCCAGGAGCGCCTCCCCGTGGGGGTACCATCTATTAGCCTTGTTCATACAACAAGGGCTCGCTGTGGGATGTTCTTGGCTGCTGTCCCGGTGCTTTGGAACTCCCTTCCCCTGGAGGTTAATTTGAATCCGAGCCTGAGCATCTTCCGGAGGCAGTGCAAGACTTTTTTATCTGAACAGGCATTTTGTGGGTGGGGATAGGGAAGGTGGTGGGGTTTGATGGGTGGTTTGGATGTAGAGGTGTGAGGGGGATTGTGTGGGGAAATGGTGCCTAGGTGGGTTTTTGGGGAGGTGGGTTTTGTGATTTGGCTGCTGCCATGTCCTGGCTTGTTTACGGTTTGTCACACACATGAGTCAGAAGTTGTCCTAGAGAACAGTTAGAAAGTCAATTTGAGTTTGGGGTTTTTCTGGGTTGGATAAAGACCGGCCTGCGTGAGAGCCCTGCCGATTACAACTAATAGATCTTCATTTGATGTGGGAGTAAGCAGTCTTGAGTGCCGTCCGACCAGGTAAATTGGTGTTATTACGCGGCAGAAGCAGGGCTGGTTCTGAAGCACAAATTTAAATCCCATTTTTGAGAAATTGTTGCTACTTGTTAATTGAAGTCTATTACCAGGGAGAGCGGTTTAGTGGCCTGACTAATCTATTGCAAATGGATTTACTTCTGAAATTGAGTAGCTTAAGCCTAGAATTTGACTTGTGTTAAAATTGCTATAATCTTGGAAGGCATGTTCTACAAATTCCAGTCTCTATTAAGGTTGTGTTATTATTTTTTTTTAAATCCATCACTTATTTTCTGAGTTTAAAATGGTCAGTGTTTGTATATAAGGCGTGATGTGCTCCCTCTGCTGGGTTTTGGTGTTAATTGCTAATAACTTGTACATACGCTTACTTAAGAGGTGTGTGGGCTCCTCCTTCAAAAGTCAAATGAATCCGTGTGTCTCTTACAATTAAACTGAGTAAAAGTTTTAAAAATTAAGCGAAGTAAAATAAAAATGTGAATAACATTAAAAAAGAAAAGAATTTTAAAGACCCAAAGATGTTTTTTTTTTAAAATCATGGGTAAAAGAAATGTTAAAATCGTGGCAAGTAATTCCTCTCAATTCATGAGCATGTTAACGCTCTAGATAGATGTTCTCTAACTGCAGCCTGTCCTATTTCAGTGTTGAACTCTCTTTGCATGTTTATGTCCATCCTCAAGGAAGTTGACCTCCTACGAGGGAGACGAGTCAATGGAATGAAAGCCTTATTAGAGTTTGGTATGAACGTCTCTTGATTGCACTTTCAGAAGCTTAATTTCTATTGTAGACTAGATCTAGTCATATTATCTACTTTGATTCCCTCCCTACTCGAATTGACGAGATAGCAGCATGAGTTGTGTGCCCCCTGGCCTTTCTTACAACAACAGTATGGTATTTAATAAATGCCACTGTTTTTATTTAAAGTACTTACATTTGGTGTGATTTTCTGGAAGTTTGCTGGATTGTTTTATTGTTTGGGTGTGTTGGTGTTGCAGTAATTTGCAGTATATGCTATAATGGAAGCTATATTTATGTGGTCCCTCATGAGAGGCTCTTGAGAAAACTAAGTAGGCATGGGATAGGAGGAAGAGTCCTGTTGTGTATCGGTAACTGATTAAAGGATAGGAAACCAAGAATAGAACTAAATGGTCACTAACAAGGAGAAGTAAGTAGTGGGGTGCCCCAGGGACTGGTGGTGATTAATATATTCATTAATGATCTGGAAAGGGGAGCAAAGAATGAGGTGATCAAATTTGCAGATGACACACTTAATTCAAGATAGTTGAGACCGGGGTGGACTGTGAGGAATTGCAGGAGGATCTTGTGTGACTGGGCAACTAAATGGCAGATGAAAAAATGTTGAGAAGTACAGAATGACGCCAGAGGATGTTGTGAAGGCCAGTAGCATCACTGGGTTTAAAGAAGGGTTGTTGGAGAAGTTCTTGGAGCATAGGTCCATTAATGGTTATTAGCCAAGTAAGTTGGGGGATGCAGCCTCCGACGGTCAGGAACTGGGAGAAAACAACGGGGAATGGGTCGCTCTGTTACCCACTGAGAATTGCTGGGCTGCTGTCGGAGGCAGGATGCTGGACTGGATGGACCATTGGTCTGCCCCAGGATGGCCCTTCTTATGCAGATAGAGTTGCATTTCCAAAGCCCTTTAAAGCTGCAGTGACTACTCTGATCTCCAGTTCTGTAAAACAGGACCTCTTCTTATGTGTTAGTTGCTTTTAGGAAAGTTGCTTCAGCCACTAAATTTTTAATGCATTGGTTGCCTAAACACCTTGGAGATCCATTTAAAGAGCATTGAACCCCCACAGTGCTGGACTGGGTGAGATGTGCGGAGCTGGCAATCAGCTGCTTTGTTTCCCTCTGTTCCTTTATTTAGTAAGGACGGCATAAATAACGACATCACACCGTCCTGTTAACCTGCTTGAGAGGCACAGGGGTAGCCTTGTAGAATGAAAGAAGCCGCTGTCCCGGAGGGAGACTTTCTCCAGTGGGTGTACCATATAACCCCGTTACTGACCATACAGGAAGGTTGTATAACACCCCTAAGCGGGCTGCTGTCTCGGACTCTAGATGATGATGCTTCTCAGACTGCTTGTTTTTCTCCACAGTGTGTCTGAGACTTATCTAAAACCTTCTGACATCCCCCAAACAGCCACAAAGACATGCCAAATAGATCCAATACCAACTTAATTACAACCCTATCCCCAGACGGTGAGGACTCTAATTGGGGTCCTAGCATATAGTTTGGAAACCTCCACTGCAGGGACTTTGGGTGGCCACCTTTGGGAGCAGTAAGTTCAGAGACGACTGGGCTGCCTCTCTGATAAGCTTGGGGAAGTACTTTCAGAGACGACTGGGCTGCCTCTCTGATAAGCTTGGGGAAGTACTTCCAGGCTGAAGAAGGACAATGGATGCAGGAAAAATCCTAAAACAATGATCTGAGCCTGAGAACTAAGTGGCTAGGAGTGGGAATACAGTTTGGATTTAATTTGTAACTGCTCGTAATGGGCTGCGGTGAATCCATACTGAGCTGCAACTGTGGCAAACACGCCTCTTGCTGTTTGGTTTTAAATCTATAAATAATAATAAAAAAAATCGCTGTGCACATGCAAAATGGCCATGAAACTATTCTGTACATGTGCTCCCTTTTCCAAAATGGCAGCAACGCTGCTGCTGCTGCCGCCATTTTGGAAAGGGGTGCGCATGTGCAGAACAGACCAGCAACCATTTTGCATATGTGCCGTGTTTTTTTTGAAAATAAATAAATAATAATTATAGCTTTCAATTGATTTTAAATACAGATCTGTAATTAGAATCCGTAATGAAATCTGTAAACTTACAGCTACGAACTGCAACGGAACTGTGTTTGTAATACCCGCCAGAAGACCGCTCCTACTGACTGCAGCCCCCCGCGTGGGTATGAGAGAGAGACAGAATAGTTCAGATGAGCTCTCTTATTGGACCAACTTCCCTTTGATGCGCGTGTGCAAGCTTTCGGGCCACAGCAGGACCCATCCTCAAGTTGGTAACCAGTTGGAACTAAAGACAGAGCAATGCAAGACAGGTCTGTGGGCATGAAAGCAACAATAGGGAGGGTCATGACTTCACAAATGCAAACTGTAAGCAATTCTGCAGAATTGGCAGCACTGGGTTGGCAGCTATAGGAGACGAGTATAGTGGGGTGGCCATAGTTAAGAGTCTACCTTAGAGCTGAACTGGGTGCCCAGTTTAGTATCCATGGGAAATACCCAAATTTTGAGCCCCTGTCGGGCCTTCTACGGGCTACCTGATCGCTCCCCAAATTGGCAATTTCTGTTTCTGATTTACCAATTTATTTTTTCTTTCCTGGTTACTAATTGGTAAATCGGGACAGAAACTTGATATTCCAGGATCGGAAGTCAACATTCTGGGACATTGGGTACCTCCGTTGGGCACTAATCGGTTACCAATTAGTACTTGAACATTGAGGATTGATTTGGGAACCAGAAACTCGACAAGTATACCAGTTTTGGGGGTACTCCGTTAAGCTCTAGTCTGCCTGCTGAAGGGGGAGGACCATCTCTCGCGCCATAGGCTGATGTAGAGTAATTTATGACACAGTCCTTTTGCCCAAAGAAAAAAAATTGCATGTCAGACGGCTGGATTTTTATTAGTGGAATAGGATAGACATCCAATAGGATGGAACTGAAGGGTTGAGATTGCTTGGGAAGGATAACTCCCAACATGCAATAATCACTATGCTGGCTGCCTATAGTCTTCCAGGCCCAATTCGTGGTGTTGGTTATTACCTTTTTAAAGCCCCTATATGGCCTGGGCCCCACGTACCTGCGGGACCGCCTCATCCCTCATGTCCTGCGGTTGGCCGGGGGTGCCTTCTTGGAGGTCCCCTGGATATCCCCGGTGGCGACTTTTGAGGGGACGTTCTCAGTGGCCGCACCTCGACTGTAGAACTCCCTCCCGGTGGAGGTTCGCCTCTCTTCAGAGCTCCCCTCTTTCTGCAGACAATGGAAAACCTGTCTGTTTCGCCAGGCGTTCGGTGACGGAGACAGGTAGAGGGTGGGTGGGGTCTTTGCTTTCTGAAGGGGTGTGTGTGTGTATTGGGTTATTTGGGCCATAGTTGTTTTATACATTTTAATGTCTTTTATTATATATTTATATTGGTTTTTTTTCTATTTACTGTACACCGCTGCGAGCTGCCCTTGGGCAGGAGGGGGGCAGGTTACAAATTGTGAAAAAACATAAATAAAATGCGATCCGGACATTTTTTCTCTATATTTTTCTCATTAAAACAACGCTCCTCTGTGCAGCTATTCAAGAAATTGATTGATCAGGAGAGTTGCTTATTTCTTTCCTGGCAAGACTAGGGAGCTTTGTAAACACATCTGCCTCTTGTGTGCCTTAATCTTAACGCAGGGACTGAGTGGGATCCAGCTACTGCAAGATCAGACAGAGAGAGTGGCAACTTTCCAGTGCTGCTAATTACCGTGGCAGTTGACAATTGGCTTCTATTAAAGCTTTTCCCAATAGTTCTAAGGAGTTTATCAGGAAACGGGCAGGGGAGGGGAAATCCAGAAGTATGTGTTCCTGCAGGTGACCCAGTGGAGAAACCATTGGCTATCAGATATTTTTTACTTTTAATGGTCTTGGCAATATAATAAAATGTAAAAGGAGAGGAATCAAGCTAGCTGGTACTGTACAGGAAACTGCTGTAGTGTTCATTAGTGATTAAAATCAGGGATTGAGAGTTGACACGCTCGAGTATTGCTGCATCATGCCATTGACTTCAGAAATATGCCTCCTTTAAGGAAAGACAGGAGTGTTGTGAAATCAGCTAATGTTTGCAAAGACCCGTGGGCAGTATTATTACTTATGTAGTGGTGTTGAAACCTTGGGGTAGGAGACAGATCCCTGCCCTGAGAGGCTTACAATCCAGAATGAACGAGAGGAGGGGAACCTAGGGAGAGACAGGGAGACATTTGTGAAATTGAGAAGTTGCAGGTGTACATGCTTGGGGGATCTTGGGAATAGACAGTCCTAAATAGACAGTCCTATACTCTGTGCACAAATTTGCTTCCTACGATGCACCTAGCTATAGACATATTAGTGTCTGCCATCTCCTTGCTCAGTGTTTTTAGATCCAGTGGCAGAGAGCAACAGGACCAGGTCCCTGGGGGAAGGTGCTTTGAGAGGGCAGCTGCATTTAGAGTAGAAGTCTAGTTGGGGGCTGATGAGCAGTTTAACATTTCCATTGGTGGCGAGAACTTGTTTCCCCGTTCCTTCAGGCGCAGCAGCGGACTCCTCTAGGGACCGAGGAGTTGTTCCCATAAGTGTGTTTTTGGAGGCGAGTACCCTCATACTCATTTGAACCCCCCTGTCTGCTCATGTGAACACAAGGGTTATAGTGAGGATCAATAGGGAGGGGAGTACTTGCCTCTCCACAGACTCTGGAGCATGCTACAAGGCTCCTTCTTCAAGTGGCAGGCTTGTATGTGTTCAGGGAATTCATCTCCTTCTTTGCAGCCCCCCGATGTTCCCACCCTCAGAACTTCCTACTTTCCTTTGCTTTGCACACATTGGGCACTTTCACACAAGACACTCTCCGCTCACTACCCCCTCCACCCCGCACTATACATGTTGCAGGGCTGCAGTGTTGCCCTATAACATGTATAATGGGATGGGTGAGCAGTGGGTGGAGAGTGTCTTGTGTGAAAATGCCCATTGTTTCTTCCTCACTGGCTGCTTCTTATTCCTGCCCTCCCTTGCTTGATTTCAAGTTCCTGAAGCTTCCCAAGTAGAGAAGTTGGGGAGAGAAAGATCTATTTAACTTTTGGTTCTCCTTGCTTGTGGGAACAGAGACAGAGGGAGGTAGTTACTCCATAGAAATTTCCCTGTGGTTACCTTCACACAAACAATCCCCCCCCTTTGGTGGTTAGTTTTGGTGGTAGGAACAGAAGTGCTCTACTGGGGTCAGCGGCCAGCTACAGCAGCTCGAGAGAAGTACAAGTACAGGGTCATGGAGGGAATAGTCCATCTTGCAGGTTTTTTGAGGAGTACTTACACAGGGGGAGGCTACCCAGGAAGTCCGAGAGTGTGAACAATTCCTTGTTCGGTGTTAAGTGCCTTAGCACGCCGTACTTCGCTTCCTTTCCTTGTTCACCTTACCGCTTACCCCCAGGGATAAACTGCTCCAAAGTGTGTTCTCGAGAATCCTAGATCCCTGTGGAGAATGCAACCTGATGGGCTCCCCGACTCCCCGGGCCGACACGCTGCTGCTGCTGCTGCATCTCTTCCGGCACTGCTCAGGTGTTGGGGACTTGCCCACTCGGCTTCTGGCCTCTTTCCCACCCGTGTGCACTTCCTAATGAGTCCCCTGTTCCCAGGGGGACACAAAATGGGTATGTGTGCAGGACCCCTGTGCACCCCTGATATGGGTCCCCCTGAGAATAGGGGACCCAGTAGGGGGGTGAATGCAGGTGAGAGGAGACCTCCTTGCTCCCCCCCGGCCCCCCCTTTCAGTGTGCAGACCGGGGAACAGGTGCGTCCAGGACCAAAGGTGCAGCAGCCCAGTGGTGATGCGAGTCAGCCCAGGGAGCCATGGGTGCCAGGATTGGTGCCCCGAGATTCCCCAGTAAATACCCCCATTTTTGGGCACTGGGTCCCTGATGCGGGGGGACTGGGTTCCCGTTGCCGGTTCCTGAAAATGCAGGTATTATCTGCGGGTAGCAAACGTGCTGCCCGCTGCAGCTCTGATTCCTGTTCCTGCCCCTCACCTGAACATCGGGGAACAAAACTGCATCCCCTGCCTGCATTGCAAGCCCTGCCCTGGGCTCCAAGCTTGCCGTGCAACCCACAGCACTCCCGATCTTTCCGCAAGAAGGCTTGCAGTGCAGGCACAAGATGGAAGGATGCGCTGTAAGCTTGGAGTGTGTAGACTACGGTATTTTAACCACATGCTGCCAAGAATCCATTAATGCTCTCAAAGAAACAGACATTTTTTATCTATGTTGGTATACTCTGAAAAATATGAGTTATAGCCAGACTACCGAAGTTGACATATCCAATTCAAGATGTAATTAATTGGTTAGACCTGCATCTGGGGAATGCTTATTTCTTTGGCTTAATCAAAAAATCAAGTTATGCAAGTTTGGCTTAAGTGGATCTCATTGTACGTGTGTGTAGTCTGGTTGTGGCTTGCTGGAAAAGGTAGTGTCCCACTCTTTGGTAACCTTCATAATTACATACAGTAACAAGACACCTCGTCTTATCTTTCTGCAAGGCCAGATGCACCAACCCCCACAGGTTTGCTGAACTGTTAACTGAAGGCTGCTCTGCTATTCATAATTTAGATTACTTTGGTGGGAGGTGGGTTCCAGCTCCTTTAAGGGTTGGATACTTGGTTTTACTGGCAAGACCATTTGCTTTTTTTCTGAGGCTTTTTTAAAAGTTCTGTTACGAAATTAGCAGTTTCCCTCCTTTTCCATAAATGGAAAGGAATGTCTACAATCTTAGGTCACGTTTAGCTGCGGACAGATAGAACAATTCTCCACCGTTAAAATCAATGGGAGTTTTTTGCCATTGATTTTGATGGCTGTAGGATTGCACCCAGAATCGGTTAGGAGCTGTACGGACTAAGGTGCTGATCCTCCAAGTGCTTCATTGGTGTAAACCCCATTCACTTCAGTGGGGCACTCTGAGAATTGGGCTGCTAGCTTCTTAATTTAGGTGGCAGGTTCATAAGAACATAAATAGTGCCAGACTGTGTCAGACCAATGGTCTACCAAGCCCAATGCCTGTCTCCAAGAGTGGCCAGTCTTGGTTGTTTGGAAGAAGTACCCAACAGCTCTGACTGGGGCGATCTGTTCCCTTTGTTCACTCACAGTTCCCAACAGTAAGAGGTTGCATTCCCCCAAACGTGCCAGGCTAATAGCTGCTAATGGACGTATCCTCCAGAAACTTGTCCAACCCTTTCTTAAACCCGGCTCTGCTACTGGCCGTGACCGCATCGTCTGGCAACAAATTCCACAACTTAATTGTGCGTTGAGTGAAAAAGAATACTTTTATTTGTTTTAAATCTCCTATCCATTAGTTGCATGGAGTGTGTCCCCTAGTTTGAGTACTATTTGAAAGGGTAAATAACTGTTCCCTATTAACATGTTTCTCACCACTCACGTTTTAAAACTTCTATCCTATCCCCTCTCAGTTGTCTGTTCTCCAAGCTGAAATTGCCCATTATTATGATGTTACTGACTTGAGTAGCCTGTCTAATCTCCGTTAGCATTTCATAGTCGGTCTTGTCCCCTTGGCCAGGGGGACAGTAGCGTAGCCCCACTGCTGTGCGCTTCCTGAGCTTGCACGGTAAAATATAATGTGGATCCCAACTTTCCTTGCCCTGAGTGTATCTTTGTCATTTGTTAGATATTGAAACTCAACCGTTTGACTAGTTATGAGCTCTCAGATTCTGGTTCTACAGTTTTGAAAAAACCCCAAAAATAAAACCTGCTGCAGCTATTGAAATTCGGAAAATCGTTTAAACTAGAAGCAAGGTATCATTTTGTTACTTTCAAATATTCCTTGTTCTTTACTTGAAATGGCTGGAAGCCTGTAATATAAATGTAAATATGTATTCTTGGCATTCTTCTTTCCTTCCACCTCTTGCTCCCTGCTCTATTGTGCTTCGATTTGCTTTGGGGACTCAGTTTCTGGTGTTCTTCATAAAGAACAGAGGTGAATAATTGGAAAACAAAACTCTTTCCCCCACCCTCATGGAAGGCTAAGCTTTGCTGGTAGATATATCTCTTGCAATTGCAAACAAGATAATGACATTAAAATCTACTTTCCTTCCTAACTTTTTAGTTTTTCATAGGCCCAAAGCTTTCCATAGCATTTTCTCTTTGAAACTGAAACTTTCTGTGCTTACTCTAACTTCTTTTAGGGCTAGGTCAAAATAGCTCTTCGGTTTTTGCAGAACATTTCTTTGAAAATGGAACATCTGTTAGTCTTTTCGATCAGAATTCCAATTGGAGCCCTGACCAAAAATAATGAAAAACCCCAACCATGTGCAAATGACCACTAGGGATGTTTTGCACATGCACAAAATGCCCACCAGTTTGGGTAAGGGTGGTGACCATTTTCCGCACGTACGGTGGCCCACTGGCCATGGTGCGCATGTACTGGTGGGTTGTTTTTTTGTTTATCAGAATTGGATGAAATATAGCTGGTTCCGTTTTTTGATCCAAATGGGCAAACTGGCTAATTGGAACCAGCAAAAATTTGACTTCTCTCCCATTCTGAAGTGAATTTTTTGGGGTCATCTGCTAAGATCGAAGCAGAGACCTTATGGTAGAGCAGTAAGTCAACTTGCAGGCTGTCCTAATAGCTTCCAGGCTGTCAGAATGATGTGCAAGAGAGAGATTAAAAGCTTTGTTGAAACACTCACAACGCTGTCTTTCTCTGTGGTTTTTCATTCTGCTGCTGACTTCCAGGTACTGCGGCTAGTGTCCACTGATGGACATGCTGATTCTATTAGCTGCAAACTTACTGTCTAAACTGCTGCCATGAAAGGTTTGTCCTCCTTCCTTGAATCCTCTCCCCTCGCTCTGGCAGTTTTTGTGGAGTGGGTTTTTCTTCTCTGCGCAAGGTCCTTGCATGGAATTGGAGCTTATTCTTAGTAATGACTGCCCCTTCAAGCAGAAGTTCTTTGCATTTTTTAGGAGTATTTGCAAGCATGGAATACCCATGGAATACCCATGTGCAGCAGTGACCTGATAACCCTTCCCCCTCTGGCCTGCTCCTAGCATCTGGGGAATTTTCCAAGTAGGATAACAGGGCTTTAAGAGTCTTTGTCGACCAGGCTGCCTGTCTGTTCCTGTCTGTTCCTGGAACCAGCCATCATGCTTACCAGGACAATTTTACAGGCCAGTTTAAATGAGAAGAAAACATCATGGGACTTTTGGGATTAGCGCAGTGTCCAAACTCATACCCAGTTATCTGGGGAGCAGGAAGTCCCTCCAAAGCACTATTACGGTCTCTGTACTGGCTGCCTGTAGTCTTCCAGGCCCGATTCAAGGGGTTGGTGCTCATCTATAAAGCCCTAAATGACCTCGGCCTGACCTATCTGTGGGACCGCCTCACCCCCCGGGTTCTGGATAGGCCCCTGCGGTCATCGGAGGGTGCTCTCCTAGGAGTCCCCCGAGTCTGCTGGGGGACCACGATGGAGAGGGCCTTCTTGGTGGCCGCCCCATGGCTGTGGAGCTCCCTGCCGGTGGAGGGCTGTTTGGCCCTGGATCTTCCCTCGTTTCGACGCTGTTGCAAGATGTGGCTGTTTCGCCTGGCTTTTGGGGGGGGGAGGATGGGTAGGGTGGGGGGTGGTTGGGGATTTTTTTATACCTTTCTTTTAAAATTTGTTTTTAATGTTTGATATTGTGCGCCGCCCAGGGCTGCCTGTGGCAGGATGGGCGGGTTAAAAATGCTTGAAAAGAAAAAGAAAATACACAGAAAATGGTGCAAAACCCAACAGGATTATGTGAAATCCTAAATGGCACACCATAAATGCTGCATAGAGTTTAGAGAGGGCAAGGAGGTATGCAGTTCAGGAGAGGGCAGGCAGGAAGCACCCACCATGTGATCTTCAAGGAAAGACACCTTGACCAAAATGCATGGAAAAAGCAGGGAAACAAGTTTGTGGAATCCTAACGTGCACCCCATAAATGCTGCAGTTGGTTCCTGGGAGGGGAAAAAAGCAACACAACCAGCAACAGTACTCCACCCAACTCACAAGATGCATGGAAACTAGGTGTGCATTTTGTTTTCGTTGTGATAATGATTTTTTTTGTTTTCATCGTTATTGCAATAACGAAAACGACAAATAAAAACAAAAACAACATTTTGTTTTTGAAATAAAGGGAAAACACTGAAAAACATATTTCCGGGTATACCTTTTTTGTTTCTTATTCAATTCTGATGTAACCTGGGGAGATTGTACCCCCAATGGAGGGCACTACGTGTACCAAGTTTCAAATTGATTAGATAAAGGGAACCGATTTTAGAAGCAATTGAATGTTGTGATTTTAAGAAATGGCCATACGTATTCATAGATACAACTTCTTTATCTAACATTCAATTTGCGTGAGACCTGTGAATATTACGTCTCTTCACAAGCTTAACACTCCTGCCAATTTTCAGAAAGATTGGATAAAGGGTCCTGATGGTATAAGACATTAACTTGAAAATACATTTCCAGCTGTATCACTTGTATATTCCATCCTGTTTTGGCAGGAATGTATCTCATACCTTCCCTGTCATCTCTGTCAAACTACAGGACAATATGATAAAGGGACCCAATTTTATAAGCAATTGAAGTTGTCCCCTTGAAGACCATTATTCAGATAAATAGTAGCACATGCAGTGCCAGTCAGAGGCAGGCACCTGGCATGGCAGG
>QEPC01008369.1:3411501-3425204 GCA_003113815.1 Sphenodon punctatus | reverse complement strand
TGGCTGTTTGCCCAGGCCTTTGGGAGGGAGGGTGGGGAGGGAGGATTTTAGTCCCCCACCCATTCATTTATTTATTTTATATGTCTAGCCCTGTTTTATATTTTATATTTAATATTTGATTGTTTTTAAAATGAATTTTAGTGTATTTGATTGTTTTTATTGTTGGAAGCCGCCCCGAGCTGCGTTGCAGGAGGGGCGGGGTATAAATCTGAAAAGTAAATAAAATAAATAAACTCTTATTCCCACAAATCAAACCTTATTAAGCTTAGCAGCTCCATAATGGAGCCTGGTTAATGGAAAGCTACTGAACGTTTTAAGGGCAATTCTAACGTTTTGCCTGTGAAAAATCACCAGTGCTCACTAACAGAATCACACGTTAGATAATGCTTCAGCCAAGCTAGACGTTCGGGCAGGGCATTAAACGCACATGCTGCTGGGTCCAACCCTGTTCCGTTTTTATTTAGATTTAATAATCATTTATTTATGGCCCTGGTGCTTGTGGAGCAAACCCCAGAAAAGGGATCTAAACATGGATCCGCCAGAATCCCTGCCCTGTCTTAATTACTTTACAGTAGAAACCAAGACAGCCGAAGGCTGAGCCAGAGGGAACGACTCTCCAGAAGTTGCAGCTGCCACCTCCCTGGTTTGATCTGTGTTTTGAAGGAACAGAGATGCCGAAGACCAGCACTGGCCACAACCACAAGCAGACTAGAGACGGAGACTAAGGCGAGATTTAGACAATCATTCCCAGCAGCCAGGCCAGGGACAAACAGCCAGCGAAATAAGATCCGCAGTACCCTGCCCCTCTGGCCCGCCTGGGGAGGGACTTAAATTAAAGTTGCAGCTTGAAGAACCAACTTCAGGTTGAACCAAAATTAGAACCCAGCCAGCTTTGTTTTCTCCAATCCCTCCAAAGAACAGAAGTCCAGGCGGGCAGATAGCCTTCCAAGGCAAGCAAGTTCCTTCTCAGAATGCGAGTGTCCCATCCCATGACCCACCCCCCCCTCCTCAAAGCCCAATGTTCTTGCCCCCACCCATGCAGCACAGCAGTTGTTGCTGAAAGGAAAATGGTGCCACCAGCGAGGTGGGTGCCCGGTGTGGCAGTGGTGCCGGCCACAGTAGGCTAACATTATACATTCCAGCAGCCCTCTCTGTCCGCTCAGTGCTGCAGCAGTCCCTCTGCTTACTGTGTATCCCCCTTGCCCCAGCTCAGCCTCAGCAATGCGTGGGCCAAGATCTGGGTCTTCAGGATTACAGCAGCAATATGGCGCCAGCAGGAGAAGCGCCCACTACTCACTCGCTGAATGTGATGATGCCCCACACACGTGAGGAGAAAAAAGCCCACGTACACAGAGCTTCTCCAGCCTGCCTCTCCCCAACTCCCCCTGCAGTTGCTGTTCCCGTCTCCCTGATCTGGGTGTCTACTTCTGACGTCCAGGCATCAATCAAAATAGCTGCATTTTAGCCCCCATAGGGCTCTCTGCAACTCTGCCCCCAGTGTTCAACTGTTGCTGTTGCATTTCCCCATGCCCGCAGTATGGACGGAGTGCCCAGCCGTCCATACTGCATTGTAATCTAAATTGTGCTTATTTGCTTCCCATTCTTCCCACGCCCCCAGTCATTGTCAGTGCAGACTCATCTCGCGGCTCCGGCCTCCCAGTCCCCGCTATGCAGCTGCGGGCTCCAGGCCTCCTCTTCTACTGCATGGGGAACGTGAGCATGTGCGGAGCAACCCCAGACCAGGAAGTGTGGCACGAGCTGCTTTGAAGCAGTGGCACTGCTGCAGTAAGCACACAAACAGGTCCTTTGAGCCTCCCAGAGTGCAGGGGAGAATCCGGGACTGTTTGGGGTGGAGTGGGGTGTCAAGCTGATGACCGGAAGGGCAACACCCCCATTACCCATTAATATGCACCATTCCTGACTGGAGACTAGAGAGCAGGCCAAGGTAGCACTTCAGTAGAGACATTCTATGCTTCTGGTAATTGTTCCCTTCTCAAAAAATGCACCCACGAGATGCAGCGTGGCCAGCTGGCGGGAGAAGCCAAAAGTATAGCTGCGAAGAATATACATGTGGACAGAACTGCTGTTTGACCGGTATTTTGTAGAGAAACGTCCATGAAAATAGCGTTACCTTTTGAAATTTTACTGGATTTTCTACTGAACCTCTTTGTAAGGTTGAAAATGAAGGGCTTGGCCTTCTAGGTGTTCCTGGTGCTTGAGCAGAGCTTTCGTCGTTCTGTGAATGTACCTCTAAATTTTACTTGAGAGTTTGTTCAGGCTGCCCAGTGTCTGGGAGGGCCACTTCTTCCTGTTAGTACTAAGAGTGGGCGTTCAGATGAAATGATGGATTTAGCGCCAGTACAGATTTGGGCCTGTGACTTCTGGATTTTAATTACAGGTTCGGATTTGCCGATTTGGATTTTCCCATTGAAGTCAGTGGAAAAATTTCCCATTGAAGTCAATGGGAAACCAACTTGTTCTCCTATCCCTAGCCCCGGGACAGTGTGTCTGACCTGCCCATACCCCTATTTCCCGGGGTCCCGGAGTGGTACTTACTGGTCTCAGAGCGCTTGACTGAAGCACTGCCACTGCTGTGGGGGTTCTGGCAGGCTCCCCGTCCTGGATCACGCATGCGTAAAATGGCTGCCAGGGCCATTTTGCACATATCTAAAATGGCTGTTGCCCTTAACCAAAGTGGTGGCCAAGATGACATCACTGTCATTTTGTTTAAGGGCAATTTTGCACTTCTCTGATCCAGAGCAGGGAGCATGACGCGGCGAGGAAGCCTGCAGGCGGTGCTTCGGTCAAACTCCTCCAAGGCCGGTAAATAACACTCCAGGGGATGGGGGTGGGAGGAAATCCGGATGCGTAACTCCAGATCCATAACTGGCAGGACTTTTTACAGTTTGGTACGGATTAATCCGTAATGGCCCGTTACAGATTAATCCAAATACATAACTCCCAGCCCTAGTTAGTACAAGTTTCATTAAATAGTTTATTTTTCCATTCCCTTCAACAAAGCAAGTGATTTTTTTTCTTCTGAACAGTTTGTAGAAGTGTACGTTCTTTCTCTGAACCTCTCCAGGCTTGCTTAGCCTGTCTCTAATCCGTTAGCTCTTTAGCGGAGGATGTATAAAAGCTGCCTTGCTAATTCCTAGCAGTAATTGGCCAGAGCATAGACACCGGCATAAGTAAAATTAGTTTCTTTCCTTTATAATTTTGGTTACGCTTACCACAGAACCCTAACCCCCTGTGCTAACATTTGAGATTTGTCAACAGGAAGATATTTAATGAGATTGTCTGTGTCATTTACATCCATGCTTTTTAGTTTTGTGCCTGCATGGGCTTTTTGTGATTGACCCTTTACCCAACTTTTTATCCTCAGTTTTGGCAATGTTTCTTTGAGGCTTACCCAAGCAAACGTCTAGCGGCAGTGCACGGGGAGGGCTTGGAGCTCGCTTCAGAAACTTTGCTAGTTACTCTGCAGCACTGGCAGGTAGTAGGATAATACTACAGTAATGGGGCACAGCAGCGGGTCACGGTTACATGAGACTAAAATTACAGGCATGGGAACGGATTTGACTTCATTTTTTTTTATTTTTAAAAAAGTTTACCTCCTTAACCTTGAGTGTCCTCTTGCAAGAACTGGCACAGAAACTGAAATAAAACTCTTTCTACATCTGGTCTATCTTTCACTAACTTGGCACTTTCTTTTTGACATGAATGACTTTCACTTCTTGTGCACGCTGGCGGAAGACACAGCTGAGCTGACAACGCACTCACTGGGTGGGGTTGTGCCACTCTGCAAAGAAATCTGGCTGGAAGATGCCTTTCTGTTGTACCGATAGAGACATGATTGGTTTGTTTTAAAACAGCAGATTTTAAAATTCAGTTTACAATTTTTTTTTACAATGGCAATGAACCAGGCCTAGAAAGCTCTCGTCTATATATATATTTAGTAAAAGTGGGAGAGGCTGATAGGATGATAATCTATAGCGCTCCCTTACCATGGCACTCAGAGCACATTACGTGTAACTAATTAAATACAACTTTTAATCCTCACAACAACCCTGTGAGGTAGGTTAGACTGAGAGAATATTGTGACTGGCCCAAAGTCACCCAGTGAGTTTCTGGCTAAGGTGAGACTTGAACCGGGGTCCCCTGCTACCTCCTGGTCCAAGTACTGCGCGCTTGGTCATTGCATCACACTTGATGGTGACTGTTATTGTTGGAGGTCCTTTTTATAGGGGTCCCTTTCAGGGTACACTAGGGTGCCTCTGAATTGACTCCAGACACAGAGTATTTAAGGCACTATTCATTATTAGCAAACAGGAGAAACAATTCTCTTCAAGAGAAACGTAACAAATCTATTTAAGCTACTTTCCGCGAGGCAAGAAAGTCCCACCCAGTCCACAGCATGCAAGCCCCAGTTTGGAGGTGGCCAAGTCTCGAAACAGTCGTGCGAGGTTAAACAGGAGATGAGTAAGGTCGGCATGGTTCTTTGTTGCTGTGTGTGTGTGTGCGCTTTGCTCCTGCGCTCACTTTTTATGCACCTTTTTTTTGCGGAGTCCTCCTGGGCTCATTAATCTCTTGACCAATTCCTGGCCAAGCCTCCAACACAGACTTATCATGGTAACCCATAGCAACTCTCAGCATCCCATAACCCCTGACCAACAGGCACCAATATGGACGGTTAGCCCTTATCACAGATTAATTATATTATTGTTTTCATTAGGTTGAGAAATTACCTGTTCCTTATTCAGGGCCATTCTGTTATGGTAACTCTCTTCCATAAGGGAGCAGAGAACTAGAACTGCCTCTCCTCCATTCAGCTTATCTTTGTTACATTCCTGGTTACCAGGCATACACACTGTTTATAAGAAGTCGCTTCTAAGTGAGATCTATTTCATTTTTTGTTTCTTCTGTTCCTCTCCACAAAATTAACCCTTACTCACCGTCTGTCTCAATACCTCGTTGCGCATACAATT
Organism: Sphenodon punctatus; assembly: GCA_003113815.1. Lineage (NCBI taxonomy): Eukaryota > Metazoa > Chordata > Lepidosauria > Sphenodontia > Sphenodontidae > Sphenodon > Sphenodon punctatus. The sequence goes on along the minus strand of QEPC01008369.1, from coordinate 3,420,216 downwards.
AGTTCAACGCGCAGACACTGGTGTCAAGCGTAGCTCTCCAATCCGACTCCATTGCCCCGGCCGCAAGGGGTAGAACTGCGGACTCCTCAGCATTATTAAGGATCGCTTCCCTGTAACAAAACTAAGCACGTGCGGCAGTGACATGGCCGCGCGTGACGGTAATCGGCACCTGTTGCTGACAGACCCGCTGTGGAGCTTGCCGTGCGGCGAGCAGAAAGGCCCCAGTCACACGTGTTGCCCACCCTGGGCAGCCTTACCTCACGTGCGGCAAGGCTACTCCACAACATGTCCTCAGAATTTTCTGAGGATGTGTCATTGAGCAGCCAGCTGTTCACCCCGGGGTGCGGAGGGGAACATCTGGCGGGCCCTGGGCCCATGATGCACTGCATTGCATGTGTCGTTTGCCCAGGGGGGAGAGGGGTAAGGCTACCTAAAGTGTGGTAGCCTCCCCTCCCTGTCTCATGTGGCCTCACCCTTGAAGAACAAGGGGGAGAGATGGGCGGGGTGTGTGCGTTAAAGAACAAGGGGGAGAGATGGGTGGTGTGTGTGTGTGTGTGTGTGCTAAAGAACAAGGGGGAGAGAAGTAATAGGAAGGTGGGAGAGGAAGGGGTGTGTGTGACCTTGGCTATCAGACAAGTAGAAGGGGATATGGTTAAAAAAAACATTTAAGAGCGACTGATCTAGAGGTAATGCCTTGAGTGGCCCATCAAACCAGTGGCTGCCAGCAGTGGCCCACTCAATCCTCCCCTGGGTGACTATTTTGTACCCTCCGGAAAGCATGGTTTCACGTGTCCTCGGGCACGGCAATGTCACCTCCCTCGCCGCGCGGCACCATGCTGAGCAGGAAGACAGAGGGCTAGAGTCCACGAGACAGCAAAGTAAGGTCCCGGTCCTGCCCGTCTCATTTCTTCCAGTCGTGATCAGCACATGGTGGCATCTGAAATTAAGCATCTGCAGGTTACACGTGAGGGAAAATGCAGGGCAATTTCTCCAGCGTTTTTTTTTTTTGCACAGTGTTACCCGTATCGGGATCTGTAGGTCACATGTCTGCAAAAAAAAAAATGTGAGTTTAAGTATGTGAACGTGTGGATAATACATCCAGAGCCAGCCTTGTGGATTCCCCAGGTGGAATTCATGTGTGTAGACCAGGAGTGGGGGAATGAATCACTCTTCAGAAATGAGTAGAAGTTCCAAGGGCCACACACAAGTTAGGGGCCAGGGTGGTTGAGGGGTGCACTTGGGAAGAAAAGGATGCAGTTCATGGATCCATCCCTTATTCTTGTATGTGTGCCCTCGTCTCAGCTTCCTTCCCCTGAGCTCGGGGTTTCCTGAGGCCATATCCAGGAATTGGAAAATTTATTTTTATTTATTTATTCACATTTATACCCTGCCCCCCCTGAAACAGCTCGGGGCGGCTTACAATCTCGGGCCAAGGAAAAGGGCCAAATAAAACTAACCATGGGCCACATTTGGCCCCAGGATCTGAGGTTCCCCACTTCTGGTGTAGATATTGCTCTGGACTCAAGAAAGGAGGCTGTTCTTTCAGGCAGTGACACGGGGTCAGCAATAGTGATTCCCTTCTCTTTTCAATCGGTTGTTTTACTCTAGTGTCCGGTGGCAGTTATTAAGATCAAGTTGGGGGACTTGGTAATAAAGGAAATTCATCCTCCAACCAAAATTACCATATTTATAGTGTGTTTTGTCATCTGGACCTAGTCTTGCATTAAAATCTCCAGCCAAGAGAATGGAGACGGTTGAGTAGGTACAATCCAAAAAGGTCAAAAAGTCAACCACAGTTAACCACATTAGATTATCATATAATCTAGACGTTCTCAGGGGAATATAAACGTTTATCAACGAACAATTAGAATCCCCAAAATCCATACCAGTAGCACAAACAAAAGGAGGGCAGTTTGGTATTGGAAAACAGCTCGCTTTCAGCACTGTGGAAATGAAAAAGACCATGCCCCCCTTAGGTCTTCCCTGATTATCGGGGGGGTGGGGATTGGCATCAACAGAATAGGATACATAACCATGTAAATCCATACATCCAATAAACCACGGTTCTTGCAGCATAACCATATCAAAGGTTTTTTAAAAATCCATAAATTCTCCATCTCTCATTTTAGACGGCCATCCAGCGATGTTCCCAGATAGAACCGTTAGATAATTGGACTGTCCCTTGACCAAAAGTCAATTTTCCAATTGAAAGGAATCTGGCACAACCCCCTTGCGATCCCCTCTGCAAAACCTCATTAATGGGTAAAGCCACTCCCTCCCCGCAGCCTGCAGGAATTATTAAATTCTTCCCTTCAGACTTGGCATCCCCATATCCCTCCAGGGACTGAAGAGGGGGGTGTCAACAGGGCTACTCCTATCCTCTTCCTGTGGGCCGGCAAAAGGCGGACTAGGTACTCGTTAAACAGCCCCCTTCCCTCCAAATATTTTCAGATAATTGATAACGTATCATACTTGATGAACTCCAATTGTTTTGTTTGTCGTGGTTTCCCATATCCAAATGTAAAATTTATTTATTTATTTATTTAGTCAAATTTCTAAGCTGCCCTTTCCATGGAGGCTCAGGGCGATTTACAGTCATAAAACGGTAATAAAAATCATTAAAATCAATAATAATAATAATAAAAATAAATCCCCTTAATACCCATCCGGCCTGCCAAACGCCTGTCCCAATAGAAAGATTTTATATTGTTTCTGGAAGATTAACAGGCTTGGACTTAGGCAGAACACGCACACACGGGCCCAGGGGGAAGGAGAAGGAAGGGGTCCCATAATCACGGGACAGCCCCCAAGAAAGCCTCCCTGCATGCCCTAGGTCTAAAAATGTCTCGGAGAAGAGGGTGTTCCTGGCTGACCTCAGGGGCCGTGAGGGCGCACGAGGGTGGAGGCAGTCTTTCAGATCCCCGGGGGCCAAGCCGTTTAGGGCTTGATAGGTTAAAACCAGCCTAATGTCTGAGGCATCTTGCATTATTTTTCATGTGAAAGAACAAAAGCCCACCAATCTGCCCTAGAACTTTTCTCTCTTTGCTTGCTGTAAGCATTCCCCAGGGGCTGGGAAACAAAACTGAGACAGTTCTTCTTTCTTATTTTGTATGATTTGGATTTAACTTTTGAAGCCTTGGTCCTGTACTAGAAGAGATGGCCTGTTGCAGCCGTTGGCTTTGATGGTTAGCAGTGGGAGAAATGGTTTCTGGCAGTGGGCTAGGCTATGACTTCCACAGCCGAGCGTCATGTAGCCAACGGGTTAAGGTCACCCTCTGAACTGGTTTCAAACAGGTGCATGCATGAAAGCTGGCTACGGGGGTTGCGCGTTTCCTGTTCAGAGGCCTCCTACTGCCGACATAACCGCCCTGCTTGCTGATGGTTTTAGCATCTGGCGAGGGCGTAGTTGTTCAGCCAGATGATACCCGATTCCTTCCTAAAACACTTTGTTTAAACAACACTTGCGGTGACCTGACTGGATGCAGGAAGACCTTTGGGATCCTGACCGTGTGAATGTTGCTCCCACTTAAGGTAAAGTGGTCAGCTGTAGTGCCAAGGTTGCTTCAAAAAGTTTTTACAGTTTGCCGATCCAGCTCCATTAAAACCCCTCTACTGATGCTCCTTGTCATTGATTTTGAGGTTAAAGGACTGGCTGCAGCCTGGCCTCTCACTCTGCAATGCCACTTATGAGGGGTTTCCTAGTCGATGCTACAGAAGGAAATCCCCCCCCCCGAATACATTTTGGGTTTGTTTTTCTTTCTTCATGAAGCATCTGCAGGTGGAGGGGAGACTGGTGGGGCATTCTCAAGCCTGGGTTACTGTCCTTGTATATCGGGTGCTTGGCTGGGGTGGGGGGAGGCCTGCAGACATGCTTCAGGCTCTAACCTGGTTGCTGTATTTGGGGTTCGGGAAGGACTTTTCCCTCTGGGCAGATTGGCAGTCAGCTCTGAGGGGTGTTTGCTTTTCCCTGTTGCATGGGAACATCTGGATCTTCCTTTCAGAGATCGGTGTGCTCTGGCTACTCTCTCCTTGTGGCTGATTTGTTTGAATAGTCTCTGTTTCTTGTTGGATGGATTTTTCTGTGCCGATAGTTGGGATGTGGCAGGTCCTGCAGTGGTGAAGGTTGCTCGACTGGATGGCCTCTGCTTTCCCTTCTCTTTTGTGACTCTGGGCTGCAGTCTTCAAGCCACTCCAGAACAGCTCCATTAAAATTGGAACCAGTGGTACGGAGGATTGCAGCAGCTTTACGTTGTGAAAAGGGGGGGAGGTTTAATCTGATCACAGAGCATATAAACTTCTGATGTTGCAGACAGTGGAGCCGAGTGGCATGCGTATCTCCCACGTCTCCTGTGGTGTGATTGCTGCTTACCTTCTCAGGAATTGACCACCTGGAAGCAAATGCCCCAACTTGGTGATGAAAGCAAGCTGTCTCCCCTGTGTACTTTTGGGGTTTGGTAGCATTTCAAGCCGTGCAGCAGCTGTTGTGTCGCTTGATCAGGCATGGTTTATTTCGAGATAGTGTACCAAGCCTCTTGCTTACAAGATTTGCCGATAGGGATTTGGAAATTTATTCCACTAAATTTTGCTGGATTACGAATGCGATCTTGGGTGGTTGCCAGAAAGAGAGCTTTTGTACGGTAGCATCCCAATATGCCCAGAGTGCTTAATTCCAAAATTACAGATGCATGATACATGACTGACTGAGTGCTTAGCATGCACAGACCGTTTCTAAAATGGTATCTTCCTTACCTGTGCTTCAGTCACGCCTGGAGGCCTCTTTGAAAACTGGGGACCATGTCATGCCCCCTGTATTTGGAGACCGTGTCTGCCTAAAAGAGTTAGGATGAGATGCTCGAAGGATGGGAGGAGAGAGTGGCTGTGGGGCACAGCGGGCGTCTACTCCGAGTCAGGAATTGGACTCTGATTTTTAGAGAAGTGATTTAACTAAGGGTCTGGGTGCTTTCACGCCTGATGCGAAGTGGTAATTGCTACTAGTACAGGTTTACCATGGATTGGTTTGTGTAATCCCTTGTACCATGGAGATACCATTTGGTAATTCTCTGGTACCTACACTTACATATAACTGTGAGGAAATTAGGAGTTCGTGTGAACGTGCATACCCTCCAACTGTACCTTTTTTGCCTGGTAGAGGAACAGTTCTGTTGTCTTGTGCCATGCTACCAGCAGTTTAAGGTTTTTACTGGATTCAGCAGATAAAAGGGGGAGGTGGTTAGCACCTTATTAACCCAGCTGGTTGACTCCATGACTGACTCTCCGCCCTGTCTAAGGGACTGAGGAGCTAGGGCAGGGGTGGCCAGACTTATGGTGCACTTAATCCGCTAGGTACAGGAGTCAGCCGCGGGTGGTCCACCCGGACTTCTCTGTCTGGCTCTGGTGCTCCAGCTCAGGGTCCGTCCTACTGGCTCCCAGCTCTAGGGTACCTCAGCAACTGGTCTCAAGAATGGAGAAGAACAGTCCCCATTAGAGAGAGCCTTCCCTGTCACGCTGATGGATCTCTGGTAGCCCATCCCCTCTTTGGAGGCACTGGTTCTGCGCTCCTCCTCGAAGGTGTGGCAGAACAGAGTATGTAGATTAGCTCTGCCTGTGTCTTTTCCCAAGGTGGCAGAACAGAGTATGTAGATTAGCTCTGAATACTGTNCCGTTTAGGGCTTGATAGGTTAAAACCAGCCTAATGTCTGAGGCATCTTGCATTATTTTTCATGTGAAAGAACAAAAGCCCACCAATCTGCCCTAGAACTTTTCTCTCTTTGCTTGCTGTAAGCATTCCCCAGGGGCTGGGAAACAAAACTGAGACAGTTCTTCTTTCTTATTTTGTATGATTTGGATTTAACTTTTGAAGCCTTGGTCCTGTACTAGAAGAGATGGCCTGTTGCAGCCGTTGGCTTTGATGGTTAGCAGTGGGAGAAATGGTTTCTGGCAGTGGGCTAGGCTATGACTTCCACAGCCGAGCGTCATGTAGCCAACGGGTTAAGGTCACCCTCTGAACTGGTTTCAAACAGGTGCATGCATGAAAGCTGGCTACGGGGGTTGCGCGTTTCCTGTTCAGAGGCCTCCTACTGCCGACATAACCGCCCTGCTTGCTGATGGTTTTAGCATCTGGCGAGGGCGTAGTTGTTCAGCCAGATGATACCCGATTCCTTCCTAAAACACTTTGTTTAAACAACACTTGCGGTGACCTGACTGGATGCAGGAAGACCTTTGGGATCCTGACCGTGTGAATGTTGCTCCCACTTAAGGTAAAGTGGTCAGCTGTAGTGCCAAGGTTGCTTCAAAAAGTTTTTACAGTTTGCCGATCCAGCTCCATTAAAACCCCTCTATTGATGCTCCTTGTCATTGATTTTGAGGTTCAAGGACTGGCTGCAGCCTGGCCTCTCACTCTGCAATGCCACTTATGAGGGGTTTCCTAGTCGATGCTACAGAAGGAAATCCCCCCCCCCGAATACATTTTGGGTTTGTTTTTCTTTCTTCATGAAGCATCTGCAGGTGGAGGGGAGACTGGTGGGGCATTCTCAAGCCTGGGTTACTGTCCTTGTATATCGGGTGCTTGGCTGGGGTGGGGGGAGGCCTGCAGACATGCTTCAGGCTCTAACCTGGTTGCTGTATTTGGGGTTCGGGAAGGACTTTTTCCCTCTGGGCAGATTGGCAGTCAGCTCTGAGGGGTGTTTGCTTTTCCCTGTTGCATGGGTACATCTGGATCTTCCTTTCAGACATCGGTGTGCTCTGCTACTCTCTCCTTGTGGCTGATTTGTTTGAATAGTCTCTGTTTCTTATTGGATGGATTTTTCTGTGCCGATAGTTGGGATGTGGCAGGTCCTGCAGTGGTGAAGGTTGCTCAACTGGATGGCCTCTGCTTTCCCTTCTCTTTTGTGACTCTGGGCTGCAGTCTTCAAGCCACTTCAGAACAGCTCCATTAAAATTGGAACCAGTGGTACGGAGGATTGCAGCAGCTTTACGTTGTGAAAAGGGGGGGAGGTTTAATCTGATCACAGAGCATATAAACTTCTGATGTTGCAGACAGTGGAGCCGAGTGGCATGCGTATCTCCCACGTCTCCTGTGGTGTGATTGCTGCTTACCTTTTCAGGAATTGACCACCTGGAAGCAAATGCCCCAACTTGGTGATGAAAGCAAGCTGTCTCCCCTGTGTACTTTTGGGGTTTGGTAGCATTTCAAGCCGTGCAGCAGCTGTTGTGTCGCTTGATCAGGCATGGTTTATTTCGAGATAGTGTACCAAGCCTCTTGCTTACAAGATTTGCCGATAGGGATTTGGAAATTTATTCCACTAAATTTTGCTGGATTACGAATGCGATCTTGGGTGGTTGCCAGAAAGAGAGCTTTTGTACGGTAGCATCCCAATATGCCCAGAGTGCTTAATTCCAAAATTACAGATGCATGATACATGACTAACTGAGTGCTTAGCATGCACAGACCGTTTCTAAAATGGTATCTTCCTTACCTGTGCTTCAGTCACGCCTGGAGGCCTCTTTGAAAACTGGGGACCATGTCATGCCCCCTGTATTTGGAGACCGTGTCTGCCTAAAAGAGTTAGGATGAGATGCTCGAAGGATGGGAGGAGAGAGTGGCTGTGGGGCACAGCGGGCGTCTACTCCGAGTCAGGAATTGGACTCTGATTTTTAGAGAAGTGATTTAACTAAGGGTCTGGGTGCTTTCACGCCTGATGCGAAGTGGTAATTGCTACTAGTACAGGTTTACCATGGATTGGTTTGTGTAATCCCTTGTACCATGGAGATACCATTTGGTAATTCTCTGGTACCTACACTTACGTATAACTGTGAGGAAATTAGGAGTTCGTGTGAACGTGCATACCCTCCAACTGTACCTTTTTTGCCTGGTAGAGGAACAGTTCTGTTGTCTTGTGCCAGGCTACCAGCAGTTTAAGGTTTTTACTGGATTCAGCAGATAAAAGGGGGAGGTGGTTAGCACCTTATTAACCCAGCTGGTTGACTCCATGACTGACTCTCCGCCCTGTCTAACGGACTGAGGAGCTAGGGCAGGGGTGGCCAGACTTACGGTGCACTTAATCCGCTAGGTACAGGAGTCAGCCGCGGGTGGTCCACCCGGACTTCTCTGTCTGGCTCTGGTGCTCCAGCTCAGGGTCCGTCCTACTGGCTCCCAGCTCTAGGGTACCTCAGCAACTGGTCTCAAGAATGGAGAAGAACAGTCCCCATTAGAGAGAGCCATCCCTGTCACGCTGATGGATCTCTGGTAGCCCATCCCCTCTTTGGAGGCACTGGTTCTGCGCTCCTCCTCGAAGGTGTTGCAGAACAGAGTATGTAGATTAGCTCTGCCTGTGTCTTTTCCCAAGGTGGCAGAACAGAGTATGTAGATTAGCTCTGAATACTGTGTTTGTTCCGAAGGACTTATTAGCGCAGGCACTGTAGCGATTTATTAACACGGACTCAGCAGATTACACAGGGACTTTCCGACGCAAGCGCAGTACTAATCCCAGACATGACTCAGCATTTGACCTGCGTAGTAAGCCCCAGTTACATAGCACTGGACACTAGTGCCATATCAAGAATCAAGCTGAATACTGTGTTCTGATTGGAGCTGGGGAAACAAAGAACTGTGCATTGATTGGGTCATGATCAGAAGCATGGTGCTAGATGAGAATGTATAAATATATGTGCCTTTCTTTGTTGGGTGCCTGATGATCCAAAGATCCTCAGTCCCAC
>QEPC01008369.1:3395011-3409220 GCA_003113815.1 Sphenodon punctatus | reverse complement strand
CCCCCGGCGTGGTTTTGCCGGCAAACACCCGCAGCGATACAGAGTAGGCAATCCTGTTCTGTATCTCTGCTGGTGTTCGCCAGCAGCTGCGTGGGGGGGCGGGGCGGGCTTTCGGTTCGGTGGCACCTCGCGTATCTCCTGGCTGTACATTCCCTTCCACAGCCAGAATATGGTGTGTCTGTGTCTGTGTCTGTCTGTGTCTGTGTCTGAAAGTGGCCTGAAATTGGCCACTGTCGAAGGACAGGATGCTGGGCTTGATGGACCATTGGTCTGACTCGGTATGGGACTACTTATGTTCTTATGGCCATTTTTAGACTGAGCCTGTGAGGGACAGGAGGGTGGGGGTCTTTTTGTGCTCAGTGGAGGGTGCACGCATGTCCGGTGAGTGGAGAGGGGTTAGACCGCATCAGATGGGCGTGTGCCCTCCTCCACCGGCCGGCCGGCCAGCCATGCCTCCGCCGGAGCAAACTGGGTTTTTCCTTGGTTGCTCCCTGCAGGGAGATGCGTGGAGAAGGGTGTAGGTGCGTGAATCGTGGGAGGTCCCACTTTTAAACGGGTGGTACCACACGTGCCCACTGGCTGGATTTGCGTAGTACCATCTCGTCTAAAAACGGCCCATGATTTTACTGGCGACTAGCTTGCAGTCTACCCTTAGATCATGATCTACCTTTTGGCCTCCCCTGAGCTAGGGAAAGACTGGTGGACGAGGTAAACTTTCAGGAGGACTTTGAAGGCTGAGAGGGAGCTCCAGGCATGGAGGGCAGCAAGGGCACCGGGGCAAATACATTTTCAGAAGCAAAGCAGTCATGAGCAGGTGAAGATGGTGGAGGAGGAGGAGGAGTGAAGCTCCTGAGTGGGAGTGTGACGGGAAGCCATTGCCGAGAGAGAGAGGGGAGCATTCGTCATTTTGAAGTGTTCCTACTCCTCAGTAGTGCTACGTTCGTGTGAAGAGACAAATGTAGTCCTGAAAAATGAGGAGTACGTACTCCCCTTCTAGTGTTACATTGAAGTCACTTGAATGTGAACGCATTTACATGGGAAGGAACTATCGCTTCGCTATCACTCTGCTGCGTAGTGACTCTTGGGGGGGAGATTGAGGAGTAACTACTGGGTTTAGCGCTGCAGTGTGAATGCTGCCACAGTGGAGTCGTTACTTTGAGGTAACGACAATGCAGTAGATTCTTGGACTTACCGCGGCTTGTTGGAACGTCGCCTCACCACGCAGGACAAGGCAAATGCAAATGAAGGAGTGGTGGGTTTACAAAGGGGAAGGGAGTTCATGTGGATGAGTCCTCTGACTATGAAGTGTGGTTGGGTGTACCTTTGCACTCTAGCTGATGACTGCAGTGGGGAAGTGGGGGGGTGGTCGTGGTGGGGGGTTCTACACGATTGAATGTAGCATAAAATCATCAATAGCAAAGGATGTTTGGATTCCTTTGGCAACTCTGATACTGACCCCGGACGTGCTGTAGCTTGGTTGGCAACTCATCCCACGCCGGGGCTATGGCCAGGTAGGCCAGATAAAGCATCGCATCCTGTTGTAACGAACGCTCTTGCACTGGCAAAAGGAGGTGCTATTTTAATGCTCTTTCCCCCTCCCTTAAATTCTCGGGTCCCTGGTCCATTTGTCTGTGGTTGGAGGAAACAACGTGGAAAAACGGCGGAAACATGGAAGGCTCAAGAGCCTTTTGTTCTAAGTTTTCTGCTGTGAATGCAGTCCCAACAAAGTAAATCTCCCGCCTCAAGCCCATGAAGGGGGTTTTGTGCAGAAATGCAGCTTATTGTCAGCTGCGGCATTCAGCTCCTTGGGAAATGGTGCCCCTTGTTTAAGCTATTATTTCTCTGCAAATGCTTTGTGCTTCCTTACTTGAAGTTTCAGGAATCTGGATCTGTGCTTTAAAATAACCCAGTGTGAGCCACAATTGAAAGCATTTGTGGAGAAAATTCTTTAGCAGTTTAAGAATTGCTGAGTTGGGAGTTTTTTTTTTTTCTTTTCTTCCTCCTCCTCTAGAGAATTTATTTGTCAGTAAGAGTTTTCATTTTTTGGATCCTGCTTCATTTATCTGCAGGAAGCAGAGCTAAATGAGAGCTTGATGCTGCCCTTTTTATATTTCTTGTGACTTTATTGGCAGTTTGAGCCCTAAGGCACCATAAAAGGAGCCACCTGTGGGGAATCGGAACCAGGCCAAGCCTTGCATCGCTGCCGGGGCAATACAGTCCTCTTCTGGCAAGTCTGGAGACAGCGAGGACTTTTTCTTTCTCTTGGGTGAAACTCTTCTGCTTGACACACAGATGAGCATTGATGAGATTGAAAGGAAGGAAACATCCGGGCCTCTCAACCATGAATGGAGAGGGGGTGGCTGTGACTTAAGGCCTTTGTCAGTGGGAGATTAGCCTTCTCAGCCTCTGGTTTTAATGTCAAATCCCAGAAGATTCGGGGCCTCTTCAAGAAAACGTATCATGGAGAACCTGAGCTCCCCTAATTCTTGCAGCACACACAGAGAGAAGCAAACTCCGTTCTTTGCAATCTCTTTTGCAATGTGTTAGGGGCAAGGATGCACAAGTCTCTCTCAGCATCACTGTTGCCACCAGAAGCAGCTCTGTTCCATAACCACCACTCGAAACTACCCCATTGAAACCCTGATTACCCCTCTGTCTCCAATCCAAATCTAGAGAGAGAGGGCAGCTGCTACGTTCGTCTCACATGTAAGAGGTGGGGAACAAAGTAGTTTGGGTGACATTTTATTGGACCAATTTCCACTGGTGAGAGCGTGCTGGCTTTTGAGCCACACCTAGCACTCCTTCAGGAATGGAACAACTGTATACTGAGCAACCGTAGGACAGGTAGCTATTTATTTAATCCTATTTCTATGCAGCCCTTCCTGCAGAGGCTCAGGACAGCGTACAATCATAAAAACAGAAATAAAAAAGCCATTAACATCAATTTAAAAATTCCATTAATACCCCCCCAAATCCAATCCTACCCTATCCCTGCCTGCCGAATGCCTGGCCAAATAAAAAAAAATAATCTTGCAGCATTTCCGGAAGTTGAGAAGGCTCGGGCTTAGGCAGATCTTCAAGGGGAGGGAGTTCCATAATCGTGGGACAGCTACTGAGAACGCCTCCCTGCGTGCCCTAGTCATAAAAACATCACGGGGAGATGGCACCTGAACAGGGCATCCCCATCTGACCTCAGAGGCTGGGATGGAACATAGGGAAGAGGCGGTTTTTCAAATACCTGGGGCCTCAGCTGTTTAGGGCTTTATAGGTTAAAACCAGCCCCTTGAATTGTGCCTGGAAAGCTTGCGGCAGCCAGTGGAGACTCCGGAGCAGCGGTGTCATGTGCTCCTGGCAACCCGCCCCTGACAGAAGACAGGTTGCTGCGTTCTGTTCCAGCTGCAGTTTCCGAACAGTCTGCAAGGGTAGAGCGCGTGTGAGAAGGCAATGAGTTGGGAGGCAGCTGTTTCGGGGCAGGGATGGGAATAAATAAATAAATAAGTGTCTCAAGTTATTTTTTCCCTAACGTTTCCCTCCCATTTCATTGCCTTTTTATCCATCTATACTTGTCCTGCATTGACTCCGTCTATAGTTCTACTTATTGCAAGCCGCTCTGAGCCTTATGGGAATCAGCAGGATAACCATGTGAATGACGATGTAGTTACACGTTAAAGGAAGGGTCCTCACCGGGCCCCCCAAAACTCTCGTCCACTGTATAGTTGGTCCGATAAAAGATCGAATCTGAACGACTTTGTCTCATTTTGGGTCAATGTGGCAACTTCCTTGTCTCTCTGAGCTGTTTACGTGGGACAGGGACTTGTTGGGTTCTTATTCTGTCTGTTGCAAAACAGTGTGCTTGGGAAGGGGAGAATAATTCCTTTAGCTCTCCCTCCCCTTATGACTTGCTTATATGATTATAAGCATGTTGCGTGTGTGTGTTAAAAAATAAATAAATATATAGGAACCGAGCATCCTGTACAGCATCTAACACAGTGGGGACCTTGGTAGGGTGCTGTTGAAATATTCTGGGCTTCTACAGTCACCTGTGTTAGTGCAGAAATTTAGACAAGTCATTGGGGGTGGGGAGAGGAGAAATGTTTTCTTTTTGAATATGCCCTTGTCTTGAACAGTGCAAGTGTCTGCACTTAACGATTGCTCCTTTTGGCTTTCTTCTTTGTGAGGTTTGTGCTACAAGGTGCCATTTAAAATAATAATTTGTGGTCTGTTCAAGTTGAACAATGAATTTTCTTTCCCCTCATCTACCGACGGGATCTGTGCTAGTACGTCTAGCAATACAACAGGCAAAGGAACGGGAGAAAATCAGTCCTTGAGTACTTAAGTTTTGCTGCCTCTTGAATTTTAAGATAATAATTGCCACCTACTTTGTAAGCCCCTCGAGAAGCATTCGTAATTTTAATCTAAAAATAATGTGATCCTCCTGTGTGTTGCGGTGGGTGAGCGTGGATCGTGAGTGTGTTGAGAGGGGACATGGACTGCGAGTGTGTTTGTATTTTTAATATATAATAGAGGTACCTAGACCCATTGATGAATGGTTTCTTTGTCAGTCAAAACACATAATAAATGCAGGATGGATGTTCTTTAAATGAAATAAGTCATTTATTATGTTATGTTTTTATTTCTGTAAGCTCTTGGGCAGGGACCGTGTCTATCTTATTCTCTGTAAAGCGCCAGGTACATCGCTGGCGCTATACAAATGCTGATAATAATAATAATTAATTGCAAGCCACCCCGAGCTGTTCTGTGAGCAGGATGGGGTGGGGTAGAAAAATGGCTAAATAAATAAAATCCCTGTGTGTTTACAATAATTAAAGCCAATGTGCGTAGGGGGCTCTGCCTTTTCTTTGGATCTCTATTTTGCATTTCTACACATTCATCATAGCATGAAGTCTTTTGTAAAAGGTGGTTAGAGAGAGGAGCTGAACAAACAACTTTCACTCAAACGGGCATCTCAAAGGTGGCGATGCCTTGTTTTGGATGGGAGAACTTGAAAGAACTAACGTTTTTAGTGGTTCCAAAAAGCTTGGGGAAATGTTGACAAACCAAGTCAGAAAAGAGGTGTTCTATTGGGAATTCTGGTGGATGTTCCAGAAACTTACCAGGAAGGGCTTGTCTCCTGTCACCAAACCAGCAAGGCTTAAGAATCGTCTGTGAATCCTAAAGGAGAGTGCAATTTTGTTAAGATAAAGGTTAAGAACAAATCCAGAATAAACTTTAAAAACTAAAAGCAGGTTTTAGACAACCTTACATTACCCAGAGTTGCTTGGAGGGACGCGGAGGGGTGGGGTGGGGTCATTAAGCAGGTTAAATATGTAGAGAAAGAAATGCAGACATTTGAAGAGAGTCTCTGATGTGTTTGGCTGGTGGACAGAGAAGAAAAAGAGTGGGATTCTCTTATATGCACAAAGAATTGGATTAAGGGAATAATGTTGACAGCTCGCTCTGCACAATACAGATGTAGATTGGATGTATTTTTATATATTGGCATTAATTTGATAAGTTGGTGTCTCTCTTTGTTTTGTTTTTTTCCTTTGGAGCTTTTAATATATATATATATATATATATATATATATAAAAACAATGAACAAAACAGTTAATCTTCCTCATGAGCTGTGTGATTTGTCTTTCATAATCTAGATGTCCGTCTTAGTTCCTTAAGAGCACCTGAAGACTTATTCATTCTCTCAGGGGATCCACTACTGGTTTCCCCTTAATGTATTTCCCCCCCCCCCCTCTCTTTCCCTTTTAAATTATTTTAAAATAGAGTTTTATATTGTTATCCTATTTGAATGTAATGAAGCACCCTGAGCGTCATTTAGCAGAGGGTCATTAAGAGATACAATTATTATTATTATTATTATTATTAAAAATTGTGACTTGGATGAACGAAGAGATTTTAATAACAGAGCGAAAACACTTTGCAATAATTCGTCAATACATTTGACATTTAGATTTCAAGGTGCTCTGAGTCTTGAAAAATTAATAAATAAATCTTCATCTTTTTAATTCTTTGCAGAACTCCTTAGCCCATACTGATGGCTCATCATGAGGTCTGTGAAGAAATTATTCTCTAGCCATGAATAAAGATTACTAGCCTGGATTGGAATTATAGTGGGAAAGGGGCTTAAAAAAATTCCACTTGCCAAATACAAAGGTGTATTTGTCAGAGGCAAGCAGGGAAGTGAATGTTTACAGCCCTGCTAAAGATGCTTTACATTTCTTGTACTACAGCGTTCTTGAGAATTTGTTGGGCCATGATCTTGCCAAGAGTTTCATAGTTTTAAAAAGAGTTGGATAAATGTATGACACACAACTTGAGGCATTTTCTAATTGATGCTGCAGGAGGAATCTGCCCCCCCCCCAAATACATTTTGGGTTGTGTTTTGTTTTGTGTTTAGTTTTTTTCCCCTCCCTTCCTGAAGCATCAAAGTTGTCTGCAGCTGGAGGTGAGACTGATGGGGCATTCTGAAACCTGGGTGCTAAAATTGTGTATCAGGTACACACATACTTGGGGTCTAACTGATCCCATATTTGAGGTCTGTTAATCAACCCAGAGGATTGTTGCCTTCCCTTGCAATGTGGCGGTGACTCATCTGTTTGGGACATCCGGATCTGTCTTTTTCTAAATTGTTGTTATTTCGGGCATTGGTGTGCTCTGGTTGGTCCTGGTCTCTACTTGTGGCTATTGGATGGATTTTTATGTGCCGATAGTAGGGATGTGGCAGGTTTTGATATTGTTGCAGGGTGCTGGACTAGATTATCCTTGAGGTCCCTTCTGGATCTGGAACTTTACATCAATAGCCTTTTGCACCTGAGTGCAAATTTCAAACAAGACTGTAAATTTCTGCTTGAAGTCCCCTGGAATGTTGAGATGTTCCAATAGTGAATCCAGCAATGCGGAGTTGAGATCCAGACTTTTATCTTTTGGCATGTAAAAAGGTTGCAGGTGCACAAAAGTAATTATTACCTCATCCATCATGTCAAATTTGGAAGAGTTCACAAAAGAGAAGAGTCAGCATTTCTGATCGCTCAACCTGAAAAGTGTCTTATGGATCAAATTGTGGCTTTAAATCTTTCTCCGTACGTGAGAACCCTCCTAATTGGAAATGGCATAGTGTCAAACACTTTTAGGTCTCTGAATAGCTAGTGTCTCCTTGGTGTACGTGTCCTAAGTGTATGTTTCAGAGCTGAAACCAGTAACTATCCAAATGAGGAAACCCGTTGAATTGAAACGATCTGATCCAAAGCAAGCAAACCAAGTAATGAACGCTACCCATCCAATCTTGGAGCGATTACCTGGTGGGTTTTGTGTTTGTGTTGTTCATTTCATTCATTTCCAATTTTTACCACTCATTTCCCACCTCCTTGTTTAACATTATTCCTGGAGAAAACAGAAAGCCAGAAACTGACACAATAAATCTAATGAACCCAACAGAAATTGAGAAAAATTGTTTGCTTGAAGGTTTTCGATCTGCTGCTTGTTTTTCCTCTAGTATATATCCTGATGTGTGGTTCCCTAAAATGAGGTGTATTTTGGAATCTATCATCAGTCCTAATACTAAGCCCCACTAGCGAAAGCTCCCATAGGCAGGGGGCACAATCAAGTCTGGTTTGTTGAGACACCCCTCCCTTTTCCAATGGCTCATTGTCCACATGGTTTCTTAACTTTCTCTCTGTCCTATGGGATTTTCGTATGGAAAAGACTTGAGAGCCCCTGGCATGCACCATATGAAATTCAGCATTGTCTAGCTCTCTAGGAGTGGGAAAGCGATATTAGATCATGGGGATGCGTTGATCCCCTGGGCCTGTTTATGTGAACTGCTGGGTTTGAAGCTAGTCCTGACTTAGCCTCTGGTATCCCAGAGTAACTGTAAAGTGTTCACATGTGTCACTGGGGATTTCCGGGAGTAAAATGTGTTAACCATCACCTTTTTCGGTTGAGTGTTATCACATTCTTTAGCTCAACCTGTCCTGTGGAGAGGTTCCTAGTACTTCACAATTTTCTGTTCCATTTCTCAGAACCCTTTTTACCATTTCTGTTTTGTGTGTGTTAGGATTTGCATTTAGATTGGCTGCCCGAGGGAGAGTGACTTGGCGAGGGGGGAGAAGGGGCTAGATACCTCGCATCTCGTTCCGATCCATTGGAAAGCAATGGCATTTACATAAAAATCATTAGCTCCGTTATTGATAAACATGAAAGTCTTCCATTTCAGTTAATTTTCCAATGAGCGAGCCCTGTCTCCAACACACAATAGTTCTGCAGAAGTAAAATCTCCTCTGCCCTTCTGTTATCTTTCCTCTGTATTGTCAAGAGCAGTTGTGAGTGTGATTTAGCTGGGGAGAGATTGTGGAGCGTGTTTCTTTTACGTTGTACTGAGATGGGCAATTGCCCTGCTTGCCTTGGAGAGAAATACTTAATACTCTGTTCATGAGGGACATCGGTTCACTAGGTAAAGCTTCAGTGTCTCCATGAAATGATACTGGCCTATACGTCCAGGGATGGTGGTTTGCTTTTTCATATCACACCATCTTTTATTTCTTTATTTAGATTTTTACTCTGCCCTGTCTGTCTTCCATGTGAAGATTTTGTTATGTGGCTTTTGGAAGTTGGGAACGTTGGCTACCCCTTCCTTTAAAAGATGGAACGGAAGTGTCATTATGACGCAGGGTGCGAAATCTGCCCCGAAACAGGCTGGTGGCTGGTTCAGGGGTGTAGTGGGGCAAAAATGGAAAGGAACAGAGTCCCACGATTTCCCCCCTCCCCAAAAGTTTTTCAGTCGCGAGGACAGGTTCAAAAGAGTAACATAGCTGCATCTGTGTGCTTCTGAGCTAGGAGAGCTGTAAATTTACTGGGTTTTTTTGTCATCCACACCGTTACAAATACCAAAAACAAAGGTTTGAAAGAACCATTCCTCTTTCACTCCAGATAAACTCATCTATTTCAATTGTTTTTGTTTGGGGAAAAAAACATGTCACCATGGCAAAGATAAAAGGAATTTGTTTGATGTTGGGGGTGGAGGGACAGGTCCCCCATGTATGACTTTAATACGTCTTAAAATATCTGTAATGTTTCTGGATTTGGCACAACCTATGCTTCCAGAGCAAAGTGTCCTAATAAGGATGTTATTTTGAATCAGCTTGAAAAACTCAGTACACTAAGTCACTAGGTCAGCATGGTGTTGATCCAAGAATACAAAAGACCACGAGGATACACAGTGTATCTGTTCTTGAAGATGGGAAGCTGCTTGCGTGGGGCGTAGCTTCCAAATGAGCGAGGGAACATCCTGGAAATTAGACCTAGGAGCTCCTCACCTTTCAGTTCGGAGGGGGAAGTGGAATTGGAGGACAAACAAGTACAACATTTAGAGAAGCGTAATCCGAGAAGGTCAGACTGGCATCGTTTCTGCCAAGGAGAATTGTGCCTTTCCCGCATGGTACGTTTTTGAGAATGAGGTGACGTAGAGAAAGTGCTGGGATTTCCAAAGTCATCTTGAGAACGTTCCTTTTATAAATGCACCGGGTTAGGTGGCGGTTGTAGTAATCTCTAGCTAAATGCCGTCTGGCTTGGTGAATAGTTTTCATAGAGGATCTTCGAGCAAAACCTAAGTTCTACAGCTATAGTCGTGGTCCTCCAGTGCAAAGTATATTCATTATCAATTTGACTAGGGATAGATAGTAGATCTGACCATTTCCCTTGCTTCAGATTGAATCCGTCACATCACGTGAGACTCTTTTCCTACCATTCTGATTGTTACCACGATCCCGTCTCCGCTTCAAAAGTTACCATGTATACTGCCATGGCAGGTAGTAGGTATCCTATTGTGTATTCCTTTGTTTCTCTTCTCAACAGTCTTTGCCAGGCAGGCAGTGGGGAAGTCATCCCTTGAGGGGGAAATCACCTGTATCCCCTCCTGAGGCAATTATGACTGACTGATAGGTGGATTAATACCTTCACACATTATGAGAAATGCCTGTGATGGATTTGGACCCATTGTAAAATATTTTCTTCCAGCTTAACTTATTGGGAGTTAATGTGCGTTATACCTGGTCTATTCTGAGACCTAATTATTACAAAATAAAACAGGGGGAAGGAGTTTTTCATGTTCTAATTATCTCCCAACGATGTGGCCTGTGTGTTTTCCCAGTGTATGGAAATGAATATCTGTCTTGGGTGTTTCTGTATTTTGATCATTTTGATATTTCAGTTATATTGTTTCAGCACTATTGGTTTCGACAACAAATTTACATGCTGCAGGGGAAGCGCCCTGTGTGGTCTGAAAGCTTGTATACTCTCATCAATAGAAGTTGGTCCAATAGGAGATCTCCTCTGTTACATTTGGGACCAGCAGGATAGCCGCCCACTCTCTCTAGTTTATTAGTTAATATCTGCTTGCCAGAGTAGAAACCAGTAATAATGGTGGTTGTAGAGACAAAATAGCATGGTGGTATCTTTTATTGGACCAACTCAATTTGGGCGAGGTTCTCAAGCTTTCGGACTACGGGGGGTCAGGAGTCAGAACTGCAGACTGAGCAAAGCAAGGTATACGGAGAGACTGGGGTGTCCCTACCTTCCCAGGATGTATTGTTGCCCAGTCTCTCTCTCTACCTACCTTGCTTTGCTCTGCTCAGTCTGCAGTTCTGACTCCTGACCTGCCTGACGAAGGACACCGTGAAGTCCGAAAGGTTGCCGAACCTCCCCCCAACTTGAGTTGGTCCAATAAAAGATATCCCCACACTCTTGTGTCTCTACTACCTATTTCTGGGATCAACATGGAACACACTCCCTCTACAAGTTAATAGTGGGGCTCTCCGGGGGTTGGTATTGGGGCTGGTGTTTAATATATGAATGACCTGGCAGCAGAGGATGAGTAGGTAACATTGGCCAGCAATGCTAATTTGCTTCAGTTAATAAAAGCCGTAGAGGGTTGTGAAGAAATTCTAGATGGGCGCCAACATACTGGAAGGTAGCGTGTTAGCGGATGAAATTTCAGCACGGACAAATGTAAGCTAATACGTTTCAGGGGAAATAATCCCAACTTCTCAAATGCTGGTGAGCTTTAGATGTGAACTCTGTTTGTGAACGATTCAGGGAGGAAAGGTTTTCTCTTGAGCCTCCTGCTATTATTCCCAGGGTCCTTTTTTTCTGTGTGGGTATGTTTTTCCACTGTTATCTCAGAGTATAGAAGGCACTGACGCCGAGTACAATAGCATGACATGAATCTCCTTACGCTTAACAGAAGAACTGACTTTTGCATTAGAAAAAAACGCAGCTGAATATTTGCATTTCATGCTATAAATTCCTCTTTCAAAGGCAAAGGTTTTATTTACCTAGCGAGGGCTCTCTGGACAGGATGCTTATTCCCTCTGATGCCTCGACTGATTCAGCCCTGGAACAGCTGGTGTTTAAAACAACGTTTCTCCCTGCCCCCGTATCCTTTTCTGCTGCTGTTGCAAACTAGCCCTGTGAGCAGAGTGAGAATAAACACTAGTTGCTAAATAAGCAACATCCCCATTGTTGGACAAGATCACATTTCTGCTGGTTGATCTCAAGATATTTCACGGTAACGGGTATATTTCATCTGGGTTGACAAACTTTTTTTTTTGGGGGCTGATTAATGGGTTGTGAAATGGAAGGAAACACTGAGATTACCGATGCCGGAGGTGGGGAACCTGTGGCTTGTGGGCCAAATGCGACATGCAGATGTATCTTTTGTCCCCTTTCTGATTCCTGGATTTGGCCCGTGGATCCAATTCCTGCCCTCGAGTGCTGAAAGAGGGAACTCAGGGGAAAGGAATGGAGACAAGAATGCAGTCGGTGCCATACTGGGTCAGATCAGTGACCCATCAAGCCCAGCATCCTGTCTCCGACAGTGACCAACCTCCAGCACTTCAGAGGAGTGCTGAATCGATCATTACGGAGTGATCCATTCATTCCCTGCTGTTCGCTCCCAGCTCCCAATAGTGAGAGGCTGCATCCCATGCCCTGCTTGACGAATAGCCATTTACGGCGATGAGGGCATGCACTCAGGGATAGGTTCATGGCCTAGATCTATGGCGTGGACTGTAGTTTCTTGTGCTGGCGGGGTCAAGGGTCGCCGCAGTACACATAGGACGAACCAGGTAGACCGAGTGCCAGTGCGGTGTAGTGGCTTGGTCCTGGGAAGCCAGGGTTCAAATCCTGCCCTGGCCGTGAACTCACTGGATGACCTTGGGCAAGTCACGCAAACTCGCATCCTCATTTCCCCCATCTGCAAAATGGGAATGTGTGTGTCTTTCTCCCTGTGTTCCCCTCACCCATGTCTATCTTAGATTGCACGCCCACTGGGCAGGGACCTGTCTCTGACAATCTGTGATGGTAAAGCGCTGTGTATGCCTATTAGAGCTTATAGAAATGATAACTAGTAGTCGTAGGTAGACCCCACATGCTGAGGATTGGGTCACTAGGCTTTTATTAGGTTGACCTCCTTAACATAGGCTACCAGGTCTCATTGAGCTGCTATTGCATGAATGCTGTTGACGTCTGTTCTTTTGCTGCCTTCTGTTCTCAGACTAGGAAGTGCTGGGGGAATGTCTCAAGTCTTGGGGTTGCTCCAAAATGGACTCTACAGTCCCCTGGATTTCTGCAATAAACCAAGCTGTAATTTTTTTTGTTTTCTTTTTTAAAAAAAAGCTCTCTAGAGCTGCTTGAACATGAATGGCATGGAAAGATTGCAAAATTTTGGACTCTAAACATTTCCCAATATTTGTCAGTCTGGCTTTGAATTGGAATTTTCACTTGGCTCTGCTACAAGTTGTGAGTTGGAGAGCTGTTTGTGAAGGAGGGGATCTGCCTGCATCGTGCTCTCACACTAGAAAGAAAAGATCCTGCAGCTGGGACTAGAGCTGGCTCGTGGATCCAGTCCCTACCCTTAAGCACTGAAAGACTGAGCTCAGGGGGAAGGCAGTTGGGACGAGAACATGCACTTGATAGATTCATGACCTAGACCCTCCCCTGTGTAGCCCAGAAGCTTGCAACATTTCGCTAACCGAAATTGGTCCAATAAAAGAGCCAGTGTGCTGTAGTGGTTACAAGTGCAGTACGTGGACCAGGTGGTAGGGGGAGGCCCCTGGTTCGAGTGTCACCTTGGCCATAACTGGCCCAAGGGTGACCTTGGGTCAGTCACAGATCTTTCAGCCTAACCTACCTCGCAGGATGGTTGTGAGGATTAAAAGTTGAGTTACTTAGCTGTTAATGTTACTGTTAATAAGTTTAGAGAATTGTAAGCCACCCAGAGCCTAAGGGATGGGTTGGGATAAAAAAATCTGAATAAATAAAAGATCTTATCTGAACTACTTTGTTTTTATTCCTTATGTTTTGGGATCAACATGGCAACCACCCTCTCTGTCTAGACTGCAGTAAGATTAATAGGCATAAGTTGTGCCCATATCAGCCTCATCTGCTTAAACTGCAGTTCTGCCCTGTGACGGATGCACCAATGGCTTTTGGCTAGGACATCCCTGGAGTAAACACACCCTTAGTCGTTTTGTTCAAACACAACGGACTCTAAATAACCAGAAGTTCAGAAAGGCTTTAGCGCATGTTTCTGTGGTCATCACTGGCTTTTACAACCTTGTTACTTGTTCTTAAAAGCAATTTATCCATAAATACAAGTGTCTGAGTACAAGGTTGGTGCATGGCCACGTGATTACAAGAAGGCTTGGACAGCTGAGAATCTCACGGCTTCAGATTTTGGCTGCACAGCTGTGTGAATTCAGGCGAGGCATCTTAGTGTGGAAGACAGTCCGAACTGGAAAATGTGGCTAGAAAGTTGGTTGTAGTATTCTAATTGGATCTGAAGAATAGTTGAGGAGCAATTTGGACAAGTCCCCAACAGGTTGTCGTTAATAATAATAATAATCTTTTATATAGCGCCAGAGATGTACCTGTCGCTTTACAAAGAATAAGATAGACATGGTCCCTGCCCAAGAGCTTACAGTCTAAAAACAGGGGGAGGGGGAACAGAGGGAGAGACAAGGGATGCAACATTCATGAGGATGCGAGAACTCAGGTACACGTTCTTGGCTTGGTTACAGTACATTGGGAATTTACAGATAGCAGGTGGGGGATAATCCTGGGTGGGGATGATTAGCAGGAGTTAGGAAGGGCGGAGCGGAAGAGGTGGGTTTTGAGGAGGGACTTGAAGGTGTGGAGGGT
>QEPC01008369.1:3347485-3389436 GCA_003113815.1 Sphenodon punctatus | reverse complement strand
GCTCCCTGAGTTTGGGCAGCAGCAATAGAAGCACGGGGCATGCTTCCACAGCCTCTCTAAGGCTCCGGTGGTCAAAATGGTCAGCTACTCTTGCTTCTGAGGGAGCTGCCACGTAGCCACTTGAGCTGCCACGTAGCCACTTGAGCTGCAGTCCAGATCCCCCAAGAGCCGTGTGTGGCTCCCGTGCTGCCATTTGTCCACCGCTGCAGTAGCTCCTCTTTGTTTTGTGAAGAATGGCGATTGGATACAATAAGGAGAAACCTACATGAAATCGTTTTTGTTTATCTCATTGGTGCTGTGAACGTTTCCTAATGCCCCTCCAGGCAGTTCAGAACGGTGGCTAGAACAGACACGTCTCTGTTTAGCAGAGAGCAGTCTGAGCTGTGGCATAATTATAAAATAAATGTGCAAGCAGGTTTGGCTTGATGCAAGTAATTCAGAGATGCTGGACAAAGCGCGTGAAAGGCGGGGGAACTTGAACTTTTTGAAATCGGTCTTGCAGCAAGTGGCCATCGAGACTGCAGGTCTCAATGATGACTTTATGGCAATATAACTACTGGCGTAGTGACTCCCAGGGGACAGAAAACCTCACGTCTTTGTTAAGACGTTTGAGAGCTAATAAAGAAAGGCATTACTTTATGGAGTGAGCCTTGTCATCATTTTACATTGACAGGGCTGTAAAAATCTATTGCCTCGGGTGAATACACTTTCTATGCTAGTGAGTGGGTTTTTATAGCCCCAGGCTTTTTTCCTCACTGCAACTCCTGCTTGGCAAGTGAATTATTATGCCTGGCTAGTGAATTATTTATATATTCTAATAGCCCTGTACATTGAAAGGATTCTGAAACCTTTTACAACTAAAGAATTATATCTGTGCTCGAGTTGACAGTGGCTTTCAGTAGTTTTTTGGGCCCAATTCAAGGTGCTGGTTTTCACCTATAAAGCCCTACATGATCTGGGCCCCACAAGAGAGCCAGTGTGGTCTAGTGGTTAAGAGTAGTACTTGGACCAGGAGGGTAGTGGGAGGCTTCTGATTCAAGTCTCCTCTTAGCCATGCACTCACTGAGGGTGATCTTGGGCCAGTCACCGATCTCTCAGCCTAACCTACCTCACAGGGTTGTTGTGACGATTAAGAGTTGTGTTAATGTTACAGGTAATATCCCTCCCTGAACCTAAGGGATAGGGTGGGATTAGAAATCGAAACAAAGTATCTGAAAGACCGTCCCCACCCTGTGCTCCATTGTGATTCCAGCAGCTAGCTCGGAGCGCTGTCTTGCAGATACCATCTTCCTGTAGCAAGGTTGCACAGAGGGGTGTTTTTGTTTGCTGCCCTGGAGCTGTGGAACTCACTTCCCCTGGACGTTGATCAAAGCCTGCGTTTTTCCCAGAGGCAACGCAAACATACTTTTTTGTGGTTTTTGACCAGGCATTTAGCAGGTGGGAGTAGAGGTCAGAGTGCATGTTTGGGGGAGTTTTAATGTGTGTATCTTAATGTGCTTCTGTTTTTATATGGCTGTTATGTTGTAACCCACCCAAGCCTTGGGGTAAGGGGTAAAGGGTGGGAGGTTATAAGTTTAAATAAATAAATGCAAATTGAAATATATACCAGAGGAATGTGGTGGTTTACTGAAACAGTAGCAGTGTCTTGCAAGTAGTAGAGGGGAAATTCTGGCCAAGGAAATCTAGGTGAACCCTTATTTTTAACAAAAGGTGCAGTTCTTTTCTAGAGAGGCTGCATTATCTAGCGAGCAGAGGTCTGGGAGCTGGGAAACCTGTTGCTGACTCAGTGGATGGTTCCACATGTTAAATTTGCCATGGGGTTGGGGCGCTGGGGGAATTGACCCCAAAGTATTTACTGCAACGCCATCCTGTGAGAGAGCAGTATGAACAAATGTACGTTCATGCTGCTCCATATTTATGCTGCCACCCACTGGAGTCTGACCAGCAAGGGGTGAGGGGAGCTTATTGAGTGGCAGCATAAATAGGTGAAGCCTGAAAGCTCCCCCACTGGTGAAACTGACAAGGGGAACCTCCACCCCTGTTCCCTACTGGCGAAACGGACAAGCATGAAGCCTTGCTGATGAACAGATGTTGATTCCATGGTGTGTTTTCAGCTGCTTTGTGGTTCTGTCGAGGTGTTCCTTGGATTTGTTTCGGGGAACAAGACTCTGTAAACCTGAGTTCATTCTGTGGGTTGCTCCTCTGTTTGTGTGACTAAACAGAACACCGTTCTAGGTGATGGGATACCAGTGTTAGGTGGCTAGAATGGTGGCAAGCGGTATGTGGAGAGATGCCCAACGTGTCCTTGGCTTTGCACTTCACTTGCTTGTGACTCGGTCCCCTTACATGTCCAGTGAAAAGTACTACAAAGTGTTAACCACTGCCATTAGTATTCATTCCTTAGAATTACTGGCGGCTAGAGAGAACATTCAGGATGAAATGGTTGCTCTGCAAATTCATCCGTATCCACCTGGACTATGAAGATTGCATGGAGTTCAACAGAATCGCTGATAAAGTGTTGGGTTGTAGGGATAGTTGTTAAAGAATGGATTTCCAGATGCCCTTTTGTTGCAAAAAATACAAGTTTCTTTCAAAACAGACATTTTAAAATTAGCAGAAACCTAATTTGAAATGGCTAAGAAATGGTGTAATGGCTAAGTACGCGGTACTTGAATTGGGTGGTAGGGGTGACGCCGGTTCAAGTCTTACCTTAGCTAAAAACTCACTGGGTGACCTTGAGCCAGTCATAATATTCTCTCAGCCTAACCTACTTCACAAGGTTGTTGAGGATTAAAAGTTTTGTTAATTTTTTGTTTGTGAAGTGCTCCAAGTGCCATGGCAGGGGGAGCGCTATATAAAAATAAAGATGATGATGATTATTATTTAAATTCGTGTAAAAAAACATTTAGAAGTGTGAATCCTTTTTGAAGACCAAAAAAAATAATAGCTGGGTGTTTGAGTATTTTTACCATTTTTCGTCTAACATTAGTATAGTTCATTTGCCAAAGAGGAATGAAGGACCAAGTCGGCTTTGCCAGGATATGAAATTCCAGTTCCAAGGATGTCCAGCTTTGAAATACTTAATGTTTAGACCTATAATAGAAGCCATCTCTTTGGCAACTTTCCCTTTTCTGATTCTTGTAAAGCAAAACTGTGGGAGGGAAGAGGGATAAGAGTTTTGTTCTTCTGTGAATGGGGATGTTAAACATTATTATTTTTTTATTTTCCTGGAATTGATTATTTTTCTCAAGTTGCTCACAAGTGTTTTTCTAAATTGAAGTGTCGGGGTCAACTGGTGTAGACAGTGTAAGGGGAAATGTGTTTGAAGGTTTTGATGTTAAATGTCTGTGTACGTAAGCCAAGCCAATGGAAAAAAAAACCCATCCAAGAAGTTACAGAAACATAAGAGTTCTGTGGTTTCTCACATTCCCAGTGATGGATTTCTAGCTCATGGTTTTAAATGTATATAAAATCTAATGGTGGACTGGACCATTTTATTTATTTATTTATGTAGATTTTTACCCCAGTCTTCCCCTAAGGGTCAGGGCACCTTACAACATGAAAAACACAAACCACATTAAAATCCCATTTAAAAAACCACACAACCCCTATCCCCGCCTGCTAAATGGTTCATCAAAAAGAAAGGTCTTCTGCTGCCTCTAAAACATGCTCAGGCTCTGACAGACCCCTGGGGGAAGGGAGTTACATGATACTGGGGCAGCAGCCGAGAACGCCTCTCCACGGGCCTTCGTCGTATGAACAAGATTGGTAGGTGGTACCCACAAGAGAGCGCTCCTGGCCGACCTCGAGCGTTGCAGTGGAGCATGACCGGAAAAGTGGTCTTTCAGATGTGTGGGGCCCGAACCGGTCAGGGCTTTAAAGGTCCAAACCAGCATCTTGAATTGTGCCTGGAAAGCTATACGGCGCTAGTGCAGACTTCGGAGCACTGGTATAATATGTTCCTGGTGACTTGTCCCTGTCAAAGGAGCCAGACTGCCCCATTCTGCACCAGCTGCAGCTTCAAACCAGTCATCGGGGGCAGCCCCATGTCGAGCGCGTTGCAGTAATTTAGGCTTGAGGTGATGAAAGCACAGATGATGGTGGTCAGATCTAAATCAGAAAGAAAGGGCTGCCTCATCAGATGGAGTTGGTGAAAAGCACTCCTAGCCACTGCTGTAACCTGATGCAGCAAGGGATCCAGAGCCACTCCAAGGCAGCAAATTTGGTAACCAACGGGAGTGTGACCCCGTCACTGACAGAAGTCCCAGTCCCCTCCAAGTCACGAGTTTGACCACCCATCATCACTTCAGTCTTGTCTGGATTCAGCTTCAATCGGCTCACCCTCATCCAGTCCCCGACAGCAGCCAGGCATTGGGTGAGTACCAAGACTGCAGGACCCACCCTGGGTTGGATGAAAAGAGAGGGAGAGCTGGGTGTTGTCAGCATACTGATGATGCTTCTCTCCAAACGATCTCGCCCAGTGGCCTCATTAGACATTGAGCTAAAAGGCAGACAAGACAGAACTCTGCAGGACGGGGAAGGACCGAGGAACGATGAGCATTCTCCCAACAGTGGAATGACTGGAACCAGTCCTGCACGTCCCTGTCAGATCCCGAAGTGGTGTCAAAAACACCTCATGATCAACTATATCAAAAGCCCAAGATCAACAGGGCCTCGTTCCCTTTGTCAATCTCCAAGTATAGAGCATCGACCAAGGCCACCATTGCAGTCCCCGTGCTATACTCTGGACAAAATCCTGACTGAAATGGGTCCAGGAATCCAATAGCATCAAGATGCGCCTGAAGCTGCCGGACAACCACCCGTTCAATAACCTTCCTTTAGCGAAGGCTAGAGAGAGCGATAGCTGGCCAGGGAGTCAGCGTTGCGAGGATTTCGTGCAATGATGGCTCCGTTACCATGAGGAGGAGGCGAGGTGAATGGCTGCCGAACCAGTTCCCATTTTGAAAAGGGGAAGCAATAACAGGAAAGGAAAAGTAGCGGATAACTTGGAAGGGGTGGGAGTGGAGTGGAAACGACAGATGCAAGGAAAGAGAGGACTCCTGTTATGTGGCACTTGAAGATGCAGAGTGTTCTACAAAATATTGTGTGTGCTGATCTCTTGCAGCAACTTGGTTTTAAAAAAGGGGCAATTGAGGGATGGAGTTGAAATGACAGAACAGAGACTGGAATTCGGCGACTCATTAAAATTCTCTGCTTTGAACATGCCATTTCTTAAGGTGGTGCCCTTGGAGAGACTGGAGTGATTCCCAAACATCTCCCCTGCCCCCGTTTTGACCCGGTTTAGAGCCTTAAATATAAAAGCTATCCCTGTTCTACTTTGTCTCAATCTGGATCATAACTCCACCTCAACTGGCACAACCTCAAGTGGAGTCAGGATCCTAGTTTGTAAGATAGAGGCTGCTCTGGTTGGGTAACCACAAAGATGTGTTAATAAGAACATAAGAAGTGCCAGACTGGGTTAGACCAATGGTCCATCTAGCCCAGCATCCTGTCTCNCGTCTAACATTAGTATAGTTCATTTGCCAAAGAGGAATGAAGGACCAAGTCGGCTTTGCCAGGATATGAAATTCCAGTTCCAAGGATGTCCAGCTTTGAAATACTTAATGTTTAGACCTATAATAGAAGCCATCTCTTCGGCAACTTTCCCTTTTCTGATTTCTTGTAAAGCAAAACTGTGGGAGGGAAGAGGGATAAGAGTTTTGTTCTTCTGTGAATGGGGATGCTAAACATTATTATTTTTTTTATTTTCCTGGAATTGATTATTTTTCTCAAGTTGCTCACAAGTGTTTTTCTAAATTGAAGTGTCAGGGTCAACTGGTGTAGACAGTGTAAGGGGAAATGTGTTTGAAGGTTTTGATGTTAAATGTCTGTGTACGTAAGCCAAGCCAATGGAAAAAAAAACCCATCCAAGAAGTTACAGAAACATAAGAGTTCTGTGGTTTCTCACATTCCCAGTGATGGATTTCTAGCTCATGGTTTTAAATGTATATAAAATCTAATGGTGGACTGGACCATTTTATTTATTTATTTATTTAGATTTTTACCCCAGTCTTCCCCTAAGGGTCAGGGCACCTTACACAACATGAAAAACACAAACCACATTAAAATCCCATTTAAAAAACCACACAACCCCTATCCCCGCCTGCTAAATGGTTCGTCAAAAAGAAAGGTCTTCTGCTGCCTCTAGAACATGCTCAGGCTCTGACAGACCCCTGGGGGAAGGGAGTTACATGATACTGGGGCAGCAGCCGAGAACGCCTCTCCACGGGCCTTCGTCGTATGAACAAGATTGGTAGGTGGTACCCACAAGAGAGCGCTCCTGGCCGACCTCGAGTGTAGCAGTGGAGCATGGCCGGAAAAGTGGTCTTTCAGATGTGTGGGGCCCGAACCGGTCAGGGCTTTAAAGGTCCAAACCAGCATCTTGAATTGTGCCTGGAAAGCTATACGGCGCTAGTGCAGACTTCGGAGCACTGGTATAATATGTTCCTGGTGACTTGTCCCTGTCAAAGGAGCCAGACTGCCCCATTCTGCACCAGCTGCAGCTTCAAACCAGTCATCGGGGGCAGCCCCATGTCGAGCGCGTTGCAGTAATTTAGGCTTGAGGTGATGAAAGCACAGATGATGGTGGTCAGATCTAAATCAGAAAGAAAGGGCTGCCTCATCAGATGGAGTTGGTGAAAAGCACTCCTAGCCACTGCTGTAACCTGATGCAGCAAGGGATCCAGAGCCACTCCAAGGCAGCAAATTTGGTAACCAACGGGAGTGTGACCCCGTCACTGACAGAAGTCCCAGTCCCCTCCAAGTCACGAGTTTGACCACCCATCATCACTTCAGTCTTGTCTGGATTCAGCTTCAATCGGCTCACCCTCATCCAGTCCCCGACAGCAGCCAGGCATTGGGTGAGTACCAAGACTGCAGGACCCACCCTGGGTTGGATGAAAAGAGAGGGAGAGCTGGGTGTTGTCAGCATACTGATGATGCTTCTCTCCAAACGATCTCGCCCAGTGGCCTCATTAGACATTGAGCTAAAAGGCAGACAAGACAGAACTCTGCAGGACGGGGAAGGACCGAGGAACGATGAGCATTCTCCCAACAGTGGAATGACTGGAACCAGTCCTGCACGTCCCTGTCAGATCCCGAAGTGGTGTCAAAAACACCTCATGATCAACTATATCAAAAGCCCAAGATCAACAGGGCCTCGTTCCCTTTGTCAATCTCCAAGTATAGAGCATCGACCAAGGCCACCATTGCAGTCCCCGTGCTATACTCTGGACAAAATCCTGACTGAAATGGGTCCAGGAATCCAATAGCATCAAGATGCGCCTGAAGCTGCCGGACAACCACCCGTTCAATAACCTTCCTTTAGCGAAGGCTAGAGAGAGCGATAGCTGGCCAGGGAGTCAGCGTTGCGAGGATTTCGTGCAATGATGGCTCCGTTACCATGAGGAGGAGGCGAGGTGAATGGCTGCCGAACCAGTTCCCATTTTGAAAAGGGGAAGCAATAACAGGAAAGGAAAAGTAGCGGATAACTTGGAAGGGGTGGGAGTGGAGTGGAAACGACAGATGCAAGGAAAGAGAGGACTCCTGTTATGTGGCACTTGAAGATGCAGAGTGTTCTACAAAATATTGTGTGTGCTGATCTCTTGCAGCAACTTGGTTTTAAAAAAGGGGCAATTGAGGGATGGAGTTGAAATGACAGAACAGAGACTGGAATTCGGCGACTCATTAAAATTCTCTGCTTTGAACATGCCATTTCTTAAGGTGGTGCCCTTGGAGAGACTGGAGTGATTCCCAAACATCTCCCCTGCCCCCGTTTTGACCCGGTTTAGAGCCTTAAATATAAAAGCTATCCCTGTTCTACTTTGTCTCAATCTGGATCATAACTCCACCTCAACTGGCACAACCTCAAGTGGAGTCAGGATCCTAGTTTGTAAGATAGAGGCTGCTCTGGTTGGGTAACCACAAAGATGTGTTAATAAGAACATAAGAAGTGCCAGACTGGGTTAGACCAATGGTCCATCTAGCCCAGCATCCTGTCTCCGATAGTGGCCAATCACAGTGGCTCGGGAGAAGCACTCAACAGGTCACAATGGTGGATCCATTCCCTGTTGTTTTCCCCCAGCTCCCATCATGTTCCCTGATCCTGTCTGGCTAATAGCTGCTAATGGACCTATCTTCCAGAAACTTGTCCAAACCTCTTTTAAACTCAGCTATAGTACTGGCCCTTACCACAGCCTCTGGCAGTAGATTCCACAACCCAATTATACGCTGAGTGAAAAAATATTTTCTTTTATTTGTTTTAAACTTGCCACCCATGAGTTTCATGGAGTGTCCCCTAGTTCTAGTACTAGCTGAGAGGGTAAATAACTGCTCCTTGTTTATTAGTTCCACACCACTCATGATTTTATAGACCTCTATCATATCTCCTCTCAGTCGTCTCTTCTCCAAACTGAAGAGCCCCAACCTACCAAGCCTCTCCTCATACGGGAGCCCTTCCATGCCCTTGATCATTTTTGTTGCCCTTCTCTGTACCTTTTCTAGTTCAGCTATGTCTTTTTTGAGATGGGGCGACCAGAACTGCACACAATATTCGAGGTGCGGTCGCACCATTGATTTGTATAGAGGCATTATGACATCCTCAGTTTTATTCTCTATCCCCTTCCGAATAATTCCTAACATTCTGTTTGCTTTTTTGACTGCTGCTGCGCACTGCGCTGTGGATTTCATTGTATTGTCCACAACCACCCCCAGATCCTTTTCCTGAGTGGTAACTCCTAGCTTAGTACCCAGCATTGTGTATGCATAATTTGGATTATTTTTCCCTACGTGCATCACTTTGCACTTGTCCACATTCAATCTCATTTGCCATTTAGATGCCCAGGCACACAGTGTCGTATGATCCCGTTGCAGTTCCTCACAGTCTGCTTGTGTTTTAACTAACTTGACTAACGTGGTGTCTGCAAATTTGATCACCTCACTCTTACACCCTTTCCAGATCATTAACGAATACATAGTTGAGGTGTAGTCCCAGACAGAACTGCTATTAACATGTTTAAGAGTCTTGGAGCAAGAGGGCAGGTGCTGGTGTCTGAAATGCAGATCTAGAAGGTTTGCTGCACTGTTGCAATACAAATAGTAGTTTCTAAAAAAAACCCAACCCATCGTTAGCGATATGTCCTTACCCCCAGAGCATCATACCAGGGGAGGGTTCAGGGAGCAAAGGAGAAGGGGTGTAGCGTGTACACAATTATTTCTCAAGAGTAATCAGTCACTTACCTTCAGTCTTTCTGGAAAAGAAGATCTTCGAAGGTGAGAGTTTGCTACATTGTACAATGACACTAAAAATATGTGGCAAAAAAGGACATTCCAGACCAAGCAGCTGTCCTGAGTCCAAGGGAGGTGACTTCAGGAGAGTTCTGAGAAAGAAATGTGCAGAAGCAGAGGATCTGACTAAGCAGCAGCATTACCGTCCGTTCTCCCACACCCACCATACAGTAAAATACCCCATTGAATGACCTAAGAGGGTAAATATTCCCCCCCCTTCATCACCTGTTCAGTGAGCAGATGCACTTCAGCTGTTGCCTGAGAGGAGCTATAAATGAAGGAGAAATTCAAGTTCAAGTTTATTTAGATAATCGCCTTCGCCATCATCCAATACAAAAACAAATATATACATTCAAATTAAATACAAATGACTTGTTTACTTAATAAATCTATGGCTGTTGTGTGTGGGTCATAAATGAAGGAGACAGGCCTAAAAACAAGAGCTCTTTGCTTGTACGACCGGTCAATTACTCTGAATTATACAAATAAGATACATACTATGGTTCACCATGAAGCTGCCTCATCGCCCCCAGGTCCTGGATCGGCCCCTGCGGTCATAGGGGGGTGCTCTTCTCGAGGTCCCCCGAGTTTGCCGGGGGGCCGCGATGGGGAGGGCCTTCTCGGTGGCGGCTCCACGGCTATGAAACTCCTTGCTGGTGGAGGCCCGTTTGACCCCGGATCTCCCCTCTTTTCGACGCTGTTGTAAAACGTGGCTGTTCCGCCTGACTTTTGATGGGGAGGATGTGCGGGGAATGGGTTAGGGTGGTCAGGGATGTTTTAATTCCTCCTTGCTTTGAGAATTTTAAGTGTGTTTATTGTTGATGGTAAGCTGCCCAGAGTTGCCTGTGGCAGGATGGGTGGGGCAAAAAATTTCTGAAATAAATAAATAATGCCTTCTGCTCGTAAGGCAAAAGGAGCAAGCCTTGACACACAAGCTCTGTTTTGTTGCTGAACAATCCAAATGTAAGTGAGAAACCTAGAAAGGAATTGAGGGAGGGGGAAAATCAAATGATCCCTGATTTCTCTGTAAAGGGGGCACGCTAAGACCGAATGAACTCTGTCCTCCATCTCATGCTTGCAGAGAGGGCAGTACCTTTCATTTTTAGGGACTCCCCTTCTATGGCCTGAAGGAGGAGTCGTGACCCTAGTGAAGACCGAGATCAAGTACGTAATAATGGGGTAGGGAGGAGTTTTGCGCTCCCCGGCTTCAACGTTGCATCCAACCTACAGAAGAAGAGAGGAGTGGGGGCTGAAGGACCAAGGCAGAGTGTGGGGGCATGGAGTCTAAGTTGGAAGCGAGCACAATATATGGGACTGTTCAGTGTCTGTACTGTTTACATTATTATTATTATTATTATTATTAATAACAAACATTTATATAGCGCCAGCAGTGTACCTGGCACTTTACAAAGTAATAAAATAGACACGGTCCCTGCCCCTAGGGCTTACAATCTGAGAGACAGGAGCTGGGGGAGAGACTTAGGAAGGGGAACAGAGGGAGAGACAAGGGGTCTAACATTCATGAAGATGCGAGGTCTCAAGTGCACGTACTTGGCTTGGTTACGATGAGAATGACAGCAGGCAGGTCCATGTTGCAAGGATAAGGGTAAACCGATCGTAGGTATAGGAATAGTGGCTCAGCAGGATAAAGAGTCAGACAGAGCAGAGCGAAAGAGGTGAGTTTTAAGGAGAGATTTGAAGGTATGAAGGGAGGGGGCAAGGCGGATGTGGACAGGGAGGGAGTTCCAGGCATGGGGGGCAGCAAGTGAGAAGGGACGAAGGCGCTTAGGGGAGCAGGGAAGGCGTGGAAGGGTGAGAGAAGGGACAGAGGAGGAGCGAAGTGCACGGGCTGGAGTATGGAGGGCGATAAGTGCAGAGAGGTAGGGGGGAGCAAGGTTGTGAAGAGCTTTATAGGTGAAGACTAGGAGCTTGTGCAGGATTCGTTCAGGAAGGGGAAGCCAGTGAAGCGAAGAGAGGAGGGGCTGCACATGGTCGAAGCGACTGGCGAGGTAGATGACCCTGGCAGCAGAGTTTTGGACAGAGATGAGGGGAGAAAGGTGAGACCGGGGAAGGCCCGTGAGAAGGAGGTTACAGTAATCGAGGCGAGAGATGATCAGAGCATGAACAAGAGTTTTGGCAGACGAGACAGAGAGAAAAGGGCGAATCTTAGCAATGTTATGGAGGGAGAAGTTTACATGGCACGGAAGTTAAAGCAGGAGCCGTAACTTCCATGCTTTTGGGAGTGTGAGTGAATTTGCAAGAGCCTTATCTCCTTTCTTAAACTGAAGGTTTTTTTATAATGATGATTAAACAGCATAGCCAAGTGGCTGAGCATTAGATGGGGACTTGAGACCTAGATTTTCTTTTGGACTTTCACAGAGACGTTGTGTTCTGTGCTGACCAGTCACTTCACCTCTCTGCACCTTTGCTTTCCCTCCTTTCCTTGGTCTTTTCTCCTAGTTTATAATGTTTCCGGATATGGACTCTCTCACTAAGCGCACATAAGGTGCTATAAGGGGCCCGGATCTCCCCTCTTTCCAACGTAGGTGTAAGACCTGTCTGTTCCTCCTGGCCTTTGCTGGGGAGGGTGGGTGGAGGGGTTGGGTTAAGGGCTAGGATCGGTTTTATTCCTCCTTTTTATGATGATTTTAGGCTTTTAATGTTTTATTGTGGTTGTTAGGGGCCCCGAGCCGCTGTGCGGGAGGGGCAGGGTATTACATTTGTTAAATAAATAAATTTGTTAAATAAGTTCCCAAGGAAAATGGGGCCTTTAGTTGGACGGGGCCGCTAGGTGCCACGGAACGACATAATTTTTTATCTTTGTAACATGGTATTTAATCGAATGAATAATTAGTCCATCTTTCTTTAAGTACAGGGTTATTATCTCTTCAAACTCGGTTTCTTCCGCTCTACAAAAGTGCTTCTCTTCCCTTTGGGAGGTTATTATACAGTCTGTGCATCTAATAGTTTAGTGCCTGCTCCTGACACATGCAGCTACAAGCCTTCTCTCTCTCTCACTTTCTGGTAATTATTCCCATCGCACAGTTCATTTCTCTTCCTGATTGGGGTTGACTCTTCAGATATCTGCATCGCGTTCCTTCCCCCACACCCTTAGTCGTTGCTTAATGCTGTATACGTTAACTATTCTCATCCAAAGGGCAGACCGAAGGGCTTAAGTCTCTCTGCAGCGGAGATCCCGAGCCAGAAACGGTCTGCAGAACATCCAGATGGAAAACGATAACCTTCGGCTTCAAAGGAGTAGCCTGCTTCAGTGTGGTTGTCAGACTAACGTTTTAAATGGGGTTGAAAAAGTATCTTGCGTTTCCCTCGCTATTTCTAGATGGAATTAATTTTAAAGGCCTGGATTTCCCCCCCCCCCCCTTTTAAAAAGCAAAACCCTCGCTAGAAGGGTGTCATTAAACATACCAGCTACAAAATACTCCATCCTGGAGCTGGCATTACATGGCTGCAAACCTGTTGTACGTACTTGCTAGATGTGTTTTTGAATGGCTGCCTGATAATTAGTACGGGCTGGTTGTGTGTGTCTGGGAGGAGACAGAAGCAGTGGTATCTGGGAGCAGCAGAGATGGCAGAATTTTTGAGGGTCTCTAGAGCCCCTCAAGAGCTTCATGTTTAACTGAGTCAGACCAATGGTCCATCTTAGCCCAGTATTGTGTCAACCTGACATGGCAGCAGGGGTTTCAAATTCGGGTCCAAATCCGGCTCTTCCAGGGTCTCCAGCAGAGGCCATTCCGGCATGCTACCCGAGACCCCTCCAAGGCCCCAGCAGAGGCCTCCACCAGGCATGCTACCAGAGATCCTGAAGTGGAGATGCTGGGAATTGAACCTGGGACCTTATACATGCAAAGCACGTGCTCTTACCACTTGAGCTATGCCCCCCCCCTTCATCTCCTTTCGCTCTGGTAGGTTAACGGGCAGTACCGAGGGACCCAGCCAGAGCCTGTGGGGTGCTGACAGGGCTGAAGCAGACCCCATCCAAGACTACTTGAGACCCTCCAGACTCTGGCCAGATGAGCTCTGCTTCACCCTGCCAGGCCGTTATGTGCGCTTTGCCTGCTCCTTGTGTTTACGGGTGCAAACGAGAGACAAGCCAGCAACAAACTCATAGTAAGGTCTTTTACAGACACAATGACCTGCTCTGTTTGCTTCCTAGAGCCGTAGCCAGTGTTAGATCTGCTGCCACCCAGAGATTTCAGAGAGGAGAAAAGTGGGGTGCATTGTTTCTGAACACACGGTGATATTTCTTAAATACTTTCCCGTTTGTATATATTGAAGCTACAGCTTCTTGGAAAGTGACAGATGTGAGAGTTCCATTCCGGCTTCTTTCAATGAGTCTGCCCACTTGATTGAAGTTTCATTGTTTTTACAGAGCTTGAGGTGGTTCGTTCTCTGGGTCTGGAGGGAGCTTTTACGTGTGCCTGAAGAATTCTACCACACGGCTAAACCCATCCACGTGCTGAGGAGAGAATAAGAAACAAAGTCTCCTCCAGCCAAGTCCTATTTTTATTGTAAAACGATTAAAATTAAATTTGAATGGACTGTAACCATTCCCTTGGAAACTTGAGCTAAAAACCCACCCTAACCCAACGCACCCATCCCATCTCCCTCGGCAAACACCCAGTGGAACAGCCAGGTCTTACACTTTTTACAGAAAGAGGGGATGTCAGCGGTTAGGCGGACCTCCAACGAGAGGGAGTTCCACAGCCGTGGTGCAGCCACTGGGAACGTCCTCCTCATGGTTGAAACCCGGGGGACCCCAAGAAGGGCGCCCCCGGCCGACCTCAGAGGTCGATCGAGAATCTGGAGGGTGAGGCGGCCCTGAAGGCAGGTGGGACCCAGCGTTTAGGGCTTTAAAGGTCAACACCTTGAATAACCTTCCCTAAAAAGGGATTATGTATCTTGACTATGTATTATGTTACTTCATTTATTGTATTGTATATTTAAAATGTTTGGTAAACCGCTTTGGGTCGTGATCAGCGACGGGGGCAGTATAGAAATAATAAATGAAATTGAATTGAAATATCCCCATATGGTGCAGATTTCTCCATGTGGGGTGATGGGTGGAGGTAGGTGGGGGTGCTTGGGTCACGGGAGCGTACGCCCACCCACCCCTGCTTTTTCGCAGGTGCTACCACACACATTCATTGACTGGACCTGCATGGTAACGTCTCGTGTAAAAACATGCAACCCCCCCCCCCCCCCCCGCCCTGCTAACTTCATCTGAGCACCAGTTTTCTCTATCTCCTGGTCCATTTCATTAAGGTCTGGTTAAGTAGAATTTCTGATAAGTCAAACTTTTTTTTACATGGTCAGTGAAATTGGACTTAAGTATGTTCCACTATAGTTGAAGGGCTACTGCTTTTATGCAGGTGTAGACTTCGGGGTTTCTGTACGTTTACATGGGGAGGGAACGGCCTGATTCATAAGCTGCTTTGTTTTTTTTAAACAGTTGAGCAACTGCAGAGAGAGACTCAACAGTTACAAAGCTGCCTCTTTGTTTCCTTTCTTGTTAAGTTGATCCAGTATCTTCTGTGGAAACACTTTCTGAGATCCGAGTGTGACGGAGATGTAAAGCAACTTTAAAGCCCCACCGTTAAACTTTCCTCATCAGTGACTTCACTTGCACGAAGGACTGACTGGAGCCTGGTTTCAAAGCACAGTGCCCCGATCTATTCAGGTAAGGTGACGTTTTACCGCGTGTGTGTGTGTTAGAAGGCATGCTCCTTATTGCAGCTCCCTTAATGCAATCGTCTCTCCTTGTTGCGATACGTTTGCCGTTCTCAAACTTGCATCGTTGTGATCCACGAGGAACTCTGCCAAGTCTGATTTAACTGCTCTGCTGCAAAATACACATCCGCTGCTTCCCTGCATGTTTGCTAACACGAGCCTTTTCTAATGAGTTATTGGCACGTTATGCATTTTTGGGTCAGATCGGACTGTCGGGATCCTAGTCTAACTTCCTTTAATGTTTGGCATTCCATTTCCTCCAGTCCTTGCCGTGTTAAACCCACAAACTCATGTTTGGCTAATGCTGGGGTGGCCAGACTTACTGTGAACATGATCTGCTTGGGAGCCAGGTTCTAACTTTAGGCAATCCACCCAGAGCAGCTGGTCTCGGGAGCAGAGAGGAGCACCCCTTTACGGGGGGGGGGGGCTTCTCTGCTAGCCTGTGTCTTCCACAGAGACACTTCCTCAGGTATCGGTACCATTTTTCTCCCCTGAGGCAACTTCCAACAGCCTACTCCCCCTCTGATCTACTGGACACTAGCTTGTGGTCTACCAGTGGATCTCAATCTACCTCTTTGCCACCTCTGGATTAAAGCGTACGAGTTTCAGAGGTATTTGGTCTTAATTTGAAGATTGCAAGTGATGGACAATTCTGTTGCCTTCCGCCGTAATGGAATGCAGCAGTCCGTTTTAGGGATTGACAAAGCATCAATCATTGTATTGTGTGGGTCGGGATCGGGGAACCTTTTGCCTCTTAGGGGCCTCCTTGAAAATTAGCACAAGCTCCGAGGGCTCAATAGAAGTTGGGGCGGAGGTGCTTACAGGATGTGCCCAGGAAGAGGAAGTGCTGATGATGGATCTGTCTTCTCTCTCCTTGTGCATGCCCTCCTCTCTGCTCCCTTCTCCTGAGCTCAGTCTTTCATGGCTTCAGAGTAAGAATTGGATCCAGGAACTGGAAAGGGGCCACATCGGAGTTAGCTGTGGGCTGCATTTGGCCCCTGAGGTTGAGGTTCCCCATCCCTGGTGTAGGTGCTAAGCATGTTAAGAGGGTATAATACTCTAAAGAGGTTAAATGGCATCTGCTCTTTGTCTTGCCAAGGCTGTTTCCACTTGGATCATAGCTACTGAAATGCTCCTCTTATCCCTGACCGAGAGGAATGACGGATCTTCATTTCAGTGAACAGGTGTTGAGCTCATGCAGTTCCCGATTACTGCTATATGCCTGATGCCTCCCCTGGAATAGATCCCAGCAGTTCCCTTGGGAAGAATGGTTGGAAATAATTGACTGAGTGTTTCAGCAGGTGACTGAAATCGTCTAGCGACTGCTCCTCCTCCTGCAAAACGTGCCTGTGGCCTCTGGTCACCCTTCGCTCCGGCTGCTGAGGCGCTGTAGGCATCTGAAGAACTCTTGTCTGAGTAACAAGCTTCCATCGCATGGTTAGCGTCTCTATTTACAGCCCTGCTGTAAGAGTCTTGGTCTTTGATTTTATCTCAGCTGTGCTAGTCGCCAGACTGGAGCTTAAATGATTATCTGGAAAAACGGGGTGTACTTGTCATAATTGTGGTACCTGACCTGGTAACATCAAATACGAATTGGTACCTGATTAATGCCCGACAGATTACCCGATGTGCCAGTTTATCAACTTTTGTCCCGATTTTCTGACTCCCAGTACCAATTTCCCAACTACCAATACTGTTTACTACTACTACGAGTCCTTTCTACAGCGCTACTAGGCATACACAATGCTTGAGCTGACTGTTTGGTGGTCTTTCCTGATTACCATACTGGTTACCCTACCGATTTACTGTTTGGTAACTTGGTAATGGTTACCATACCGATTTACCTGATTACCTTACCGATTAGTAACTCGGTGAAGTGTTAGGTTTGACCTATAAAGCCTACTTGCAAGATCACCTCACTCCCCGGGTTCTAGACCGGCCCCTGCGGTCGTCCGGGGTTGCCATATTAGAGGTCCCTCGCGTTTCCCGGGGACCCACACAGGATAGGGCGTTCTCGGTGGCTGCGCCGCGCCTTTGGAACTCCCTCCCGGTGGGGGCTCATCTGGCCCCGGACCTCCCGACCTTTCGCAGGAATTGTAAGACCTGGTTGTTCCGTCAGGCGTTTGGCGAGGGTGAGGGATGATGGGGGAGGGGGATTGGGGAAGGTGGTTTTTTTTTCTATGTTTTTAATGTTTTTTCTGTTTTATTATTGTTATCCCATGGGGTGATCTATTTTAACTGTCATTGTATTTTATATTTATTATTGCTGTTAGCCGCCCTAGGCTGCCTGTGGCAGGAAGAAAAGAATATGCACTTCTGGAAAAAAAAAAAAAAATCAGGATTGCGTTAGTTCCCATTGGTTTATATTTAGCAGTAACAATTCGTGTGAACTCATCTCGAGAGAGAAATTGATGCAGTGCTGCTTGGGTTTACACGGTTTGTCTGAATGGTGTCAGAGTGGAGTAGTTTGGTTTTTAATTCAATCAAAGTAGCTACCTCAGTTTGCCCCTCTTCATCAGAACATGGGCAGAAGGTCCCCCCAGCTCCAGTTGCACACTGGTTTCCCTTTCCCCTTCCCTCCCTCCCCCACTCCCCCATATCAGTGAGCCTAGGCCAACATATACATGCCCCAAATATCTGAAAGACTCCCTCATGTCCCATCACAACCTCTTAGGTCAGCCGGGACCGCCCTCTTGCAGGTACCATCCGCCTGCCAAGTTTCCACAACGAGGACACGCAGAGAGGCGTTCTCGGTGGTTGCCCCGTAATTATGGAACTCCTTTCCCCTGGAGGTTCACCTAAGCCCACACCTGCTCAGCTTCCAAAAGCAACGCAAGACCTTTGTGTTTGGCCAGGCATTTGGCAGGCAGGGATAGGGTTGGTTGTGGGGTGGGGAATCTTGGGGGTTGGGGTGAGATTCTTAAGTTAATTTTAATACATTTTACATGTTTTTATATGTTTTATATGTTTTCCCTTGAGGAAATCTCCTCCCTGCTCTCCTCCTCCAACCCCTCCACTTGCCCCCTGGACTCCATTCCTTCCCGCCTCCTGACCTCAATTGCTTCCACTGTCGTCCCTCCCCTCTTGCACATCATCAACCTTTCCCTCACTACCAGCTCCTTCCCCTCTGGATCCCTCTGAACCCTCTAATTACCGTCCTGTCTCGCTCCTTCCTTTTGCTTCCAAACTCCTTGAACGCGTTGTCTACTCCCGTTGCCTCGACTTCCTCTCTGCCAACTCCTCCCATGACCCACTCCAATCTGGCTTCTGCCCCCTTCGCTCCACTGAAACCGCTCTGGCTAAGATCAACAACGATCTTCTTGTGGCTAAATTCAACCGCCTTTACTCTATTCTGGTCCTCCTTGATCTTTCTACTGCCTTCGACACTGTTGACCACTTGCTCCTGCTTGAATCGCTTCACTCCCTGGGATTCTGGGACTCTGTCCTCGACTGGTTCTCCTCCTACCTTTCTGACCACTCTTTCAATGTATCTCTTCCTAACTCCTCCCCCTCCTCCTCCCCCCTACCCTTCTCGGTCGGGGTTTCCCAAGGCTCTGTCCTTGGCCCTCTCCTCTATCTACACCCAATTCCTAGACAAATTCATTTCCTCCCACGGTTTCTAATACCACCTATATGCTGATGACACTCAAGTCTCTCTCTCCACTCCTTCCCTCTGCCCCTCTGTTCAAGCTTGTCTCACCAACTGTCTCTCCGATATCTCCGCCTGGATGTCTCAACGTCAACTCAAACTGAACATGGTGAAAACTGAACTCCTGGTCTTCGCTCCCAATCCTTCCTCTCCCTCTTCCCTGTCAGTTGCCATTGACGGGGTCTCCATCTCCCCTGTTCCCCAAGCCTGTAGCTTGGGCTTCATCTTCGACTTGCACTTTACCTTCAAACCCTACATTGACTCCGTTGCCAAATTCTGCCGCTTCTCCCTCCACAACATTGCCAAGATCCGCCCTTTTCTGTCTGTCTCCTCTGCCAAAACTCTCATCCACGCCCTAGTTATCTCAAGCACTGTAACCTCCTCCTCGCTGGCCTTCCCCGCTCTCATCTGCCTTCCCTCATCTCTGTTCAAAACTCTGCTGCCAGGATCATCCACCTAGCCCATCGCTTTGACCATGTGCAGCCTCTCCTCTCCTCTCTCCACTGGCTCCCCCTTCCTGAGCATATTCTGCACAAACGCCTCGTCTTCACCTACAAAGTCCTTCACAACTTCGCTCCCCTCTACCTTTGTCCTGCACTCCCTCCAAACCCCTGTTTGAGCACTCCGCTCCTCTTCCATCCCCTCCCTCACCCTCCCACGCCTCCCCTGCTCCCCCAACCGCCTTCGTTCCTTCTCCCTTGCTGCCCCGCACGCCTGGAACTCCCTCCCTGCCCTCGTCCGCCTTGCCCCCACCCTCCACACCTTCAAGTCCCTCCTCAAAACCCACCTCTTCTGCTCCGCCCTTCCTAACTCCTGCTAATCATCCCCACCCAGGATTATCCCCCACCTGTTATCTGCAAACTCCCAATGTACTGTAACCAAGTCAAGAACATGTACCTGAGTTCCCGCATCCTCATGAATGTCGCATCCCTTTGTCTCTCCCTCTGGTCCCCCTTCCCTGTCTCCCCTTCCCCTGTATTTAGATTGTAAGCTCTCGGGCAGGGACTGTGTCTATCTTATTCTCTGTAAAGCGCCAGGTACATCGCTGGCGCTATATAAAAGCTTAATAATAATAATGTTGTAACAGCCTTGAGCCTTAGGGAAAAGGTTGTGGTATCAATTTGAATAAATAAACTTTGTAAGCCGCTCTGAGCCGTCGAGAATGAGTGACGTATACATTTAAATAAATAAATAAAGCTGTCGTCTGGCACAGTAATTAGCTGTACCATGGATAAGACTGGTTACATGGTAAATTGGCGCATCTAAATTCTCACTACAGGACCTAATTGTCCTCTTGGCCCCAGACTCTGTACGGTAAGTCATTGTTCGAGCTGGAAACAGAAGCCAGACCATCTGATTTCCTTTCCTTTTCTTTTCTGGTTGCACCGATTTCCTCCTCTAGTGCATGCAGTTGGAAGTATGGGGGCGAGCTAGGCAGAATGCAGTTACTCACGTTGGGCCATCTTCTCAGCGCTGCGCTCCTTGTTACTGATTTGGAAAGGAAGCATGTCCCCTTCCCCCCCTCGGTTCGATTAAATCCTTCGAGCTGTGGGAAAAAGGCTCGAACAGCCATATAGAATCCAGATGTTCCGCCTGGGAACAGGAAGCACAAAAGCTGCCCCCGACGCTAAAAATAACAACGGCCTTGACACGAGTCTTCCTCGGTTCACCACGTGAGCCTTCCTTGCCAGCTGCACATTGGGCATCGGAGGCAGATGGAGCAAGGCACGGGCAAGCAGCTCATTAGCTTGATCTCTGTTGTGATTTAGTATTCGTATCCTGGCAGCCCCTCCCAAGGGGCCCCAGCAAAGATCAGCACCCTCTTATGCTGGGAGCCGGATGCATTCAGACAGCCCCCACCCCAAAAGCTTGCAGTCTCCCCTAAGGTGGAACAAGGGAGGGTAAGAAACAATAGGGTGGAAGTGGGGGATGGGAGGCAGCAGGAAGTGAAAGGGATTAGCAGCTCTGCAGGCTGGCGGTGTGTCCGTCTTAATGAGTCTGAGACAGGGATGGGGAACCTCAGGTGTGTGGTCTGCGGCCCCTTTTCCCAGTTCCTGGATCTGGCCCCTGGATTCAGGTCCTCCTTCCAGTCTCACGGAAAAACTGAGCTCCGGGGAAGGGAACCGAGATAAGGGCATACACACAAGGATTGGGGGCAGCTCCAAAAATCCACGCTCTAAGCCGGGGGGGGCAAATGGCAGCTCGGGAGCAGCGTCTGTGCTGCGGCTCTCGCCAGAAGTGGTTTCGTAGAGAAGCGAGTTGCCATTTTGGCCACTGGAGCCTCATGGGAGCAGGGGGAGCATGGCTTGTGCTGCTGCTGCTGCCTAAATCCACCAGCCCACCTGGGAGCTAGAGCTTTGTTGTGCAAGGGGAGATACGGGGGAAGCAGTGCTGCCCCGACCCCAGGATCAGGGGGAAGGCGTGTTTGCTGTTGTGCATCTTGTGGCTCTTGACGACAGGAGGATTTGGGTATGTGGCCCTTTGGTTTAGAAACTCTTCCCACACTCTAGGCCCGCCTTTTCTTGCATGCACCCTTTAAGCACCCCCCTGCTCCCAACTTCAGTGCGGAGCTTGCGCTAAGTGGCCCCCGGGAGGGAAGAGGTTTCCCCCACCAGCCCCTACTGTAAATCATTAAAATCTCTGCTTTGCTAACCCACCATCAGGCTAGCTGCTGCTGCTGAGGGGGTGTCTCTACAGGGAGAGATGAAGGAGAAGGCGGTGGAGCTATGGATTCATTCAGCATGCACGTAGAG
This sequence comes from Sphenodon punctatus, assembly GCA_003113815.1. Taxonomy (NCBI): domain Eukaryota; kingdom Metazoa; phylum Chordata; class Lepidosauria; order Sphenodontia; family Sphenodontidae; genus Sphenodon; species Sphenodon punctatus. The sequence continues at coordinate 3,367,941 of QEPC01008369.1, read as the reverse complement.
GGGGGGAGAGCACACAGGCGTTTTTTGGAGAAAAGGAAAAAGAATCACTCGGATCCAGTATCCCAGACAGGGCAGAGGGAGTGGGGAGCATCGCAATTAGAGCAGCTTTTACGTCATGCAGTTAACAGCTTAATATCAGTGTTGCTGAGGCCACAAATCTACTTCTCGTTTCTGTTAACAGTCTGTGAACTTTGTTGTGGTTATGTCCTTAAGGATGAAATCCGCTGGCATTTGGAATAACCTTTCCAGAGAAACTTCATCGCTAGAGATTTTTAACTATTGCACCTGAGATTCTGACGCCCTGACGGTCTTCACTGGAGAGTGTCAGTATCTCTTGGGACTAATGTAAATATCTTTTTCTTCATCCTTCTCCTGTTGCCCCCAACTAAATACCGTCCACATCCTTCCGGGGGTTGGGATTTTAAGACTCTCCAACCGTTGCTGATTCTGTCTCTTGCCATGCGGAATGGTGAAGCGTCTAGGGGCACAATTCTCTCTCCCCTGCACCGCCTCGGAAGCAGGCTCTCCCCAGAGGCCAAGCGTTGAGAAATAGCAGGAAGCCCTTCCCACCGTAGGGGCGGAAGGACCCTCCTTTCTCTTCAAGCTTTGCCTTCGCACAAAGGAGCTTGTAGTGCAGAGAGTTGCTGACCGTGCAACCAGATGGTGCCCATTCAGCGGCCTTCAGCTTCTTGAGCACACGGAGTTTGTTTTGTTCCGGTTTTTCGTTTGTGTTCTCTGTGGTAAAGAGCTTTCTTTTGGCCTGGACATGGATCGGTCATGAGGGGTTTGGCTCCTCTGCCCTGCAGAGTGGGGAGGAAAAGCATAGTGCTTTTGGGCAATGATGGAAGTGTATGTTTCTCAACACTTACTGGGAGATCCTTGCATGCGAGCAAGCAGTCCCGTTTCTGACACACTTGGAAGTAAGATAAGACATTTTAGTTAGTATCTGCAAATCTTTTGTTCCAGTAGAACTCACTTGAATTGGTGCAGTGTCTGTATTGCTATTGGCCCGAGCTCAGCATTGCAAGAGAGGGACTCCAATTTCTCGTTTGCTTTGAAAGTCTGAGCTACTAACTCTTAACCCTTCACCTTTTTCTAAATTGGATGTTAGCATTCGGGAGAAAGATCTTGACATTATTGTGAGTGATTCATTGAAAAAACAGCTCCGGGCCTAGCAGTGATCAAAAAAGCAAACAGAATGCTAGGCCTTATTGGGAAAGGGATAGAAAATGAAGCCGAGAATATTATAATGCTGCTGTGTGACTCCATGGTGGGCTCACACCTTGACTATTGTGTGCAGTTCTGGCTGCTGCTCCATCTCCAAAAGGACATGGTAGAAGTGGAAAAGGTGCAAAGAACAGCAAGGAAAATAATCAAAGGTGGTGAATGAGGAACGGCTCTATGTTAGGACTCGTCAGCTTGGAGAAGGGACAGCTGAGGAGGGGCACGATGGAAATTTTTACAAATTCATGAGTGGAGTGGAATAAGTACAGGGACCTGCTTCGTATCCTTTCTCAAAATACTAGAATTAGAGAGCACTCGAACTAGCAGCAGACGTAAAACAAAAGTGTCTCTTTCACACTACGTTGTTGTTTATTAGCAAGCATTTATATAGCACCAGCAGTGTACCTGGCACTTTACAAAGTAATGGAATAGACACGGTCCCTGCCCTAGAACTTACAATCTTAGAGACGGGCTGGGGGGGTGGGGGGTGGAGGAGGAAGGAGACAAATGAAGGGGAATGGAGGGAGAGACAAGGAGTGTAACATTCACAAGGATGCGAGGTCACAGGTGCACGTGCTTGGCTTAGTTACATCGAGAATGATGGCTGGCTGGTCCGTGTGGTGAGGATACGAGTACACAGACCTTAGGTAACAGATTGTACTGGATGGAAGGTGGTATCAGCAGGAGTTAGGTGAGGGGAGCGAGGAGTCTGGGAGGGCAGAGTGGAAGGGGGCGAGGCGGATGTGGGCAGGGAGGGAGTTCCAGGCATGGGAGGCAGCTAGGGAGAAGGGACGAAGGCGGTTAGGGGAGCAGGGGAGGCGTGGGAGGGAGAGACGGGGGACAGAAGAGGAGCGGAGTTCACGGACTGGAGTATGGAGGGAAGTTAGCGCAGAGAGGTAGGGGGGGAGTGGGGAGCAAGGTTGTGAAGAGCTTTATAGGTGAAGACTAGGAGCTTATGCAGGATTTGTTCAGGAAGGGGGAGCCAGTGAAGAGAGGAGAGGAGGGGCTGCACATGGCAGCAGAGCTTTGGACGGCGATAAGGGGAGAGCAGGGGAGGCCAGTGAGAAGGAGTTTAGAGTAATCGAGGTGAGAGATGACCAGGGTGTGAACAAGGGTTTTGGCAGAGGAGACAGAGAAAAAAGGGCTAATCTTAGCAATGTTATGAAGGAAGAAGTGACAGGATTTGGCAACAGAGTCGATGTAAGGTTTAAAAGAAAGGGGTGAGTCAAAGATGAAGCCTAAACTACAGACTTGGGCGATGGGAAGGATGGTGACCCCATTGATGAGGATCGACGGGGAGGAGGGAGAGGAAGGATTTGGGCGGGGGGGAGATAAGGAGTTTGGTTTTAGCCATGTTGAGTTTGAGTTGACGTTGAGACATCCAGGTAGAGATATCGGAGAGACAGCTGGTGAGGCGAGCTTGAACAGATGGAGAGAGATAGGGAGTAGAGAGTTGAGTGTCATCAGCGTAGAGGTGATACTGGAAGCCATGGGAGATAATGAGTTTGCCTAGGGACAGGGTATAGATAGAGAAGAGGAGAGGACCAAGGACAGAGCCTTGGGGAACATCAACCCAGAGGGGAAGGGAGGAGGAGGTGGAGTTGGCAAGAGACACATTGAAGGAGCGGTCAGATAGGTAGGAGGAGATCCAGTCGATGGAGCCACGGAAGCCAAGGGAGTGAAGTGAGTTCAGCAAAATTGAGTGATCAACAGTATCAAAGGCAGCAGAGAGGTCAAGGAGGACAAGAATGGAGTAGAGGCGATTAGATTTAGCCACAAGAAGATTGTTGGTGATCTTAGCAAGAGCAGTTTCAGTAGAGTGAAGGGGGCGGAAGCCAGATTATGTACAATTAACCTGTGGAACTTGCTGCTAGAGGATGTTGTGAAGACCAATGCCATGACTCCTTTCAAAAAAGATTGGACAAGTTCTTAGAGGATCGATCCATAAGTGGCTGTGGCTGCTCTGTATTAAAGCAGAGGGGTGGACTAGATGCCCTCTAGGTGAATTCCAACTCTGTGTATCATTGGCTGTTAGTCCAGCCAGTCTCTGACTGCTGGAGGTTATAAGTGAATAGCAGGAAATGGATCGCATCATTAGGACTTGTTGGGCATTTCTCTGAAGTGAAGAAGCTGCCCCTGTCGGAGACAGGATGCTGGGCTAGATGGCCCGTTGGTCTGACCTACTATGGCAGTGACCGTGTTCTTATGTTTCAGTTTCTCCATCTGATAACGTGTCTTATACTTGCTTGCCCCATAGAGTGCTGTGAAGTTATAAAGTGTATTGTAACGGTTCACTGTGTTGGCTGTTCTGACATGCGCAGGTACAGAGGTAAAATCAGTAAAGGATATATTGTCCGATGTCCTTGCAGAAGCCTGAAAGAGTGGCTCCCCAATCAAACCTAGTGTCCATGGGCACCTCCTTGGCTTGAGATGCGACGCCTCTTCACACTGCTCAAGAAGCTAAAGATTTAATCCAATGTTTTGACTCGCCCTCCTTCTTTGTTCCCCTTTCACGTTGCCTCAAACTACTCTGTACTGTCTAAGCAGACGTGCCTCAGAACCATCTTGGCTCGCTAGGAGAGTCTGTGTTGCTGGTTCTCCTGGACAAGGACGGAGCCACTGCCGCTCTTCCAGTTCCTAAGCAATAAAAGCCCTAGTGACACGATCCCGAGAGTGTAGCATCGGCCTTGTTCATCACGTGTGTGCAGCAGCAACCCATAAACCCTTCAACACAAGAGACTGCATTAGGACTTTGGTTTAATAGGTCTAGTTTCTAAGGGGGGATTTTTTGGAAATGTGCACAACATTCTCCTAACTGCCCCTGCAAAAGTAAATGTCAGTTGTATACTTAGCTTCAGTAGGAGTAGAGGTGGGCCAGTGCCTTGGAAAAGGTCACACATTATTATTATTATTATGCTGCCCCTTCCTGCCTCTGGCAGCTCACAAGAAAAACAAACAATAAAATAACAAAATATAAAAACACTAAAATATCAATGAAAACAACAAGGAAGGGGGTCCATTAAAACAGGCTAACACCCACTACCCATCTCCCCCGCCAGAAGCCTGGTGAAACAGCCAGGCCTTACGGCGACGCCTGAAGGAGGGGCGATCCGGGGACGAACGGGCCTCCGTCGGCAGGGAGTTCCACAGCCCCGGTGCTGCCTCCGAGAACACATGGCCTCCCGCCGCACATGGGGGACCCCTAGCGGGGCATCCTGGATTAACTCCTGCGGTCAGCTGGGGAGCCGGGGTGTGTGTGTGAGGCGGTTCTGCAGGGAGGCTGGGCCCAGACCGTTTAGGGCTTTATAGAGAAGAATCAAGCCCGGAAGCCTGTAGGCATCTCATAATGATGTTTAAACAGCCCGTGGGATAAGCTCTGCAACAAATATAAAAAGAACAGTTACTCATAATGCGAAGTATTACTGTTGAACTGCTACACAATGAGACATTCTTGTGTTCAGCAACTTCGAGTGGATCCATTTTCCTGTCTTTTTCTACAGCATGTTACCCGTAAAGTAAAAAAACCGACTCAAAATCCTATTGCTACTTGCGCTATCTATAAGAACGTAGTCAGCGCCAGTTAGACCAGTGGTTCATCCAGCCCAGCATCCTGTCTTGGACGGTGACCAGCCTCAATTGCCTCAGGGCAGTACGCAGCAGGTTACAATGGAGTAATCCATTTCCTTCCATCCTTCCCCAGCTTCTGACAGTCAAGGCTCTTGTACCCCTGACCAACCCAGCTAGTAGCCTGTAATGGATCTGCCTTTAAAAATTCATCCCGTCCCTTTTTGAAGCACTTCATTGTTCTGAGTCATTTTCCAGCCTAGAGTATCAGAGTGCTTTGTTGGACAAATATTTGACATTGCAACTCCCAAGTGATAGGTTAGTAGTGTTATCCCCATTTTACAGGTGAGCAAAGATTGGCCAAGAGGTAGCAAGTCCGTAGCAGCCATAGGAACATAGCTCTGTTCTTCACCCCCATCTTCCTAATCATTGAGCTGGAGAGCGGAAGACTTGAACTGTAACTAAATATGTGGCTGTTGATAATGATTCTCATTCCCTTCCCATCAGCTATGTGCCAGGCTGATTTTTCTGCTAGTTGATCTACGCTAGACTCTGCAACCTTTTAGAGCCCTGTCCTGCTGCCGTAGCATTGGCCAGACAGATCACTGCTTCCCCAGCGATGCCAGTTTATGCTGCCCTTGGATTGAATCCCAGACGCGGAGCTCCACCGTGGAGTCCCTTGGTGGCTTGGTCCGAGTCCTTGCCTCTCAGCCTGCTCTTTAAAGTGGGGAGAATAATGCTGATCATCTGTCCACCACAGAGGAAATTATTGCGGGCATGAATGAGATGAGTGTAAAATGCTTTGCTATATCAACAAGTTTTTATTATTTTCCTGCTGTCCTCCCCATAGCAGCATGTTGCAATAGTACTAGATTACCAGGCTCACTCTACGGCCTTTTTATGTGCGTGTTGGAATGTGGAGGTTTTTGTGTGTTTGTTCGCTCATTCATTCATTCATTCATTCAGTGCCAGCAGTGTACCTGGCACTGTCCAATCAATAGTTATAGACAGGTCCCTACCCCAAGGGGCTTACAATCTAAGAGAGAGAAAGGAGAGGTGAGCATTGGGAGAGACAAGGATACATCCACGAGGCTGAGAAGTTGCAGGTGCACGTGCTTCACTTGGTTACAGGGGAGAGATTCTGAGTGAGGGTGAAGAGGATGCACTTTCACTCGCGATGAGCTGGGGAAAGCCTGTTGGAACGGATAGGTTTTCAGGAGGGATTTGAAAGTTGGGAGGGAGGGAGCAGAACGAATGTATCCAGGGAGGGAGTTCCAGGCATGAGGGGCAGCAAGGGAGAAAGGACGAAGATGTTTAGAGGAGCAAGGGGGTTGCGAGCAGGTGAGGATGGGGGCCAAGGAGGAGTGAAGCTCTCAGGCAGGAAGGTGTCGGGATACAAGAACAGAGAGAGATGGGGGAGCAAAGCCATGAAGAGCCTTGAAGGTGAAGACCAGGAGCATGTGCCGAATGCGTTTTCGTAGAGAGAGCCAGTGTCCGCAATGTGTTTGGCACTGAACAATCATTAATGAGAGACGGGTCCCTGCCCCTGGGGCGTCCAATATAGGATGGACATGGGGGGGGGGGGGAGGGGGGAAGGGAATCTAGGGAGAGACACAGGGTTACATTCACTAAGTGGAAAAGTTCCAGGTGCATGTGCTGAGCTTAGCTACAGGGGAGGACGGTAGAGGAAGCATTAATGAGTAGTCTGGGGAGCTGGGGAAAGCCTAGGAGAGAGAGGTTTTTTAGGAGGGTGGAAAGAAGGAAGTTGCGGGCCTCGGGGGCAGGCAGCATGGGGGGGGAAGAAGAATCAGGAAGCAGGCAACTCTGGGGACAGGTGCCAGAGAAGGAACAAAGTTCTTAGGTGGGAAATGAGAGTCGAAAGGAATGGTATGTAAGTAGGAGTTGGAGATCCAGACAAACCTACATCAGCCTGACTAGGCGATGTCCATCCAGTGCTTTGGGCTAAACCCAGCTGGCATGGGGCATGGGTTTCTGCTTTCTCTATCAGAGTCTTAGCACCCTTGGGTGTGCGTGCATCTGCGACTTGTAGAGGGGCTCAAAAACAGCATCCTACACAAGGATTGAGGGGAGGGTGCCGAGGTCTTGGAGGAAGGTGTTTTTTCAGCATTGGGCGAATTTGGAGTGGTCTGCCATCTGATTTTGTGACTGGAGGCAGGCAGAAGATGAATGTGTTCTGGGGGAGGAGCGGTCAAAGACAGAATCTGCAGAAAGATGACAACAGTAATAATAATAGTGTGCATTTTACAGTACCTCCCATTGAGGATTTCTGAGACGCACATTAGACGCTAAATAAAAACTACATGGTGTGGTTTACACAGCTTCAAAAGCGGGAAATCCTAGTTGCTGCGGATCCATCTTACCAGCTGGCTTTCAGAGCAGCAGCTTAGAGCTGTGTGACACTGACTCCAGTGTGATGAGCTCCGATAAGGACTACAGATTGGGTGTGCTGGACAAGTGTGTCAAAAAGATCTGTGGGATGACAGTAAAAAAAGAAGAAGAAAAAAAGCCATGCCTTTCTGAATGATGAGGCTGCAAGGAAAGGCTTCATCTGTACACAATTGAAGCTCAGGCCATTCATCAATGGAAAGGTTGGTTTGGGGGTGGTGGTAATGTTAGTGCAGAACCCTGGTCAAAATGGAGAAGGAAACCCAACTGGGGGCGGGGGGAAGGATATTTGTAAAACCCACAAACTAACACACCCTTATAATTCCAGGAAATAGGAGTGCAGGTTCTTTGGAGGACAGAGCTCATGGGGAATAGGGAAAGACTAGGGGAGGGCCCAGGGAATAAAGGGGAAAGAGGATTCACTAGAGCTATTGATCTAATACATAAAAGGCAGAGAGCACGGAAGGGCAAGGCACTCTGGGAACCTCAGGAAATAGGGGGGAAGGGGTGGCACAAGGGGAGACAGTAACCATAGCATGGCAATATAAACACATAAAAGCACAGGACACTGACAAGCAGAGAACTGCGGGATCACAGGACAAGAAGATCAGAGGCCAGTCTACACTTGGAGCACAAGCTCTGCCACTGGCAGTGACCTGTAGTCTTCCTCAGGCTTAAATAAGCTGCGCTTCCTGCAGCCAGTTGTGGCTCGTTCCCCCGATTGTCTCTGCTCTCTACGGAGTTCTTCGTGGGACCGAACCTTCATCTTGCTAGGCAGAGCATGGGGGATGAAAAAGGCGGGGAAAGGTGCTTACGCCTGACAGCAAGACTAGAAACAATGGGCTCAGGTTACAGGAAGGTTGATTTTGGTTAAATATCTGGAAAAACCTCCTGATAGTAGGAGTAGTGAGTGGAATCTGGAGTTATCCTCTTGATATTAAGAGCTGTGCAGCAGTGGAACAAACTGCTTTGGTAGGTTGTAGGTGCTCTGCTACTACAGATTTATTTTTTTTTAAAAAAAAGGCTGGACAGCCATCTGCCGGGAATGTTGGAGCTGCAGATGTCCTGCATCCAAGCAGGCGGTTGAACTAGATGACCCTCAAGGTTCCTTCCAAGTCTATGATTCTGTGATTAATGCACAGTACATAGGTGATTAAATTGAGAGTCGGTCATTAATAGTTCAGTCACTTACTGTATCTGCATCCGCCTGCTTGTTAGAGCCACGTGCAACGACAGTGGGAACTTCTCAAATGGTTTGCATTTTTGTGTGTGTGTCTATTCTTTATGGTGGTGTGGAATTCTGAATTCTCCCGAGGTATCTGAGGTGCAGCCTCAGCCTTGAAATAGCCCTGTGCAACGGTACTTCCCCCCCCCAATTGTTGCCTCGGCACCTTGAGAGTCTAAACAAGAGCTGGGCCTTTTTATTGTACAAGGTATCCTACAAACTCAGTTGCCTGCCCTGCCGAATTAACTATGTGAATAGATGCGACAGACAGACGGTGGAAAGGGGGGAAACAGGGAGAGGAAACGGCTTGCCTCTGAGGTTTCACAGCAGGTCACTAGTGGAGCCCACAAAGAGAAGCCAAGTCTTCCTAGTCCCAGTCTGGTGCCTTATCTGTTGGACCCAGCCATTCTGTAGTATTGGCGAGAGACCACGTTTCTTGTAAGAGATGCTTCTTTCTTATATGAGAAATGGGATATTGATTTCACAGATACAGGGGTTTTCTGGTTCTAAATCTGGACAGGGGAATCTGTTTCCTCCCACTGGCTAGTTTGAAAATTTGGTACAAGCTCTGCGGGGCTAAATAGGAGTTGGGAGGAGGGGTGTGCTCAAGATGGCGGAAGGAAGGGGAGGGTGGGTGGGGCCCAGATCATGGATCCATGTCATGGATCTGTCCCCTAACCTTGTGTGCACGCCCTCCTCTCTGCTGCCTTACCCTGAGCTCAGCCTTTCAGGGCTTGAGAGTTCAGACTGGGCTAGGTCTGGGAATTGGAAATGGGCCAGAAAAAAGAGAGTTGCCGGCCCATGGGCTATAGCAGGGATGGCAAAGTTCCCAAGCCCATTTTCATATTGACAAGAGCCACAAGACACACACGCGCTCTACGTGGGGCTTCCCTTGTTCTTGGCCCGGAGGCTGCAGCTGGTGCAGAATGCGGCGGCTCGTCTTCTTACGGGGACGGGTCGCCGGGAGCACATTACACCGGTGCTCCGAGCTCTGCACTGGCTGCCGATAGTGTGCCGGGCCAAGTTCAAGGTCCTAGTGATGATCTATAAAGCCCTATACGGCCTTGGCCCCTCTTACCTTAGGGACCGCCTCGCCCTTCGCGCCCCGGAACGGCTCCTGCGGTCTGCCGGGGGTGCCCTCCTGGAGGTCCCCCGTGTTAAGCGGGGGGCCACGATGGAGCGAGCATTCTCGGTGGTAGGGCCGCGGCTGTGGAACTCCCTTCCGGAGGAAGCTCGCCTGGCCCCAAGCCTTTTGACATTTCGGCGGAACTGTAAGACCTGGCTGTTTGCCCAGGCCTTTGGGAGGGAGGGGGGGGGGGGTGATTTTAATCCCCCGCCCATTTATTCATTTGTTTTCTAGCCCTGTTTTATGTGATGTGTTTTAGATGATGTTTTTATATTTATATTTTAAGTGAATTTTAATATTTTATTGTGTTGTTAGCCGCCCCGAGCTGCATTGCAGGAGGGGGCGGGATATAAATCTGTAAAATAAATAAATAAATATTTCAAGTGCAGCTTCCCCCAGTCTTTGGGACAGAGAAATGTGCTTCCCACAAAGCCACTCCCTGTCCCATCAAAGCTCTGGCTTCCAGGAGTTCTGGTGGGTTCGAGCAGCAGCAGCTTTAGCAGGGCAGGGTATGCTCCCCTTGCCCCGTAGAAGAGGCTCGAGTGGCAGCTTGGCTTCTCTTTCTCTTGAGGGAGGCAGCCACTTCTGGCAAGAGCCGTAATCCAGGTACCCAAGAGCCACTTGAGGCTCCCAAGCTGCCATTTCCCCACCTGGTTCCCTACCCTGGTTTAAAACACTTGTAGGCACAGGCTGTTTTTGACCCTTGTTCCCTTCCCCTTTTATCTTGACTCTTCATTGTGTGCAAGCCAGACTGACCCAGCACCCGTCACTGTTGTATAGGAAGGGTCTGTCTTGAGCTTTTCTCCTCCAGGTGTGCTGGATGCACCGGCTAATGCTTCTCCACTTGGTTTCCACCATGTAGGAGCTGCCCCGAAACCTCTCCCGGGTTTCCATGTGCGTTGTCATGGCATTTAGCATTTCTATCATGTGCTTCAGCCGATCACCTTTACCTGGATTGTTCTGAGATGACTTGGAGAGAGGAGGGTTCATTATGTTAATTGGGTTTGAAATTACCGCATTAAATATCTGTAACTGGAGTAGTTATGCCGGCCTCGCTGCGTCCCGGGGTTTGCAGTAAGCAGGAATTAATACAGAAACTTGAGGTATTTTTTACTGATTGCTGGCTGTGCAGAGAGCCTGCCCTCGGTGCCTCATAACAGAGTCCTCATACCTATAAGGGACTGTATACTGGCAAGGGGCAGATTTCAGAAGAACGTGGTAGGTCAGAGTGAGCAAATAGAATTAACGTGAATTAACGTGAACCTTGGATGCAACATGAACCAGAGTGAGTGGAATCTGGATACCCTCCCTGTCTATAACTACTGATTGTGCAGTGTGCCAGGTACACTGCTGGTGCTATATAATTTAAAATAATTAATAATAATAGTAAACGTTAGAAATATTGGAGGGGTGCAGTTAAAAGTTTGTGAAATGATTCAGGAATGAAAAGCTTTACCTTAGAGCAAGGGACTTAAGGACCTTCATCTGTTTAACTTGCCAAAAAAGACGCTAGGAGGTAGGCCGTGATTCTGGCATATAAGTATGGTCCTGGGGAGAAAGTATTTGGGTACTGTGGGCTATTTCCTGTAGAAGAGAGAGGCATGATGAAAACCCAGTGGATTAAAACTGAAACAGAACACTTTCAAATTAATAATTGGGCATGAATTTTTTTGTTTTAGTTAAAGGTAACCAAAGGAAAGAACGATAACAGTAAAACAGTCAAGTAAGAAAATAAAAATAAAATAAATTTACATGAGTGAATGAAAATCAAACCAACAAAAAATCAACTTAACCACTTAGGAGCAATGTCAGTTACGTCCAGTGGATTGAAACTGCTTTGTGTATTATCCTTTGTCTGCTGCTGGTGTCCTCGCTGGAATAATATTGTTTATATCTGATTTCCTTCAGGCAGATATTGTGGCTGATGCACTTAAAACTGAACATGTTCTGTGATGATCTCCCAACATGGATTCCAGGGGATATAGAATTCCTCAAGTTTGTTCCGTAGATCAGCAGAGATTCTCTCCGTAGCGATCATGAACCAGAGTCTGTGTCCAGTGCAACAAAGCAGGACAGAAGCAGCTGGCAAAAAGCCTTTCTTGCTCTGGAAATGGATTGTTCAGGCTAGAGTCCTAATAATGCAATTTGAGGTGAAAACAGCAACTCGCTAGTAATTGGGTATGAATTTTAAACCATTGGTCTTCCGCCGCCAAAACCCTAGTCCAGGGGGTGGGAAGCCTTTTCCTTCCCAGGGGCCACTTTGAAAATTAGTACAAGCTCCGAGGGCCACTTAGCAGTTGGGATGCGCTAAGAAAGGGAAGGATCCAAATCATGGATCTGTCCCCTCTCCTTGTGCACATGCCCGCATCTCGACTCCCTTCCCCCGAGCTCAGTCTTTCAAATAAAAGCTAGGCACAGGCCACGTTTGGCCCTTGGACCCAAGGTTCCCCATCCCTGTCTTAGTCCGTGTTCTTGTCATCTCTTGCCTTGACCACAGTAGCCGTCTCACTGGCCTTCCCTGCTTTCACCTTGACCTTTTAGTTTCTTTTCAATCCTCCGTTGCCAAGGTCATGCCTCTCTCCCGCTGCTTGGATCTTGTTCAGCCCCTCCTGCCGCTGGGTTTCCTCTCCCCTTTTGCGTCCGCAACAAACTCCTTCTTTTCACCTTTAAGGCTCTTTTGTGACCTTGCTCATCATTAACTTCCTGCCCTCGTTTCCCACCTGGACAACTTCGCTCCTCCTTTGTCACTACCCTCACCTGTGCCAGAGACTCTCCTGCTCCCTGAGCTATCTGCACCCCTTCTCCTGTGCTGCCCCCTATCTTTGGAGCTCCTTGAGCGCACGCACATGCTGCTGCCCGCCCTCCCTCCCTCCCAACCGTCCCATCTTTTCTGAAAACCTCTTCCATCAGGTTTTTCCTAACAAACTACTTACCTGATGCTCATTCTGCTGTTTTTCCTTCTGTCCTGTAACTAAGCCAAGGATGTGAACCTGTGACTTCTTGACTTAATGAATGTCTCTCGGTCTCTCCCTGTGTGCCTCTGGGTTCCCCTCCCTTGTCTCTCTTAGATCGTAATCACTTAAGGACAGGAATCTGCCTCAAATGATTGTTCATTGCCTGGTGATGGTGGTGGTGATGATGATTATTGGAACAGACTAATGAGGGCATTCTTTTTTTTTTTTGCCATTCACATTGCAGGTAAAACCATAGCGATAGGAATGGAGAAGGGTCGTGGAATCCAGCAGTTGTGTATACTTTGCTATTGGGAAAGAGTTTGCTATTGCTAGTGGATAAAGTGCTGGACTTTGACCTGGGACACCAGGGTTTGACTCTCACCCTAGTCAATGATCTCACTGTGAGTGGCCTTGGGCAAGTCACAACCTCTCAGCCTCAGTTCTCCATCTGTAAAATGGGAGCGTGTGTCTGTCTCTCTTTCCCTGTGCGTTCCCCTTGTCCATCTTAGATTGTAAGCTCACTAGGCAGGGACCTATCTCCAAAATCTGTGACTAAAGTGCTGCATGTGCCTAGTGTATTTATTTATATTTATAATATTTTTATACCGTCTCCTCCTGCCTAATGGGGCAGTGTACAACATATATAAAACACAAAAATAATATAATAAAACTATAAAACATCATTCATATCCCTAATAAAAGAGGTCTGGGCAAAAAGCCTCCATATTTAAAAAACCCTACCCCCTATCTGTCCCCCTCACCAGGGGTAGCCACACATAGAGCATGTTGCAGTAATCCAGTCTTGGTAAATGGATGTGGCTCTTGGGGTTGGAAAGCTTTGCCTCCTCTGTTATAGGGGTTAGTAATTTCCTTCCTTGAGCAGTCTGCATGTTGTGTTTTAGGAAGTACCCAATGCAGTAGATCCTGTTTTCAGTGTAATTTCCACTGTGTTGCAGGATCCCATTACAGCCAACGCTGTCTGTTCGCCTACTACATGGTTAAAATACATTTTGTCTTTGAAGCATAGATGGGAGCAAACCAGCTGTAACTGATGCACGCACTTTACTGGGCTGTTGCTCTGTAGAAACTGAAGTGGGACTCGTTCTTTGCTGTTAGAGCTTAAAAGCAAGGGACAGTGTCTTAACGGATAGAGGATGAGGATTTGGCAGAGACTCAAACTTGGAATAAGGATGGGGCGGCGGATCGGAGAGGAAAGGGAAATGGACAGAAATTCCTAAAGTGAAGGAGGAAAAGGAAATGAGAACTGGCTTGAGGTTTCTCCCAGGCGTCCCATTCAAAGCAGTCCACAGGCCGTCCCGCGCCAATTTCTATGGAAATCGCGAAGTGCTTTAGATGGCTTCACCGCTTTACTTCCTTGGTGTTCGTTAAAAACAGAAAGACAGGTTCCTGTCCCAAGGAGTTGACAGCCTAAATCAGATAAGGAGCAAGGGAGATTTGCCGGGGTGGGGTGGGATGCACGGGCATCACAAGGGGCCCGATTAAGACAAACCTTGTTCCTTTTGTCTTATTTTTCTCATGTTTGAGACGTTGTTGTTGAGGAGAGCAAAGTCAGAGGGGGGGAGCAGAGGTTTTTACAAGTGGATAGTTGAACAAATTAGGGGAATGATGGAGGTCCTAGCACCTTACTCCATACGTTACTTGTTGATGCGTCTCCTTACATGGTTATATCTTTTGGGATCCCTCTCCTGCCCCCTACCCCTTTTGTAGCTAAGCTAAGCACGTTGGTTGATTGATTGATTTTTTGATTTGTACATACGTCTATCCTGCCTTTTCCCTCCATGCTCGGAGCTGGTTACGGCCCACAAAAAAATTGCCATTGCTGAGAAACTAAATTCGTTCCTTGCCTCACTTTTTACTGCAGAGGATGTTGGGGAGATACCCACACCAGAACGATTTTTCGTTAGTGATGAATCTGAGGAATTATCTGAAATTAGCATCACGCCAGAAGAGATCTTATTGCATGTTGACAATTTAAACAGCAGCAGGTCACCCGGACCAGGTGGTATTCATCCAAGGGCACTGAAAGAACTCAAATATAAAATTGCTGAACCACTATCAGTAATCTATAACTTACCGCTAAACTCCTCCTCTGTGCCAGAGGATTGGGGGTAAGCAAATGTAACCCCAGGTTTTAAGAAGTGCTCCAGAGGTGACCATGGAAACTATAGACCAGTAAGCCTGACATCAGTACCGGGCAAGCTGGTGGAGACCACTGTTAAAAACAGACTTTCTAGGTATATTGACAAACAGGACTTGATGGGTAAAACCCAGCATGGCTTTAGCAAAGAGACGTCATGCATCACTAACCTATTAGAATTTTTTTGAGAATGTCACCAAGCATGTGGATAGGGGTGATCCAATATAGTGTATTTGGATTTTCAAAAAGCATTTGACAAGGTCTCTCACCAGAGACTCTTGAGAAAACTATGTAATCATGGGATAAGAGGAAGAGTCCTGCCATGGACTGGTAGCTGGTTGGAAGATAGGAAACACAGGGTAGGAATAAATGGTCATGTTTCAAGTTGGAGAGAGGTAAACAGCAGGGTGGTGCCTCAGGGGTCTGTACTGGGACCAGTATTGTTTAACAAATGTATTAATGATCTGGGAAAAGGCGTAAAAAGAAAGAGGTGGCTAAATATGCAGATGACATGAAATGATTCAAGGTAGTTAAGACCCAGGCAGACTGTGATGAACTACAGGGTGAAAACAAACATAACACTAACTCCACTTTAACATGTTGCAGGGCTGCAAAGGGCACCATTACAGCCCTGCAACCTGCATAACAAATGTTAAAGTGGAGTTAGCCTTATGTCTGTTTTCACCCGCAGAGGGATCTTGTACAGCTAGGTGAATGAACAATAAAATAGCCAACGAAATTCAGTGTTGATAAGTGCAAGGTGAGGTCCATAGAGGAAAATAATCCTCACTTTACATACACGATGGTGGATTCTGATCTGGGTGTAACCACTCAGGAGAAGGCTCTTGGAGTCATGGATACTTCAATTCCTTTATTGAATCCAACGATTTGCTGTAACAAACATGGATAATTCTTTGAAGCCATCGGCTCAGTGCGTGGCAGCGGTCAAAAAGTCAAACCAAACGCTAGGCATTATTGTGAAAGGAATATGAAATATTTATTTATTTTTACAATTTATATGCCACCCCTTCCTGCCTCCGGCATCTCGGGGCGGCTCACAATATATTAAAACATTTCAGACATTAAAATACACCATAATAATATCCATTAAAACAATGTAANAACAGCCAGGTCTTACATTGTCTGCGGAAAGAGGGGAGGTCAAATAGAAGGGGGAAATCATCATGCCGCTGTATAAACCTTTGGTACAACCCCACCTTGAATTACTGCATGCAGTTCTGGTTGCTTCCTCTCAAGAAAGATAGAATAGAACTGGAGACAGTTCAGAAAAGGACAAGAGGGATGATAGAAAAGATGGATCTAATTCCATATGAAGAGAGGCTCAGCAGTTTGGGGCGGTTTAGCTTGGAGAAGAGGTGATTAAGGGGGGAATCTGATAGTAGTTTATAATATCATGAAAGGCATGATATGATGAAAGTAAATAGGGAACTATTGTTTGCCCTTTCTCACCATAAGAGAACAAGGGGACACTCTCCAAAGTTAAATGGCAGCAGATTTTGAATGAACAAAAGGAAGTACTTTTTCACGTAGTGGACAATACGGTTGTGGAACTCGTTGCCAGAGGAGGCAGTGAAAGCCAGCAGCATCACTAGCTTCAAACGAAAGTTAGATAAATTCTTAGAGGACAGAGCCATAAACGCTGACTAGCTGGGGCTTAAACCCCTGGCTACCGCTACTGGGAGTGGTTAGCAGGAGATGGGGCACACCTTCATGATCTGTACATGTATTTCTTTTAAAGCTACTAGAGCTGGTCACAGTTGGAGACAGGATGCTGGGCTCAATGAACTGCTCAATGAATATGCAAAATAAATCGAAAGATTGCAGTACCCCAATAAAACAAGTAAAACCAGATAAAATCCCCATAGGCACAAACCCCCAACCCTATCCCCATCTGCCAAATGCTTTGTCAAACCTGGCTGACCTCTGCGGCCGTGATGGGATGTAATTGGAGAGGCAGTCTTTTCGGATGTTTCAGGGCCCTATAGGTCAAAACCAGCACATGTGCCTGTTGAGTCTCAACTTTGTGTGTGAACTCTGCTTATGTGCCCTTCCCCTTATTGCCCCTCCTTTGCCCCCAGAGATGATAGACTGTGCCTTTGTGACTCGGGTGATGTAGAGCATCTTCCTTCACTATTTGTTTGACTGTAAGTTATACGCAGAGTTAACAAACAGATGAATCTTGCTCCTCCCTATGTGTTAGTTCATTGTAATACAGCTCAAACACTCAACCGTCTATTCTCCTTGCGTAACCCTGAATATACTTGAAACACAGCAATTTTTGCTTGGGGTGTGGCGCAAAGTAGAGAAAACATAGGATTGTCAATTTTAGCTGTAGATGAGGATTACCAATTGAGTTATGTTTTGTACTAATCGGATTGTTTTAACTGCTGTAAATGATATTGATTGTTTTTATTGATATTTTACCGTAACAGCTTTTTGCTAAATGGAAATAAATTTTATTTATTTACTCCCTTGTCCATTAAGAACCTCAGTAGTGCCATGCTGGGTCAGACAAATGGTTCATCAAGCTCAGAATCTGTCTCCGACAGTGGCCAATCTCAGTCACTTGGAAGAAGTACCCAGCAGGTCATCATGGGGCGATTCATTCCCTGTTCCCTCCCAGCTCCTGTCAGTAATAGGTTACATTCCCCAGCCTACCTGGCAAATAGCTGCTACCAGACCGATCCTCCAGAAACTTGTCCAACCCTTTCTTAAACCCAGTTATACTACTGGCCTCGACCACAACTTCTCCACAACTTTTAACTGTGTGTTGAGTGGAAAAAGTACTTTTATTTGTTTTAAATCTGCTACCCCTTTTTCATGGAGTGTCCTGTAGTTCTAGTAGTATTTGAGAGGGTAAATAACCGTTCCCTATTAACCTAGTCCACACTCATGACTTCATAAACTTCTATCCTGTCCCCTTTGAGACATCTCTTCTCCAAGCTGAAGAGCCCCAACCTATTGGGCAATTAGATGACAAGGGAGTAAAAGGGGCACTCAGGGAGGATAAGGACATTGTAGAGAAGCTGAATGAGTTCTTTGTGTCGGTCTTCACTGTGGAGGATTTTGGGGAGGTACCCACGCCAGATCCTTGCTTTGTGGGCAAGGAATTGGAAGAGCTGTTACAAATCAATGTGACGTTGGAGGATGTTCTAGGGCAAATTGACAAACTGTATACTAACAAGTCACCAGGGCCAGATGGCATTCACCCCAGAGTTCTGAAGGAACTCAAATATGAAATCGCAGACCTACTGTTAGTAATTTGTAACCTGTCACTAAAATCTGCCACTGTACCTGAGGACTGGAGGGTGGCAAATGTAACCCCGATATTTAAAAAGGGATCCAGAGGCGATCCTGGAAACTACAGACCAGTAAGCTTGACGTCTGTGCCGGGCAAAATGGTGGAAACCATCATTAAGGACAGAATTACAGGGCATGTTGACAAACATGGCTTAATGGGGAAGAGTCAACACGGATTTAGTAAAGGTAAGTCATGCCTCACTAACCTGTTGGAATTCTTTGAGGGTGTAAATAAGCACGTGGACAAGGGAGACCCGGTCGATATAGTGTACCTGGATTTCCAGAAAGCATTTGATAAGGTCCCTCACGAGAGACTCTTGAGAGAGTTAAAATGTCATGGGATAGGAGGTAGTGACTTACTATGGATCAGAAACTAGTTAAAAGATAGAAAGCAAAGGGTTGGACTAAATGCCCAGTTTTCACAATGGAAAGATGTATGGTGTGCCTCAGGGATCTGTATTGGGACCGGTGCTGTTTAATGTATCAATTAATGATTTGGGAAAGGGTGTTAAGAGTGAGGTGATCAAATTTGCAGATGACACCAAGTTGCTCAAGGTAGTTAAAACACGAGCAGATTGTCAGGAACCGCAACGGGATCTTATGACACTGGGTGCCTGGGCATCTAAATGGCAAATGAGATTTAATATGGACAAGTGCAAAGTGATGCACGTAGGGAAAACTAATCCAAACTATGCGTATACGATGTTGGGAACTAAGCTAGGAGTTACCACTCAGGAAAAGGATCTGGTGGTGGTTGTGGACAATACAATGAAATCCAGTGCGCAGCAGCAGGCAAAAAAGCAAACAGAACGTTAGGAATTATTCGGAAGGGGATAGAGAATAAAACTGAGGATGTCATAATGCCTCTATACAAATCAATGGTGCAACAGCACCTCGAATGCTGTGTGCAGTTCTGGTTGCCCCATCTCAAAAAAGACATCGCTGAACTAGAAAAGGTACCGACAAGGGCAACAACAATGATCAAGGGCATGGAAGGGCTCCCGTATGAGGAGAGGCTTGGTAGGTTGGGGCTCTTCAGTTTGGAGAAGAGACGACTGAGAAGTGATATGATAGAGGTCTATAAAATCATGAGTGGGGTGGAATTAATAAACAAGGAGCAGTTATTTACCCTCTCAGCTAGTACTAGAACTAGGGGACACTCCAGGAAACTCATGGAGGAAACTCGTGGCAAGTTTACAACAAATAAAAGAAAATATTTTTTCACTCAGCGTATAATTGGGTTGTGGAATCTACTGCCGGAGGCTGTGGTAAGGGCCAGTACTATAGCTGAGTTTAAAAAAGGTTTGGACAAGTTTCTGGAAGATAGATCCATTAGCAGCTATTAGCCAGACAGGATCAGGGAACATGACGGGAGCTGGGGGAAAACAACAGGGAATGGATCCCCCATTGTGACCTGTTGGGTGCTTCTCCCAAGCCACCGTGCTTGGCCACTGTCGGAGACAGGATGCTGGGCTTGATGGACCATTTGTCTGACCCAATATGGCACCTTATGTTCTTATTTAGCCTCTTTGTAGGGGAGCTGTTCCATACCATTTATGATTTTTGTTGCCCTTCTCTGTATCTTTTCTGTTTCTACTATATCTTTTTTGAGATGGGGCGACCAGAACGGCACACAATATTCAAAGTGAGGTCACACCATAGATTTATAGAGAGGCATTAAATTATTTTCAGTTTTATTCTCTAATTCATTTCAGTGTATTGTCCACAGTGACTCCACGATCCTTTTCCTGAGTGGCGATTCCTAATTTAGATCCCAGCGTTGTGTACGTATAGTTTGGATTATTTTTCCCTATGTGCATCACTCTGTATTTGTCCATATTCAATTCAATCTGCCCAGTCACCCAGTTTCGCAAGATCCCCCCGTGATAAGTCTGTTGCTGATAGCGTGAGTGTTTTTCATCTTGGCAACAGTATAACTATAGCTTCCAAAGGTTTGTCCGAAATTGTTGCCAAGGCTCTCATAAAGTTGCTCTGCTTTGCATTTTCTGTCTGCAACCTCTTTTTAAATTATTATTTTTTTAAAAAAAAGTCCCTGTCTTTGTTTATGTAAGTGGGGGTGTTTTGTAGAAAGGTGGCGCTTCAACTTACTTGGGACCATCTATTCGTTTTATAATTTTCCTCTGCATATTTAAGCACTCGGGCATAGGAGAGGAAGCATCGCCACAGCAGAAAAAAACCTAATTCCAAGTAGTCTTCGTTATACTGCCTGGTCCGTGACTTTATGCTGCTCGAAGCTCCAGACGCTGGAGGAGTCTGCCTCGAGAATGTATCCGTTGCAGCTGGGTTGTCACTAGTCCTTGGGCTCTGAGAGTCATTCCCGGCTGAGACCTGACATATAAACAAAGCAAAAGACTCCCCGTGCCAAATGATTTGATTAAGTGCCAGAAGTGGGGTTTTGGCTGTGAGAGAGGGGCACCTTTCTAGCATCCCTCCTCACTGCTCCCCCCCCCCCCCCCC
>QEPC01008369.1:3316346-3344526 GCA_003113815.1 Sphenodon punctatus | reverse complement strand
CCCCCCCCCCCCCCCCCAAGCCAGTTTGGGAAATGCCTCTGACCAGGAGGAAGAGGAGTCACTGGCTGGGTGGGAGAAGGGAGTTAACAGGTATCACACACACACACACCGGGTCTCTGCTTGGGGGCGGGGGGGTGTCTCCCCAAACCACCATTCACACAGGGGGGCAAGGGGGAAACTTGCTTGCCTAGTCTGGTGCTGAGCAAGGATCCCCTCCTCCCAGGATGGGCTCTGCCTGGGGATCTCCCCCCAACCCACGCATCAGTCACACACTTGGGGGCGGAGGAGGGACTTGCCTGCCTACCACCAGTCTGGCACTGGACAGGGAATGGGATCCCGTCCTCCCAGAATGGGCTCTGCTGCTTCTCCTTGGATGGGCTCTGCTTGGAGGGGCTGTGTCCCAGGTGTCGCTCTCATTGTCAGGCTTCCTGCTGGTTTGGGGGGGCGGCCTAAGGGAGCCCACCCCAGGAGCGCTCTCACTGCTGCTCAGGGCCGGGTGGGGAGGCAGCGGTAGGCAGGCAGGGCCCTTCTCTGCTCTCCTGACCACCTCTCTCTTGCTGCTGTGTCACTGGTGCGCCTTGTGAGGCCTCGTGTCGTGCTGGTGTCCGGCACTGCCTTGCCCACATCTGCGCAAGCCTCCCAGCTCGGCCTCCAGGCTCCTGCAGGTCCCCGTGCGGCTGCGAAAAGACCTTGCCGACGCCGGCAGCCCCAGCTGTTTTGGTTCAAGGTGCGTTTTCGCGGTACACTAAGGGGGCTGCCGCGGCACACCGGTTGGGGAGCTCTGTATTAAACAATACTGGTCTCAGGACAGATCCCTGGCGCTCCACTATTTACTTCTCTCCATTGTGAAAACTGACCCATTTAGTCTTACTCTTTTTTTCCCTATCCTTTAACCAGTTGCCAATCCATGATAGGACACTGCCTCCTATCCCATGTATATTCTAGACTGTACTCCAATCATGACTGTTCAGCACCTGGCACACTACTGGCACTATATAAATAATAATGCCCCAATGATTAGGGTGCTAGTTCTGGGTCTTGAGACACCAGGTTCAATTCTTGCTTTGTCATAAACTCCCTATATTATTATTATTATTATTATTAGCATTTATATAGCACCAGCAATGTACCTGGCGCTTTACAAAAAATAAGATAGACACGGTCCCTGCAATCTAAAGACAGGGGGAGGGGAGACGGAAGGAGGAACAGAGGGAGAGACAAGGGATGCGACATTCATGAGAATGCGAGTGCTCAAGTACACGTTCTTGGCTTGGTTACAGTACAATGGGAGTTTGCAGATAACAGGTGGGGGATAATCCTGGGTGGGGGATGATTAGCAGGAGTTAGGAAGGGCAGAGCGGAAGAGGTGGGTTTTGAGGAGGGACTTGAAGGTGTGGAGGGTGGGGGCCAGGCGGATGAAGGCAGGGAGGGAGTTCCAGGCATGCGGGGCAGTGAGGGAGAAGGGACGAAGGCGGTTGGGGGAGCAGGGGAGGGTGAGGGAGGGGATGGAAGAGGAGCGGAGTGCTCGAACAGGAGGGAGATCAGGNGAGGGAGTTCCAGGCGTGCGGGGCAGCGAGGGAGAAGGGGCGAAGGCGGTTGGGGGAGCAGGGGAGGGTGAGGGAGGGGATGGAAGAGGAGCGGAGTGCTCGAACAGGAGGGAGATCAGGGCAGAGAGGTAGGGGGAGCGAGGTTGTGAAGGGCTTTGTAAGTGAGGACAAGGAGCTTGTGCAGAATACGCTCGGGAAGGGGGAGCCAGTGGAGAGAGGAGAGGCTGCACATGGTCAAAGCGACGGGCAAGGTGGATGATCCTGACAGCAGAGTTGGGGCAGGTCACTTTCAGCTTTGTTCTTGCAAGGACCTCCTGAATCATCTTAATCTCCCTTCTGCTCCCATGTGCGGAGGGATTAAATTGAGGCTGGTGGGGGTACTTGCTTCTATAAACAAATGGGGTTCAAAAAGAGAGGTGGGGTTCCTAATCTAGGCGATCTGTATGGGAGGTAGGTAATTACAGGAGTCCCCTCATGCAGAAAACTTCAGCACTTCCTGCTTTCGTGTTTCCCTGTTCCTTTGGCTGCTTTGTAATTCCAGCTCCCCCTGCTGACTGTTCCATGCAGGTTCCCAAGCAGTGGGAGATCAGAGGTAGTGGGAGCTATTTAACCCCTGTTTCTCTCTGCTTGTGGAAACAGAAGCAGAGGCAGGTAGTGCTTGTGAGAACAAGCCTTTAGTCGCTGTCTCCATTCCTCACCTGTAAAAAGTGGGAATAAGATCCAGAGATGCAAAATTCCACTCTGGCCGAGTATACTTTTTGAGCTGGCAAATGGATTTTTACAACCTTGGGCCTTCTTCCCCCCCACTGCAAATCCCAGCCTGGTGAGCAGACTTTCACGCCTGGCTAGTGAATTATTTTTGTATTTTATAGTTCTGATTAATAGTACAGTAGTACTTTTCTGGAGAAGGTATGAGGAAGATATATAAAGCTCTGGGTTGCAAAAAGAAAAGCTAACCCTTGTTATGATGTTTTAAATCAAACTTTTCTGAGGTTTAGTATTTGGCAACTGAGAAACAGAATGATTTCCCATCATTTGAAACTTTGGCATGTTTTCACCTCCATCTGGGAGCAATTCTTATTTTAATTTGAAAAAACAAACTGCAGAAAACATAACCATTAAAAAGTTTTGGCCTTTCTAATTCTGTATGAAATGTTTCCTCACTGGTGTCTGTACAGCAATCCTCTGCTTCTATGTATTTCAGCCTCATGGTATGCTAAGCTATTAACTATCAATTGATAAGCAATTGGGCTTTGGCGTTTTTTGTGTTGTGTTTTCTTTTGGAGGGTAGGAGGAGCAGAATAGCGGAGAAACTGGCAGTAGTTGAGAAACTTGCCAAACTATCCCTAAAATACTCTTGTGGGGTGGCTTTTTTTGTTGTTTTTTTTTTGTAAAGGGAAAATATGATCTCTTGCAGTCACCCACATGTTTTCCTGAACTGTCCATCATACCTTAATATAGAAAGCATCCAGATGGCAAAGAATCTTAAAGCTGTGGTGCATCTTATAGATGGTGTCTCGTTGACGCTGATCTGCTAGCAAAGTAGAAAATAAGTTCTAGATCACATAGTTCTGTGAATCCATGCTGTCCGGCTTTGTGTGTGTATAGACAGCTGTCCTTTGTTGAAAAGCATAACTTGGCAAGCATAGGAATGTGCTGCTTATTTTTGCAGCTGAAAACCTCAAGCTGTTCCAGTTTATACCCTGGTTTAGGACGGCTGACTGGTAGATCGTGGCGTGTGTTGTCCTTCATGAGGTGCCAACGTCTGATGACCTTGCCGGTCTTCTGATGTTTTGATGACTTTTCATGAGAACCTGCAGAAGGGGCATGAGAAGACTCCCCAAACTGCTGAGCATTTGCTGCTGTTTTAATGCATTGCTCAGTGTGTGGGGGGTATTCTGGGGGTGGCACAAGGCCCACCGATAGCAAACATCTAGCTCCTCTTGTGAGTTAGGAAGAATTACATTTTGATGGCAAGATGGCGATGGGGGGAATCAGTAGGAGGAAGAGAGGAATTGGGGGGGGGGAGAGCGTGTTGGTTTTTTTGGGGGAGCTGAATTTGTACCAAGAAGCAGAAGGTTGGGGGGGGGGGGGGGTTTAAACCATGGGTGGGGGGATTCCCTTAAAAAACCCGTTTTTTGGGGGGGGGGGGGGGGGGGGAGTTTAAGCACTGGTTCGGGGCATTGCCTGATACAACCCGTTCTTTGGGGTGGAAGGGGAGGTGGAAGACTAATTCCCTTCTCCCAGTCTCTGCCCACTGATTTTGTTGCGGAGAGAACTGCTGCCCCTGCTTAAACACCCCATGGCCAGGGCAGGAAGGAGCGAGAGAAAAAGGTGATGGGGTGTGGGAAAGGGAAGAGAGAGGTGACTGGCTGGAAACACTGAAGGGGATTATTGCTGGCGAGTAGAACCTTTCTGGGCTCCCCAAATCCAAAGCTGGCCGCTCTTCCTGGGTGTCGTGACGCATCCGCTGTCAACCATGTTGCAAACTGGGGGAATCTGACAGCTCTGGAGGGATCGGACAGCCTGCAGCCAGTGTGGGGAGGCACACGGCGAAATAAGCCAAGTAATAGCAGGTGCCTTTGGATTTTGTGTGGGCTGCACGCTTGAGCTGACCCGGTCGCACAGCAAGGACTGCAGCAGAGCTGGTGACAAAACCCCAGGTGCCCGGCTCCCACTCATAGCCCCGGATCGGACTGTTCAGCTACCTCATCCATTGCGCGAGTCCAGCAGCTGGGCTTTGAGACAGCGCAATGCTGGGCCAACGCATCCTGGGGGTGGGGAGCAGGATTCCTGGCTGGGATAGACGGGGTCAAGCCACTCCAGCTTCTGGGTCGCAATCTTTTTCTAAGCTACTCAGCAACAAGACGGCATCTGGCTGGCCAGTTCAGCAATACTCCTCCCCCCATGTCAGTGTTTCTCAAACTCTTTTGATCCATGCCCCCCCCACATGCTTGTTGGTGGTAACGGAGGCCCCCCACAATCACTGCCGCCCCACATGCCTCTTGCTCCCTCTTTTCTCACCTCCTATCACCTCTCCTCTCCCCCCCCCCCTTTTTTTCTTGGATTCTTTCCTCCTCGCCACCCCTTTATTTTTGAGATTCCACCCGTCAGTCAGAAAGAAACTAGGTGTTTTGTCATCTGTGATCCTTCTTGCACCCTCCCAGAATACCTCCCTCCCTCCCCCCCCCCCCGCTCCGTTTGAGAACCAGGGCCCTATTGTTCTGTAAAGCGCCAGGTGCACAGCTGGCACTATACAAATGCTTATAATAATAATAATAAATAATAAATATCTGCTGCATCAGTAAAGCATTGCTCTATCTGCATATAAGGGAGAGAGGATGCTGCCCGGCAAGAGAGGATACAAGCTACAGCAAAAGAAGTTTAGAGTGAACATCAGGCAGAAATTCCTGACTGTAAGGGCAATCGGGAAGTGGCATGGGGCTACCCAGGGACGTTGTGGAGTCTTATCACTGGCGATTTTTTTTTTTTTAGAAGAAGCTGGGTGAGTCTGTCTGGGACCATCGAGGGAGGCTAATCCTGCACCAAGCAGGAGGCCAGATTCGATGACCCTCGCGGTCCATTCCCCCTTCTAGGGTTCTCTGATCTGTGATGTCAGCTGAACAGTCTGAAGGGAGGCAGTCTGGAGCCAGCTAGACGAAGAGAAGAATTGAGCTGAACTACTTCTTGTTGCGACGTGTGTTAATATATCCAGGAAAGGAGTAAGATTATGTTTGTAAAGCGGGTTGGGACCTTCCTCTCATCTCCTTAGTGTTTGTTCTCAAAATCAGTGTAACTTTCAGCATGTAAGTTTGTTCTTTCTCCACTAGTGCCAGTTCCTCCTCTATTCTGCTCCCCCACCCTCCAAAAGCTAATCACTTGTCAATTAAAAGGGGCCCAGAGTAACAAAACAGCAGAGGCGGTTTTGTATGACTATCTCAAGGGGAGACGTAGAAAAATTTTCTCTCTGTCCCATCAGAAACCATTTTAAGGAGACATAGAACAAAAGGGTCGGAGAAGGTGTGATACCCCAGGGCCCGTGGTCCCTGAAGGTCTTGTCCCGGGTGCAGGTGGTGATTATCCTGGGAGGGTGGGTGCTACTGCCATCCAGGGATCTGGAGACCACCACCATAGCCCCTTGAGAAGAGCAGATACATAGAAACTTCCCGTTACAGTGCTAAGAAAAGAAAAATCGTCCGAAGAGTCAGTTTCTTCTAACACGGAACGAGGAAAGCCTTCCTTTCCTTAAACCGACACCTTTTCCGTTTGCTGTTTCATTGCAGGGATTCTGGCTGCAATCTCCTCCTGACGCCTCTCCTGCTTGGCTGCCTTCTGCAGCTTTCTAATTAAAGCAACGGCCCTTGTAATAAGAGTTTACTGTCCATGTCCAGAGAGAATTGAAAGTGCAGCTCAGAACTGCGTTGTGAAGAAGGCTGTGAAGGCAGTTGCTGAGGTGGTTTTTGTGTCCATTGTAGGAAAATGCCTTCTCAAAACCCATCTCCGGTGATTTCATAATGACAAAGAGCAAGACGTGCCTATATAGCACCACATTAAAATGGCGAAATTCATTTATTTGAACGTATAACTTGCACTTATCGAAAGGCTCTGGGTGGCTTGCAGAAAAACACATGAAGTATATTAAAAAATCCCCTCATGCCCCCCCACTTCAGTCGTCTAGGAACCTTCCACCCAACCCCAATCCCCACCTACCAAACACTTGGCTAAGAAGAAAGATCTTGTCTCCAGAAAATTCTCGTTAGACTCTGGCTCTGCCAAACCTCCACAGAACTGGGGCAGCCACGGAGAAAGTCTCTCTGTGAGCCCTCGCTGTGTGAACCTGACTGATGGATGGTACCTGCAAGAGAGTGTTCTTGGCCGATCGCAGGGATTGCAATGGAGTGTAGAGGCATAACAATTTAAATTTTTTATATCGCCCCTCCTCCCCCCGGCGACATGGCATTGAGTGCTTCACAATAATAAAATGCCATATAATAGTAACCTAATGGAAGTTAAAGAGGGAGAACAGAATACATTGAGGGGAAGCCAGCAGCGAATCCTAAAAGCACACGGAGAACAAGTAGGTCTTCAGGTGCTTGTTAAGAGGGAGGAACCGAGATGAATATCTGGAGAGAATGAGGCCCGCCGCAGCAAAGGCCTGATGATTCACTGACGTAAGAGCCGATGGCGGGATCTCCAGACAGCGTCCTGAACAAGCTGCAAGCGTCGTAGAAGCACCCCCGGAAGGCCACGGAATAGGGAGTTAGAAAAATCAAGCCCTGTTTATTAGGGCTTAAAGGTCAGAACCAGCACCTTGGCTAGTGGCCAGAAAGGTAATTTGTAGCCATCGCAGGCTCAGGAGCGGACTCTGAAATGGCATAGGACTGATTTCAAGCTGTGCTTCTCATCTCTGTTCTGGCCTACTCTGTGTGATTGGAAAATTGAAACCTACTGAAGTACACGCACATTCCCTCCTTGGAAATGGCAGCTGAGCCCCGGTACCGGCTCTAGCAATTGTGGGAGAAACGGCCTCTCCAAGCGTTCTTCAGTGTCTCAAGTTTGTGCTAATGTGGTCACAACCAAGCTGGTTTTGCTGCTTAAGTAACTTATCAGCCGACTCTGTCCGTTTTCCGTAGATAATGATTTCTCAGCGTCTCCTTCAACAAAGGGGCCTTAATGATGCATCTGATCCCGATGGACTGTGTGTTTCTCCCCCCGCCCACCCGAGGTGAGCTCCCTTGATTAAGTCTTTCCAGCTTTGTGTGGCGGAAACCCTGCCAGGCTTAATGAGCAGAAATGACAAGCCGTGTCAGGTTCCATCATCATCCCGAAGAGATCTCATTTCTCCTTCAGTTCATCATTTGTCTTTTGCTGGCGAGCTTTTTTTTTTTTTTTTTTGCATTACGTCCTATTTTGGTGCGGGGAAATTTTCTGCATGGAGAGGTGGGAGGAAAATTGGAGAGGAGCGCAAGGCTTCTGGGGTGGTTTGACAGGCGTTCCCCATCGTCCTTTCTCTTGGAAACCTGCCCGCGTTCCATTCCTCCGTCCCCTAAGGCCACCCTGGCTCCAGCGATCAGAGGAGGCTTTGAAAAAGACGTGATTGTGGGTAGCACAAAGTCATGAATATGGAAACTTCAGTGTCGCATTCAGTGATCAGAACTCGCCTTTATCCACCACATGTTCAAAATGTGCCTTTTGGAGCTGTCCATGTGTGAGCTGGAGAGAAATTAAACTGAACCGTTCCCAAATGGCAGTTGCTGTCAGATCAAGGAGTCTCTGAAACCAGTATCTTCATACTCTCTGCTGTCATTATTATTTTATATACTGCTTTTATGGGCAACTATTATGTATATTTATTTTATTTCTTTGCATTTGTTCGCCGCCCCCTCATGCCTACGACATCTTGGGGCGGCTTACAAAACAGATAAAATACTAAAATTCGCTGCGAGTTAGATCAGGGCATATCGTCTTTGTTGATTTTGTTAGATCTGTCGGCCACATTTCATACCGTTGACCACAAGATGTTGGTGACTCGTTTGCGGGACCGAGCCGGGGTGGGCGGAATTGTCATTGAATGGTTCTGCTCTTTCCTGACCAGGAGAACTCAATGGGGGGTGCTTGGGGATTGTTCATCATCTCCCCAGGACCTCACGCGCGGAGTCCCGCAAGATTCTAGTCTGTCCCCTCTCCTGTTCAGTGTGTACGTGCAGCCTTTGGGGGAGGTCGTGATAGGGTTTGGCATACGTTGTCGTCAGTATGGTGCTGATATCCAACTTTACCTCTCGTTTTCAGCTGACCCAGGCCCGGCAGTCTCGGTGCTTGCCCGGTGTTTGGAGGCTGTGGGGGACTGGATGTGGGCGAGCCGTCCGAAGCTGAATCCTGGCAAGATAGAGTTGATGCTGGTGGATAGGTCTGAGGGATTTTGCCCCCCTTTGGTCCATCAGGTCTGTAGTCTAGGGGTGCTTCTCGATTCACAGCTGTGCCTGGATGTCCAGGTGACGGCTGTGGCGAGGAGCACCTTTCGCCAATTACATCCGTTGTGACGGCTTCCGCCATACGTCTTGTATACTGACCTGGCCACTATCATCCATGCTTTCACCACCTCAAGACTAGACTATTGCACGTGCTCTGCGTGGGGCTACCCTTGGTGACTGTTCGGAGACTGCAGCTGGTGCAGAATGCGGCAGCCCCTCTCCTGACAGGGATAGGTCGTCATGAGCACATTACTCCAGTGCTCCGTGCTCTGCACTGGCTGCCCATAGTCTTCCGGGCCTGATTCAAGGTGTTGGTTTTGACCTATAAAGCTCTATGCGGTCTAGGCCTCACTTACCTGTGGGACCGCCTCACTCCCTGGATCCTGGAGCGGCCCCTGCGGTCGGCCAGGGGCGCCTAATTCAGAGTCGCCCGAGTTTCTCCGTGGCTGCACCAAGGCTGTGGAACTCCCTCTCGGCGGAGATCCACCTGGCCCCAGACCTCCCCTCTTTCCAAAGGCAGCGTAAGACCTGGCTGTTCCGCCAGGTGAGGGAGACGGGTGAAGGGAGGAGGTGGGCGGGGAGGGTTTTCTTTCTGGCTCGGCTTGTTTTAGTGTTTTATATTTTGGATTTATTTATTTTTGTATGTTTTATATTTTATATATGTATTTATAAATTGATTTTTCTTGCTGGAAGCTGCTCTGAGCTGCTGTGGGCAGGAGGTAGAAGTGAAATGAAGTAAATAAATAAATTTGGTGGGCAGGGGTAGGGGATGGGGGCGGGTTTGCTGGGTGGGTTGGGGTAGAGTTGCGAGGGGGTTGGAGTAGGACATGGGGAGGTGGTACTATATCGTTTTGTTGGGAGCTGTGGGATGGTTGGGTTTGTTTTTTTTTGCGGTGTAGGTGGTTGTATTCTGTTTTTATGATTTTCAATGTTTTTATATCTGTTGTTAGGTGCCCTGAGCCTTGGGGAAGGGTGGGATAAAAATTTAAATAAATAAAAATGAGTAATAAATAATATTTATTAACTGACATTCTATTATTCATCCTGTATGATTCACCCTGATGTGCATCACCGGTTATAGGTGAAGTTAATTTGGCCAGGGAGTCTGGTCTCCCTAAAGAGAAAATGTTCAGTTTTTATATATTAGATCTTCCTTCTCCTGCCGGACGGTAGGTGGTTTTTGTGTGGGTTAAAGACCAAGGCTCCATCGGGGTTTGAGAGGGATAGAAATTTAAAATGGAATGGAATGTGACTAGATTTATTTATTTAAAAGCATTTATTATCCCGCTCCTCCTGCCACAGGCAGCTCGGGGCAGTTCGCAACAGTTTAACAGTTAAAATCATAAAACTATAAAAATATTACAATATATCCCACCCATCTCCCCCGCCAAACGCCTGGTGGAACAGCCAGGTCTTACAACGTTTACGAAAGGAGGGAAGGTCCGAGTCCAGACTCACCCCCACCGGGAGGGAGTTCCACAGCCTCGGCACGGCCACCGAGAACCCCCCCCGGAAGACTAGGGGGGACCACAAGGAGGGCACCCCCCGATGATCGCAGGGGCCGGTCCAGTGCCCAGCGGGTGAGGCGGTCTCGTAGATAGGCAGGGCCTAGACCGTTTAGGGCTTTATAGGTTAAAGCCAACACTTTGAATCAGGCTCGGAAGACTATCGGCAGCCAGTGCAGAGAACGGAGCACCGGTGTAATGTGCCCCTGGGGCCCAGTTCTACCAAGAGATGGGCTGCCGCATCCTGCACCAGCTGCAGCTTCCAGGCCATCACCATGGGTAGCCCCATGTAGACTGCGTTACCATAGTCTAGTCTAGAGGTGATGAAAGCATGGATGATGGTGGCCTGGTCGGAATCCGAGAGACACAGCCGAAGCTGGCGTACCAGATGTAATTGGTGAAAGGCTCCCCTCACCACAGCCTCCACTTGGGCATCCAGGCGGAGCTGCGCATTGAGTACCACCCCCAGACTCCGTACCTGGGAAACCAATGGAGGACCGACCCCCCCATCAATGATGGGGGCCGTTAACTCCATCGCCTTCCCCACCAGCACCACCTCCATCTTGTCAGGATTCAGCTTCAGTCGATTACCCCCCTCATCCAATCCACCACAAGCATTGGACATTGAGTAAGCACGGAGACTGCAGGGTCTGAGTCAGTTGAAAAGGAGAGGTATAGCTGAGTGACGTCAGCATATTGGTGACCCCGTTCGCCACACCTCCTGATCACCTCACTGAGAGGCTGTATATATACGTTGAACAGGAGGGGGGACAACACCGAACTAGACAAAGTTTGCACCCAAAACCTCAGTTGCCCAAGATGGGATTGTATCGTTGTAATTTAAGATGGCAAAGATTTTTATTTTATTTTTTAAAAGCACCGTTTTGCTTCCAGCCGGGTTTCCTTGCCAATACAGGACGTAAAAATGTCTTTTTTTTGATCCTCCGCTTGTAACACAATCCCTTTGAACATTTAAGCAAAGAAGATTCAGTAAGGCAGCAGGATTAATCTTTGTATTCCATTTTCACGTAGAGGCCTACGGCCAAGCCCCTGCTGAGCTGGGTGCTGTAGAGCGTGGCAGGAAGGAAGTGCCGTTACCCCACATTGTAGAGGGGGAGAAATACTGGGTAATTTGCTCTAGTGCTTGTGTGCATGGTTTTATTAATGCAGGGCTGCTCGTTAGCATTGGGCTACTGAGCTTTTCCCCTCTCTCCAAGGCAGAGGTTCTCAAAACTTTTTTGAACTGCGCCCCCCCCGCCCCCGTCCACTTGTCTGTCGTCATTAAACCCCTTCCCCTCCCTAACCCTTGCTCTCTCCCTTCCCTACTGATCCCCTTGTTCTATGACTCTCTCTCTCCCTTTGCACCCCAAACTTCCCTTCTCCTGCTGCTCCTCCAAGTCCTGCTTATTTTTCTGTGCTTCTGCTCTCACACTCCCCACCCTTGCTCTCTCTGCGGATTGTGGCGATCTCTCCCCCGCCCCCATTCCCATCGGATTTGTCCTCCGAAACCACGTTTTCAGTATTTGACAAATAAAAGGATATTCTTTACATGTAGTAGGGCTTCATGGTACAGGTATTTTGGTTAGGATATGATTTGTTGGATGTACTTTGTAAGTGGTGGTGTCTACCTTAATAATATTTTATTTCTATAGTGGTCTCCTCTCCTGCCCACCAAATGGTGCTCAGAGCACGTCCCAAGAATCTATACAATGTAAAATCCATTTAACTACCATTTTAAAAGAAGAAGGTAAAGTGGGAGGACAGAATATATGAAGGGAAAACCCACAATTACCTGAGGTTATAGTCTCCATTTTGCCCTGTCGGGGATAATTTTCCCACTGAACCGATTGGGATGGCCTATTTTTATTTAATTAGTTCAGTTTTTACCCCACCCTTCTCAGTAAGAACCTGGGTGTCTTATATCATATAAAAACATATTAAAAACAGCTTTAAAATCCCCTAATCCCTCCCCAATATTTTCCCTAAGCCCCCCATCCAATCCCACTCAACTCTTATCTCTGTCAGCCAAATGCCTGGACAAACAAAATGGTAAATGGGAGAGCTTGTGCATCTCAAGTTACTGATACTGGATCTCTTCTCTCCCCCCTGCCCCCAAATTTCTTTCTTCATCATTGTTTTCCTCACTGGGAGTCTTCCATCCCCTTTCCTCCGTCTTTCTGTTCTCTCCACTTTTCAACGCAAAAAACCTTCGCGGTGAAAGGGCTCATCCCTCCCCCGCTGGGCATCTTTCACTCAAATCCTAATCCTTCATGTCCTGCTCATTGGTTTAATGTGGCCATGATCCCTAATATGGCAAATGGGGATTATAACGGCAGGTGAGGAGGGACGAGGAGCCCAAAAGGATGACTAGAATTTTAACCTTCCTGTTGGCACTGGCTGGCTCCTCCGATATCCGTGCCGTGCGTAAATGGGATGGTCTCTCGGTTTCCAAGGTTTTATCTGTGACTGCGTGGAAAAATAAATCCCAGTATTAATAAGCAGGTCTGTAATTATTCTGAGATAACAGGTATCTTTGCCTCTGGCTGTTCGCTAATTACTGTTTGCTAAATGCAGATACTAGCTTCTGTGACATTCCGTAACAACCCTCTCCTGATCTCCTCCTTCGCCCTCTCTTTCCCCGGTGTCCTCTATTTTGGGCAATATGTATAGCATCCATCGATTACTTCCCACATGTTCCTCTGTGCAACCCCCTTGCAAGTAAATAGGATCTTGCTCACTTCAGAGAAGAACATAGTCATGCAAAACAAGTGTTAAACACCCCCTTCCCCTCTACGTGCTTAGATAGTGTTGCCTCAGTTGGCTTCAGATGCAAAGTTAGGAACTTCTGGCATATATACTCTCTCTCTCATTGAGATCTGTCCTTTAAACCTATTTCTTCCACCAACTGAAGAGAGCTTTAGTAGGCCAAAGAAATAAATGCATTTAAACAGAGGGAAATGGCAATTGGAGCTTTAGATTTATTATTATTTTATGCTGCCTTTCCCAGAGGTTCAGAGCAGCTTACAATACATAAAAATATTTAAAACTAATAAAAAAAACCCATAAAACCCACCGAATACCATCTCCCTCCCTATGCCCGCCCGCCAAATGCCTTTTCAAATAAAAAGGTCTTACACTGCCATTGGAAGGCGCTCAGGCTCAAACGAAGCTCCAGGGAAGGGAGTTCTAAAGCACCGGGGCAGCAACTGAGTGTCCCCTCCCCCCCCGGGAGCCCGTGTTGTATGAGCAAATCTAACAGGTGATACCCAAATTGAGGTGCTCCCGGCTGATTTCAGCAGCTGCTATGGGGTGTGGAAGGTCAAGCGATCTTTCAGATATGTGCGGCCCAGACGGTTTACTTGTAATCCAGGAGTTCCCAGACTCTTCTACCCTCCGATCCCCTTTTCCTTTTCTTTTGAACACATCCATTCCCAGTAGACCTGTAACGATTACCCTCAACAACAGGTATTCTTGTTGAAATTCCAGTACTTTTGACCTGACCCGGTAACATTGGCTCCTAATCGGTACACAACTAGTGCCTAATGAGCTATCCGAGTTACCAGTTTACTGTTTTTCTTACTTCTGTACTGATTTTCCGACTTCTGGTACTGATTTTTCTAACTTTTCATGCCGATTTTGTTTCTTTCTGTGTTCCTGTGCTGACTTACTATTTATCGATGGTAACATGGTACCTCAGTAATGGTAATTTGTTGCCCGAAGATGTGGTCAAGGCCAGTAGGAGAGCTGGGTTTAAGAAAAGATTGGGCAAGTTTCTGGAGGAGGATAGGTCCATTAGTAGCTATTAGCCTGGTAGGTTTGGGGAATGTAACCTCTTACTTCCACGAGCTGGAAGTGAACAACAGGGAATGGATCGCCCCATCGTGACCTGTTGGGTAGTCTTCCAAGTGACTGAGATTGGCCACTGTAGGAGACAGGTGCTGGGCTTGATGGACCATTGGTCTGACCAAGTATGGCACTGCTTAATGTTCTTAATACCTGTTATTGCTGAACAATGATGTGCCTGCTTCGTACTCGGGCACCCAAAACACTGGTCAGAATTGTAGGGATTACCTACAGGTAGCAAATGAGCTACCCGTTTCAGGTCTAATTCCCAACATTTGTTTGTGGCTCATGGCTGTAGAAGTCACATAAAACCCAGTTATTGATGGTTTGGCCAGAGAATTGGAGTCTGTCAGGCCTTGCTAGCGAGAGATGGGACAGCTCGCTAGCCAGCACGCTTAATTAGTTCGGTTTGCATTCCATTTACACTTTATCTTTGCCATCTATTACCAGCTGAGGTTTTTAAAGGGAACAAGGACTGGTAGGGCACTTTATTGGCCAACCTTTTTATCTGTATCTACTGTTGGGAACAGTTCACTTTTGGATGGAGAAAAGGCATTGTTATATCTGCTCTTCCCCAAAGGTGGTAGGGGAAAGATATTGGAAATGTTAGACCCGTTACCCTTCTAGAGGATGTAGTTTGTATTAGGTATTTGCTGTGTAGGTTAGAAGATTGGACTAAGGAAGTGAATTTATTTGCAGAGGAACAAATAGGATTTGGGAAAGGTTGTTGGGCGATAGATAACTGCTTTGTTTTGCAACATTTAATTGACAAATTTTGTCACTAGAAGAAAGGCAAAAACGTTGCAGCTTGTATTGATTTGAAAACGGCATTTAATTCTGTGAACAGAGAAGTTATGGATAAAACTAAAACAGGCCAGGATAGATAGTACGTGATTAATGCTTTGAGAGTGTAACATACGGGTAATAAGATCAGGGTGAGATGGAACGGGGAGTTAACTCCATCTGGTTATGAATGGGATTAGACAAAGATCTCTCTTGGACCCTTTTGTTTAATTTTTATATTAATAATATTGTCACTGCTCCCACGGAAGAGGATTATCATCTGCCCAAGGTTTTGACTAGACTGGGTCATACGTTGTTATATGTGGATCATACGATACTGTTGTCTCATAAGGGCAAGGTGCTCTCTGTCTTGGTGTCTGTCCCAAAACCTGTTCATAACTCCTAACCCCTTGGGCAACTAATGCATTGTATGGTAGTGAAAGTGACTGAGACTCCAATTAGAATGGGAGGAATACATTGTCAAGCAGGAGTGGGGAACCTTTTTGCTTCTGCCGGCCACGCCGATAATTATTACAAGCTCTGTGGGCTCAGGAGTGATTGGGGATGGGGGTCAGCGTGTGTTAGAAGCATACATATCATGGGGGAATGCCATTGATCCAGCCCCTATTCTTGAGGTAGCACCCACGTCTCAGTGCCGACACGATAAAATTTGATACGGAGGGGTAGAAAATAATGTGCCCAGCTGACACAACACACAACTCTCCCTGATTTTGTTTTCCCATCTGTGTGTAAATGTTCTACTAGGAAATACTAGTAAAGTCGGTGGCCTGGGCATCTTCATCTGACGCCTCGGACGTTGACAGCTAGAGAGTAACCGTAACGATGGATCAGAGGACCATACTGTCCATTTTCATGACACGTTGTCACCAGCACGAAAACACCTGCAATTAGCCCAGCGCACCATGCTCTTACATACGTGAGAGGGGTTACAGTGTGTTTGCTTTCTCCACATTTACCGAACTTTAACAGCGTCTGATGGGATTTAGATACTTCAGAGCTATGAACATTAGAAATTATTAATATTTTTATTTATTATATGACACCAGCAATGTTCCCAGCACAGAACTGTCACGATTGGAGACAGGTCCCTGCCTTGAGGAGCTTACAGTATTTCAGGCTTGGTACGTTTTGGCCTTTTGGGGGCTATCCAAATTTTGGTCAAGCTGTAGACCTTTGCTGGCACTTTTCTGAAAGGCCACCTCCTCCCTCCTATCCCACCGTGGCCTCTGAGATCTGCCAGGAGCACCTTCTTGTGCACACCATGAGAACATAAGGAGTGCCATACTGGGTCAGACCCACTGGCCCATTGAGCCCAGCATCCTGTCTCTGACAATGGCCAATCTTGGTTGCTTGGGAGAAGTACCCAACAGGTCTCAATAGGGTGATCCACTCCCTGTTCATAGAATCATAGAGTGGGAAGGGACCTCTGAAGGCATCTAGTTCAACCCCCTACTCAGTGCTTGACATCTGCAGCGACAGCATCCCTGACGGATGCCCGTCCAGCCACTGTTTGAAAACCTCCAGCGAAGGAGACCCACCACCTCCCTACGAATTTGTTCTGTGGTAGAACGTTTCTTACTGTTAGTAAGTTCTTCCCAATGTTGTTCGCTCTCGGCTCCCAACAGTAAAAGGAACTGAAGGGAGCAAGTTCTGTGCTGTAAGGCCCGATGCAGCAAAGGCCTGATCGTCCTCCAACTTGAGGTGTGAAGGTGTTTTCCCCAAACAGTGGGTGATATCTGTGCACAGGTAACCATCATGATGGTTACTGTAGGGTGTTAACAAACGAGACATTAGCCCACATTAGCTAACATTAGCCCACACCATTTATTAGGTGTTAGCCTCCACCGGACATGGGACCACCACCCACTGCACCCACAGCCCCCACTCACGGTGTGGACTTGGAGAATGTAGATCCCACCATGTGAGTGAATGCTGGCTAATGTGGGCTGACGTCTGCCCACGTGTCTGCATCCCATCAGTTAAGTTGCAGGAAGCACAAGTCCGCCAGTGCCATAGAGTCACAGGCAGAAATTTTAGATTGTTAGAAGACTGACTGCTTCCTGCCCCTGTCTCTGCTCTCATTGGTACTGCCGGTGAGGGCTGCCCATAAGCACATGGAAGACATGCCATGTGTGTGTGTGTGCCCATTTGTTAAGCTGCACACACTAAACGTGTGAGTGGGAGCTGCGCAGACCAAACCTGGACTTCAGTGGACTAATATCTCATTTGTTTTTACATTAGATGACAAGGGAGTAAAAGGGGCGCTCAGGGAGGATAAGGACATTGCAGAGAAGCCAAATGAGTTCTTTGCATCAGTCTTCACTTCAGAGGATTTTGGCGAGGTACCCACGCCGGATCCTTGCTTTGTGGGCGAGGAATTGGAAGAGCTGTTACAAATCAATGTGACATTGGAGGATGTTCTAGGGCAAATTGACAAACTGAATACTAACAAGTCACCAGGGCCAGATGGCATTCACCCCAGAGTTCTGAAGGAACTCAAATATGAAATCGCAGACCTACTGTTAGTAATTTGTAACCTGTCACTAAAATCTGCCACTGTACCCGAGGACTGGAGGGTGGCAAATGTAACCCCGATATTTAAAAAGGGATCCAGAGGCGATCCTGGAAACTACAGACCAGTAAGCTTGACGTCTGTGCCGGGCAAAATGGTGGAAACCATCATTAAGGACAGAATTACAGGGCATGTTGACAAACATGGCTTAATGGGGAAGAGTCAACACGGATTTAGTAAAGGTAAGTCATGCCTCACTAACCTGTTGGAATTCTTTGAGGGTGTAAATAAGCATGTGGACAAGGGAGACCCAGTAGATATAGTGTACCTGGATTTCCAGAAAGCATTTGATAAGGTCCCTCATGAGAGACTCTTGAGAAAATTAAAAAGTCATGGGATAGGAGGTAGTGTCTTACTATGGATCAGAAACTGGTTAAAAGATAGAAAGCAAAGGGTAGGACTAAATGGTCAGTTTTCACAATGGAGAGATGTAAAAAGTGGTGTGCCTCAGGGATCTGTATTGGGACCGGTGCTGTTTAATGTATTCATTAATGATTTGGAAAAGGGTGTTAAGAGTGAGGTGATCAAATTTGCAGACGACACCAAGTTATTCAAGGTAGTTAAAACACGAGCAGACTGTGAGGAACTGCAACAGGATCTTACGACACTGGGTGCCTGGGCATCTAAATGGCAAATGAGATTTAATGTGGACAAGTGCAAAGTGATGCACGTAGGGAAAAATAATCCAAACTATGCGTACACAATGCTGGGTACTAAGCTAGGAGTTACCACTCAGGAAAAGGATCTGGGGGTGGTTGTGGACAATACAATGAAATCCACAGCGCAGTGCGCAGCAGCAGTCAAAAAAGCAAACAGAATGTTAGGAATTATTCGGAA
This sequence comes from Sphenodon punctatus, assembly GCA_003113815.1. Taxonomy (NCBI): domain Eukaryota; kingdom Metazoa; phylum Chordata; class Lepidosauria; order Sphenodontia; family Sphenodontidae; genus Sphenodon; species Sphenodon punctatus. Next base: position 3,326,447 of record QEPC01008369.1, on the reverse strand, counting down.
GGGGATAGAGAATAAAACTGAGGATGTCATAATGCCTCTATACAAATCAATGGTGCGACCGCACCTCGAATATTGTGTGCAGTTCTGGTCGCCCCATCTCAAAAAAGACATAGCTGAACTAGAAAAGGTACAGAGAAGGGCAACAAAAATGATCAAGGGCATGGAAGGGCTCCCGTATGAGGAGAGGCTTGGTAGGTTGGGGCTCTTCAGTTTGGAGAAGAGACGACTGAGAGGAGATATGATAGAGGTCTATAAAATCATGAGTGGGGTGGAACTAATAAACAAGGAGCAGTTATTTACCCTCTCAGCTAGTACTAGAACTAGGGGACACTCCATGAAACTCATGGGTGGCAAGTTTAAAACAAATAAAAGAAAATATTTTTTCACTCAGCATATAATTGGGTTGTGGAATCTACTGCCAGAGGCTGTGGTAAGGGCCAGTACTATAGCTGAGTTTAAAAGAGGTTTGGACAAGTTTCTGGAAGATAGGTCCATGAGCAGCTATTAGCCAGAAAGGATCAGGGAACATGACGGGAGCTGGTGGAAAACAACAGGGAATGGATCCCCCATTGTGACCTGTTGGGTGCTTCTCCCAAGCCACCGTGATCGGCCACTGTCGGAGACAGGATGCTGGGCTAGATGGACCATTGGTCTGACCCAGTATGGCACTTCTTATGTTCTTACCCTCAGATGGTCATAGAAATGCGCTTGAGAGCAAGGCACATGCTGAATTAATTGGGATCCCTTCAACTAGAGAGAATATAGTTTTTGTGTTCGGCCCAAATGTGACATATTTTTGAGAACCATCTGCCTTTTACTAAAAAGATACAGACATCCCTTTTTAAATTACGACATCAGTGTCTTGCAGTTCCTCTCAATGAGAGAGAATCCTGTTTAGAGACTAACCCTATTTCTATGTCCACCTTATCATTTGAACTATTTGGTCTCCATTAGGGCTGAAACCCAAATTTGTGCCCGGTTCCGGTTACGTCAGAACTGGGCGGGGAGTTCTGACGTTTGGTCTGATTTCTGATTGGACCAAGTGCACGCGCGCACACATGTCCTTTTGGCAAAATGACAGCCCCTGTTCTGCACGTGCAGGAAATGGCTGCCACCGTACACCTGGTACAGATTGCTGTCTGCCTGAGACTGTTTTGCACCTGGGCAGAACGTTCTGGTCTGAGTTCCGACAACCTCCATGAGATTGGAATAGCTTTTCTGAACCAGCCCTGGTCTCTCCATTGCTTATATCTTTTTATTGGACTTAACGACTGTTGGTGAGAATTTTATTAAGGTATTTCTAACTCTTTGGTTCTGCCCCAAGTGAGTTGACCCATCTTTCCAACTATAAAAGGCTGTATGTTGGTTCAGTAAAGGAGATCATTTGAACTATTTAATCTCCATCTCTTACATTTTGGACCAACAGTGCAACCCCACTTTCTCTCACCGTAGAAGTGTGTATAATCTAGGTAAAGGTCTGCAGGTCCTAGTTTGTATTCTTTGTCTACACCTGATCCTGTGCAAGTGCTTTCACATTATTCACCAAAAGCCTGATTTTTAAATTATTTTTTAACTGCCCCCATCCCCCCCTTTTTCATTAGAATAATTTTTCCTGAGTCAGGGCTGTGTTGGCGAGGATGTGGGGAGCGGGGCACTTACTTACACTGTTGGTGGAAATGCTCTATGGTCCAACCTCTCTGCGTGTTGTTTGGGACTATATGAAAAAAGCAACTGGTTTAATTATACCGTTCAGGCCAGAGACAGCATTACTGGGCTTATATCCCGACATTCCCTTAATTGAACCATCATCAAGAAACTTGTAAATTGATGTCCCTAGAAGCGATCAACATAATCGCAAGAAATTGGAAAAACGCAAGAGATCTGTCAGAGACGGAATGGATAAAACGCCTATGGTACTTGTATTCGATGGAAAAAATTGCCACGAATTTAGAAAATAAATGGAAGAAATTCACCACGAGATGGTTTGCATGCATAGGAACTGCTCATTCAGGACTACACTTTGATGGAGGAAGCAAAGACATACCTAGTGGACTATTTTTAATATGAGAGGGAGAAATATTGCAATGTGAAGCACCTATTTCTGTTTTGTTTGAGCTGTTTGAATGTTACTGTATGTTGATGTTATCAGAAAAATTAATAAATAAATTAATACAAAAAAACCCCCAGTTTTTCCGTGAGCTTGATGCTCACTGGGCCTCTTGGTTGCAAACATCTGTCATTGCTTTTCTTGTTTGTACAATGGAGGTTCTTGGTTGAAGGTTGACACGGGTTTGAGTGGCAGATGTCTGTAAACATTTGTCTCGACAGTGTGTGCCATTCTGTTCTGTGTCTGCGCTGAACATGACCCCTATTTGCTTAGCAAAATAACCAAGCGAAAGACCTGGGGCTCTGGAGCATCGAGAGAAAATGGGATTTAAATGGCTGTTTTGAAAAGCTTTTTGTTTCAAAGTGTCTTTAAAAGAAAGAGAGAAAAAACAAAACAGAAGAAACCCTAAAGCATCTCAGATTCCTCTGAGCTTTAGAGACGTCTAGAAACTCCCTGCTCCCCAAACGGTAGCACATCAAAGGGCCAGAGATTGGGACTGCTGAGTTCAAATATACTTTATCCAGATGGCGTATGGCATTTGCAGGGCTCTCAGAGTATGTGCTCCCTGGACATAAACTGTCTTGCTGGGCGGCCATCTGATAGCCTGGTTCTTAGAGAAGAGCCTTGCAATCTCAAAAGGTCGCTTGGAAATCTCTTTATTTTAAAATAAAATTACAATAAGGTAGTTTTCCTATTTTTAAAAATAATAAATCCAGGAGCAGTATCTGTGTGCCAGCTTAATTATTTGAGGTCTTCTCTGATTTAATAATAATAATTAAAAAATTGTTTATATAGCCTCCCCCTGCCATGGCACTTGGAGCACTTCACAAAGAACTAATTAACCACTCTTTAATCCTCACAACTGCCCTGTGAGGTAGGTTAGGCTGAAAGAATAATGTGACTGGCCCAAGTTCACCAAACAAGTTTCTGGCTGAGGTGAGACTTGAACAGGGTTCCCCACCACCTCTGGGTCCAAGAACTACACACTTAGCCATTACACCACATTGTCTTTCATTTCTCCCACTCCTTTGCATCTCAGGCCGCTTTCAGACCTCCCCCCGCCATATATTCTGGCTGCGGGAGGGAATGCACAGGCCGGATATGCGCGGGGATCTGAAAGCCCCCCGCGGCTTTGCCGGCAGACACGCTCCGGGATGCAGCACTGAATTTCCTGCTCTGTGTCCCTGCGCGTGTTTGCCGGCAAAGCCTCATGGAGGGCTTTCAGATCGGCAGCACCCTGCGCTTATCCTGGCTGCACATTCCCTCCCACAGCCAGAATATGCACGCGGGGGGTGGGGGGCGGTCTGAAAGCGGCCTCAGTCTCTTGCTAAGTCCTATCGCTTCTTTCTAACTGAAAATCCAGCCCTTCCTTCCTGTTCCCACTGCCCAAACCTCTAGTCCCCTCTTGTCTTGACTGCTTCACCCTCCTCACTGGCCTCCCTCACTCTCACTCTGTTTAACACTACTTAACTCATCTCTGTGATGGCTCCGTGCCAGACGCATTGCTGTCACTATATAAATCATTTGTGTGTAAAGCGTATTGGTCTCTGTTATCTTATCTCAGGGTGGGGAGCCTCCGGCCCAGGCACCAAATGCAGCTCGCGGTAAGTTTTTTATGTGGCCCCTTTCCAGTTACCAGATCAGGCTCGAATTGGTATCCCACCCTTCCCCAGAGGCTCAGGACGACTAACATGTATAAAACATACAAATCCATAAAACCAAAATACAAAAAAAACCTACCCAAAGCCCCAACAATCCCACAGCCTCACCCTCACCCAATTATCACCCACCATATCCCACTCGAACAACCCTACCCCAAACCACCCAGCAAACCGTGTATGTATGTACGCTCTCTTCCGTTTCCTAATTAGAACCCCTTGGATCAGTCCTGTCCCCTTGCAAAGCCAGGATATAGTCTCTATAGTGAGAGACCCATCAGATGTTTAAAGGGATATTTGACTCGAGGCCAAGAAGTGGCATTATCGTCGCAACAGCTGCACGGCAGAACCTTGCTGATTCACTCTAATGACTGGGAGAGCAGCTGATTTAAAAGACGTAGGGAGAGTCAACATTTGCAAACTGTTACCAAGTCATTACCAGATGATGGTATCCGAGATTAAGATAGCTTTCTCTCATGTGTGGAATGGAAGATAGTTGTGGAAATAGTTAGCAATATAGCGCCCATGTTACATATGGGGGAAAGCGATCCTAATCTCCAGTACCGCCATGTGGGTAATGACTTGATAACTGTTTGCAAACAGTGACATGTCAGCGGCTTTGCTTATATCAGCCAATGATGGGAAAGGCCAACTCTTCCTTAATGGCAGATTTGAAAGCATTTATTTATTTATTACAGCATTTTTACCCCGCCCCTCCTGCTCCAGGCAACTCGGAGCGGCTTACAACATAATAAACAAACATAAACTGCTAAAAGTAACACAGTGAAAACACATTAAAACGAAAGGCACTGAACAACAAACCCTCCTAAACCCCATCTCCCTTCCATCCCACCCTACACCCCATCTCCCTCGCCAAGAGCCTAGCGGAACAGCCAGGTTTTACAGGTACGGTGGAAGGAGGAGAGATCCGGGGCTACCCGGGCCTCCACTGGAAGGGAGTTCCACAGCCTAGGTGCAGCCACAGAGAATGCCCTCTCCATAGTGGCCCCCGGGGGACCTCAAGAAGGGCGCCCCCAGTGGACCGCAGAGGCCGCTCCAGAGCGTAGAGATCGAGGCGGTCCCGCAGGTAAGTCGAACCAAGGCCGTTATAGGGCTTGGACCTGGAAGGCTATAGGCAGCCAGTGCAGAGCCTGGAGCACTGGTGTAATGTGCTCACGGCGACCCGTCCCCATAAGGATAGGGGCCGCTGCATTCTGCACTAGCTGCAGTCTCCGGACCATCACCATAGGTAGCCCCACGTAGAGCGCATTGCAATAGTCCAATTTCGAGGTAATGAAAGCATGGATGATGGTGGCCAGGTCACTGTCTGAAACATACGCCGAAGCCATCACACCAGATGTAATTGGCAAAACGAATTCCTCGCCACACCTTGAAATGCTCCCACCTTGGAATCCAGGCGGAGCTGCAGATTGAGGAGCACGCCCAGACTACGGACCCGGGATACCAGCGGAGGGCGGATCCCATTAGTTATGGGAGCCGCCCTCCCCACCACCATCACCTTCATCTTGTCGGGATTCAACTTCAGTCGGCTCGCCCTCATCCAATTCCCACAGCCGCCAGACATCGGGTAAGCACCGAGATTGCCGGGTCTGGGTCGGATGAAAACGAGGGGTGTCATCAGCATATTTATGACACTGCACCCCATAGCGTCTCATGACCTCACCGAGTGGCTGCATATACACGTTGAACAAGAGCGGGGACAGAATAGAACCTTGCGGGACACCACACGTGACGTCCCGTGGAGATGATGAACAATCCCTGAGCACCACACCAGAGTTCTCCTGGCTAGGAAAGAGCGGAACCAGTCAAGGATGACCTTGCCCACTCCAGCTTGATCCCGCAAGCGTGTCACCAACATCTCATGGTCAACGGTATCAAAAGCAGCCGACAGATCTAACAAAATTAGCAGGGTCGATTGACCCTGATCTAAACCATGGCGTAGGTCATCGACCAAGGCCGCAAGCGCAGTCTCCGTGCCATTGCCAGGCTGAGCGGGATCGAGATAACCAGTGTGGTCTAGGTGCCGCTGCACCTGCTGGGCCACCACCCGCTCAATAACCTTCCCTAAAACGGGAAGGTTAGAGATTGGCCGATAACTGGCAAGGGAATCATTTAAGATGCTCTGGTGACGAGCACCTTCTTGTTGGTGCCCTCCTGGCAGTCTTTGAAAATTAGTGCAAGCTCCGATGGCTGCTTGGGGATGGGGGTGCTCAAGGGATGTGCTCAAGATGGAAGACAAGGGTCCAGGTCATGGGTCTGTCCCCTGTCCTTGTATGCGTGTCCTCCTCTCTGCTCCCTTCTCCTGAGTTCACTGTTTCAGCACTCGGGAATAGGGACTGAATCCAGGGGCCAGTTCCAGGAACTAGTAAGGGGCCAAATGAAAACTAGCTGTGGGGCACGTTTGGCCCCTGGCCTTGAATTCTCCTTCCCTGGCAGCAAATTATGCTGAAAGTTGGATTTAAATTATTGGAGTTCTTTTTGTTGCGATTTGAAGGAAGTCTTGGCAATTATTTCCTAGTCAGTTTTTTTGCTGATCAGTGGAGACCGGCTGCCAGTTTCTTGCAGCGGAGCCATATTCAGGTTAATGTAGTTCTGTGTGACTACGCTGTCATAATTAGACTGACTAATTTTGGTTGTACGTGCCTTGGGAAGGGGTCTCCGGCTTTATAGGCATTTGCTTCCTGTACGTATGGTGGGATACCACCCTCTTGTGCAGTCTCCGTTACAGAAGTGGTGAGCTCTCGAGGTAAAAGTGCAGCTTCCCAACCACTTAAGCTAAAAAAAAACAGAGGACGATCTAGCAGCCTGCTTACGCCAACCAGAACACGTGTGCTGAGATGCGCACGGGGTGGGTCGCATAGGCCGGGGTTGCACTGTTGCCCATGTGCGGCCATGCGTGCATGTCTGAGCGCGTGCGTTCTGGTGGTGTGCAGCGCGTCGGGGTTGGCATAAGCAGGCTGCTGGATTGTCCCACCCAGGCTATGCGACTGGCATGGCCAAAGAGCCATGCACCAAAATCTTCCTATGGTTGAGAGCCCCAAGACACGCATGCCCCCGTGTGTGCCCATTCAGACCTCTCCTGCTGGGTGATTGACTGGTTCTTGCTGGTCCTGGTTGCTGAGGTTGAGCAGCTTCTGAGACTCGGGTGCAGTGAAGTAAGACGCAGGACCGTTAAGGCAGCGCAGGGCCCAGGACCATCCCTGGCCGAGAGCCGCACTTGAACTTGCCGGGAGCTGTGTGTGGTAGTTTGGCCACCCCTGCTAGACCAACAACGTTTCTGAATCGGACATGAAGCATGGTTTACGCTAATACTGGGCATTATCATTCCTAGGGCAACACACGTGCTTTCTTCTTTGAACTAATGTTTTGTGTTTGTGCGCATGCATGTGAGAGAGAGAAAGCACACATCCTGCTGTGGGAGAAACGCACATTGGGGGCTCCTTGAAAATGTGGATTCTCTAACACGCCTCTTTCCTGATACATAGCCTATATCTAGGGTGGGAAACTCTAGCTTCAGGGGCCAAACGTGGCTAGTTTTTATATGGCATAAGAACATAGTCAGTGCCATATTACGTCAAACCATTGGGTCCATCGAGCCCAGCATCCTGCCTCCTACAGTGCCCAATCTCAGTCGCTTGGGAGAAGTACCCAGTAGGTCCCAATGGGCAACCCATTCCCTCTTGTTCGCTCCCAGCTCCTTAGTCCGAGGTTATGTCCCCGTAACTGCTAATGGACCTACTCTCCAAGAACATATCCAATCCTTTTTTAAATCCAGCTATTCTACTGGTTTTGGTCACATTCTCTGGCAACAAACACCATTCCTAGTCCAAAGCACTGAAAGGATGAGCTCAAGGTAAGTGAGCAGAGATGAGGGCATGCGTACAAGGCTAGGGAATGGATCCATGGCACAGATTTATGATCTGGATCCTCTTCCTGGGTGCACCTCGACCCCCAACTTCATGCAGCCGTTGTAGCTTGTACTCATTTTCTGTGATCCCTGGGAGTGCAAAGGTTCCCCACGCCTGGCCTGTGTTACGTGGGGCTGAATTCCATTTGTGAAACGGAGCAGACTTTCCTTCTGTGCTTCACTGTCACCCTGCCTGCCCTGAATCACTTTCAAGTGAAACTGATCAGGGGACTAGGAACCTGGTTGGCTTCATCTGAGCAATTAAGTGCAGTCTGGCTCCCTGCTGGTAGGTCAGTGCGGGGAAATGAGGAATCCCCTGAAAGGGGCGTGGAAGCTCAGCCAGCACTGAATCACAGTTGTCTGCCAGGCTGCCGGCAGAATGGGAAGCCTCTGTCTAACGGCAGCTCTTTGGACGTAGCCACACGCTTGCCATCACATAGACACTTCCAGCGAGGTGAGTTCTCAAGACTTCCAGCCAGTCCTTCGCTCAGGGGAAGGTAACATGTGGAGCCGCTCATGGGCTAAATAATTTTTTTTTTTAAAAGGTTATATTTTCAAATGACAAGTGAATTTGGATGGTTCGGGCTTTGTTTGGCCAACTTGAAATGAAGCTGACTTTCAGAAGTGTTTGTTGCTTTCTTCAGACGAGCTTCTTTCTAGGACTTCAAAGCTGAGCACGAACAGTTTTTGAAAGTCAAAAGGCGATGCACACGTTCAGTGCTTGCAGTGTGGCCGTTTGTAGAAGATTCTCATTCCCTAGCTGCCGGAGGGCTGTATGCACTCACACCGGCCTTGCAGCAGGGTACGGTCGTCTTTGCATGAATGTTTTAGTTTGACTGCGAAATAATGTTCCTGTGAAGATGGCCTAAAAACCTGCTTGGAGAACTCTGCAAAGGATATTCCCCATTGAAAGCATTAGCAAGGGTTTTAGATTTGAAGGTCCAAATCCTCTGACAATTGGGATCGGTGGGACTGCTCCAGATGAAGGCTGCCTTCACACAAGCCTTTTCTCCATTTTAACTGCTCCCACGTTCCCCTCCCCTGCCTTAAAAGTTACTTCCTCTTCTGCTTATGGTGCTTGTAGGTATCCTGTAGGGATGGGACCATCGGTGAATTATCGGTTACTGGTTTTATCAGGATCGGATTAATCCGATATCAGATTTATCGGTATTGGTATATCGTTTTTTTAACATTGCCGTTTTTTTGATCTGTAACATTGTGGCCATTGTTACAATGGCTGCAATGTTAAAGATCCGAAAAATTGGCAATGTTAAAAAAAATGATATACCGATATTATTGGATTAATCCAATATCGCCAATTATCGGCATTATCGGATTAATCCGATACTAAAAGCCTGGTGTTACTTCTGGAGACCAAAGAGGAAGGAAAGGGGGCGGGGACAGTAAAAAAAATTCCTGGGATATCATAGAGTTGGAAGGGACTTTGATGGTCATCTAGTCCGACCCCCTGCTCCGATACAGGATGACAACAGTGACAGCATCCCCGACAGGTCGCCGTCCAGCCTCTGTTTGAAACCTCCAGTGATGGGGAGCCTATAACTTCCCTAAGCATCTTGTTCCCTCGCTGCACTGCTCTTACCATTAGGAAATGTTTCCGGAGACTTAACTGTAATCCGCCTTCTAAATACATGGCTCTGTGATGCAGGCAGAGTGACAGCCGGACCTAAAGTGCCCGTAGGGGAATAAGCAGGATTGTTAAATGTTGGTTTCCGAATTAAATTTTTTTTATTGGATGTGAGTTTACATCCACTGTATCCTGTGACCTAACCTTTTTATGTGAAAACAAAAGAAATAGCAGGGGGGGAGGGATTTTCATGGATGTGGCAACTTGGGTGAATGCAGCCTCGGTGGTTTGAGGGTTGCCGGCAAGAATATCTCTTTGCACAGATTTCTATCTTCTGGTTTCACAAGGGAAAGTGGTGCCTAGGTTCATGATCTGTTGAAAGGAGTGGGCAAAGTTCGCAAGCCCCAAGAGACTCATACCAAAATGACTGTTCCGCCGGGCCTTTCCCGAGGGAAATGGGGTGGGTGGGTTGGGTTAGGGTGGTGGTGGGGGGATTATATTCTTTTAACTGAAATTAATATGGTTTGTTTTAAATGTTTTAATATATTGTAAGCTGCCCCGAGATGCCTTGAGGCAGAAGGGGGCGGCATATAAATTGTAAAAATAAATAAATCCATCTTTGTAACTAAGCCAAACACGTGCACCCGAGACCTCACGCGTTTGTGTATGTATCCTTGTCTCTTCCTCGGTTTCCCCCCACCCCATGTCTCTCTCAGATTATAAGCCCGCTGGGACAGGGACTGTGTCTCTTTCCTACAATTGTAAAGTGCCAGGTACATTGCTGGCACTATATAAATGCTTAATAATAATAATAATAATATTA
>QEPC01008369.1:3278060-3305194 GCA_003113815.1 Sphenodon punctatus | reverse complement strand
CTCCCCCAACCCCTCCACTTGCCCCCTGGACCCCATCCCCTCCCGCCTGTTGACCTCCATTGCTTCCACTGTCGCCCCTCACCTCCTGCACATCATCACCCTCTCCCTCTCTACCGGCTCCTTCCCCTCTGCCTTTAAACACGCCACTGTCTTCCCCCATCCTCAAAAAGTCCACTCTGAACCCTCTAGTTACTGTCCTGTCTCCCTCCTCCCTTTTGCTTCCAAGCTCCTTGAATGGGTTGTCTATCCACCAACTCCTCCCTTGACCCCCTCCAATCTGGCTTCAGCCCCCTTTACGCCACTGAAACCGCTCTTGCTAAGATCACCAACGATCTTCTTGTGGCTAAATCCAACTGCCTTTATTCTTGTCCTCCTTGATCTCTCTGCTGCCTTCGACACTGTTGACCACTCGCTCCTGCTTGAATCGCTCCACTCCCTTGGATTCCGGGACTCTGTCCTCGACTGGTTCTCCTCCTACCTTTCTGACCGCTCCTTCAATGTATCGCTTCCTAACTCCTCCCCCTCCTCCTCCCTACCCCTCCCAGTCAGGGTTCCCCAAGGCTCTGTCCTTGGCCCTCTCCTCTTCTCTATCTACACCCAATACCACCTATCAGCTGATGACACTCAACTCTATCTCTCCACTCCTTCCCTCTCCCCCTCTGTCCAAGCTCGTCTCAACAACTGTTTCTCCGATATCTCCGCCTGGATGTCTCAACGCCAACTCAAACTGAACATGGCAAAAACTGAACTCCTGATCTTCCCTCCCAATCCTTCCTCTCCCTTTTTCCCTGTCAATTACCATTGACAGGGTCTCCATCCTCCCTGTCCCCCAAGCTCGCAGCTTGGGCTTCATCTTCAACTCGCACCTCACCTTCAAACCCTACATTGACTCCTTTGCCAAATCCTGCCGCTTCTCCCTCCACAACATTGCCATGATCTGCCCTTTTCTGTCTCCTCTGCCAAAACTCTCATCCACGCCCCAGTCATCTCATGCCTCGACTATTGTAACCTCCTCCTTGCTGGCCTTCCCCGCTTCCACCTTTCTTCCCTCATCTCTGTTCAAAACTCTGCTGCCAGGATCATCCACCTAGCCCGTCACTTTGACCACGTGCAGCCTCTCCTCTCTCCACTGGCTCCCTCTTCCTGAGCGTATTCTGCACAAACTCCTCGTCTTCACCTACAAAGCCCTTCACAACCTCGCTTCTCCCTACCTCTCTGCCCTGATCTCCCTCCAAACCCCTGCTCGAGCACTCTGCTCCTCTTCCATCCGCTCCCTCGCCCTCCCACGCCTCCCCTGCTCCCCCAACCGCCTTCGTCCCTTCTCCCTCTCTGCCCCGCACGCCCTCCCTGCCCTCGTCCGCCTGGCCCCCACCCTCCACGCCTTCAAGTCCCTCCTCAAAACCCACCTCTTCCGTTTCGCCCTTCCTAACCCTTGCTAATCATCACCACCCTCGATTATCCCCCACCTGTTAACTGCAAACTCCCAATTTACTGCAACCAAACCAAGAACGTGTACCTGAGCTGTCGCATCCTCATGAATGTTGCATCCCTTGTCTCTCCCCCTTCGCTGTCTCCCCTCCCCATGTCTTTAGATTGTAAGCTCTCGGGCAGGGACAGTGTCTATTTTATTCTTTGTAAAGCGCCAGGTACATCGCTGGTGCTATATAAATGCTTATAATAATAAATAATAATAATAAATCAACATGTGCAAATTGACGCAAATAGTGTCCAGCATTGTCCTTCATTTTTAGAGTTACTGCCCCCTCATTTCAGAGTACAGGGATTGGGGGTCATGATCAGCGTGCATGCCAAGTGATATCTGTGGAGTGTGTGTGTGTGAATGAAGAAAGTTCAAGTCCATCCTGAGCCATGCAGGCACCCCAATTTCTGTGGCCTACAGGGCCTAAGGGAGTAGCTTAGTTCAGCAAGTCCAGGTTGTAGTGTAGAAAAGCACTGATAAGCTGGCTTGCAAGCTCTTGAGGAGGGTGGAGATGGAAAGAGATGTTTATGTATAGGGCTTTCCTTAACAAACCCCTTTTAAAGCTGGCTCTTCCTGGGTAAGCTGGCTTTGATCCAGATGGGTGAATTCAAAGTGCAGTAAAGACGGGATGTTCTCCAGCACCTCAGAAGCTCAGTTCCACGCCGGGAATGGAGCCAGACTTGTGTTACTCCAGAAGCGTTAACCAGGGTTGGGAGTAGGCTTGTGTGCATGTCTAAATCTTGGCCAGATATATAGTAAATTCCTTACTGAGAAATGTGCCTTAAACATCCTCCCATTTTGATGAAACCTGCCAGAAATAGAGAGGTTTGGTTTGGTGGGTTTTGGTTTTTTTTGCCAGTAAGGCTAACTCTGGCTACTATCGCAAGAGCATCTATTGGGAGCTGGCAATGGTGCGAGTGGCAGGCAAAGCTGTTCTTGCGGCCGTGGAAAAAAGTCTTGTACGGCGCTTGACAAATAGGGAAGGACAAATAGGTAGGAAATGAGACAAGGTATTTTCAAGTATGATAAATCGGTCTCTCCAAACTCCCACACGCTTTCTCTCCTCCATGAAAAATTAAATTGCATCTGGAAGCTTTATGGTGAGTCAATGTACAGTAAATCCATAGCATCATTTCAAGATCAGGTTACAATACAGCAACACGTGCTTGTTCTCTCTCTTGTGTGCTCCCTTGTTCTAATTTTTACCCTGTCCTACCTATTGAGACTCAGGGCAGCTTGCATCCTATAAAACAACTTAAAAATCCCTTTTAAACCCCCTTCAACCCCTTCTCTTGTCCCGCCACCCAACCCTATCCGCCAAATGCCCGGCCAAACAAAAAAGCTTTTCTATCGCTTACAGAAGAGGAGCAGGCTCATGCTTAGACCGATCTCCAAGGGAGGGGAGAGTTCCATAATCGTGGGACAGTCACTGAGAACGCCTCTCGGCCTGCCGTTGTGGGTACCTCCCAGACAGATGGTACCTGCAAGAAGGCGTTCCCAGCTGCCCACAGAGGCGACTGTGGGATAGGAAGGAAGAGGGTTTTTCAGATACTTGAGACTTTTTTTTACCTGAACTTTTCAGCTTCCTGAATGTCTCCCTAGTTTCCCTCTCCCACGTCTCTCAGAAATTGCAAGCCCCTCGGGGCAGCGCCCTGTCTCTAATTATGATGTTACAGCGCCAGCTACGACTTGCTCAATCTGGGGAAGACTGAGGTGATGCTGGGGGGCAGGAATGTCCATCTCTGTGCCTCCCTTCTCACCTTTAAAAAGCACCTATAGACTTATTTGTTCTCCGTGTGCTTTTAGAATCCACGGCTGGTTTCCCCTCAATGTAGTACCTTCCCCTTTTAAATGCTTTTGAATAGATTTATGTGTTAAATTGATTTTTATATCGCTTTATGTTGCAAAGTGCTGGTTGGCGGGGGAGCACTCTGCAAATAAAATGATTGTTTTGGTAGTTGTGTTTGCTGCTGCTGCTGATCTGATCTAATATGCTCCTGATATATGATCATCAAGGAAAAATCTATGTCCCTTCTCCTCAGTCGTCCATCAGGAAAAAAAAAAATGAGCAAAAAAGGAAAAAGTATACTCAAACAGAAAAAATCCCAGCCCTCCTAAATTTGCAATCCATAATAAACCATTGATTCCACACTGTGGCAGCACCTAGGGAGATCATGGATCTGGGCCTAGTCTCTCCATTTAAACAATGTGCAAACACAGAACAAAGACTGTCTAGTTTTTATTAGCGGCGTAGCAAAGGAGCAATTAAGTAGGATTGTAAAATGTCTTTTGACTGGAAAGTTTGCTTTATGAAGTTGAAATGGCATTGGTTATACTAATACCTTGGGGACTCTTTTTAGATAGCATGTGCATTTGTACCAGCTTAGGCAGTGAGGATAACAGCTTAAGAATATAGGTAGTGCTATACTTAGTCAGACCAATGGTCCATCAAGCCCAGCATCCTGTCCACTGACAGTGGCCGATCTCAATTGCATGGGAGAAGAACCAACAGTCGCAGTGGGCAATCCATTCCCTCTTCTTCACTCCCAGCTCCCGACAGTAAGAAGTTCATCCCGTAAGCTACTTGGTTAATAGCCATTAATGGACCTACTCCCCGAGAACTTACCAAGTTCTTTTTTTAAACCCAGCTGTACTACTGGCCTTGACAATGTCCTCTGGCAACAAATTCCATAAGTTAATTATGCATTGAGTGAAAAGTACTTCCTTTTATTTGTTTTAAATCTGCCGGCAGCTAGTTTCATGGAGTGTCCCCTAGTTCTAGTACTATTTGAGAGGGTAAATAACCATTCCCTATCTACTCGTACACGCCACTCAAGATTTTATAAACCTCTATCATGTCCCCTCTCTGTCTTCTCTAAGCTGAAGAGACCCAGCTTGTCAAGCCTCTCTTTATACGGAAGCCGTTCCATACCCTTTATCATTCTCGTTGCCCTTCTCTGTACCTTTTCTAGTTCAGCTATGTCTTTTTTGAGATGGGGCGACTAGAACTGCACACAATATTCCAGGTGCGGTCGCACCATTGATTTGTATAGAGGCATTATGACCTCCTCAGTTTTATTCTCTGTCCCTTTGCGAATAACTCCTAACATTCTGTTTGCTTTTTTAACTGCTGCTGCGCGCTCGGCTGAGGATTTCAGTGTATTGTCCACAATCACTACCAGATCCTTTTCCTGAGTGGTAACTCCTAGCTTAGTACCTGACATTGTGGACTCATAGTTTGGATTATTTTTCCCTATGTGCATTACTTTGCAATTGTCCACATTAAATCACATCCTTCTCACTGGCCTTCCCCGGTCTCACCTTTCTCCCCTCATCTCTGTCCAAAACTCTGCTGCCAGGGTCATCTACCTCGCCAGTCGCTTCGACCATGTGCAGCCCCTCCTCTCTTCGCTTCACTGGCTTCCCCTTCCTGAACGAATCCTGCACAAGCTCCTAGTCTTCACCTAGAAAGCTCTTCACAACCTTGCTCCCCACTACCTCTCTGCACTTATCGCCCTCCATACTCCAGCCCGTGCACTTCGCTCCTCCTCTGTCCCTTCTCTCACCCTTCCACGCCTTCCCTGCTCCCCTAAGCACCTTCGTCCCTTCTCACTTGCTGCCCCCCATGCCTGGAACTCCCTCCCTGTCCACATCCGCCTTGCCCCCTCCCTTCATACCTTCAAATCTCTCCTTAAAACTCACCTCTTTCGCTCTGCTCTGTCTGACTCTTTATCCTGCTGAGCCACTATTCCTATACCTACGATCGGTTTATCCTTATCCTTGCAACATGGACCTGCCTGCTGTCATTCTCATCGTAACCAAGCCAAGTACGTGCACTTGAGACCTCGCATCTTCATGAATGTTAGACCCCTTGTCTCTCCCTCTGTTCCCCTTCCTAAGTCTCTCCCCCAGCTCCTGTCTCTCAGATTGTAAGCCCTAGGGGCAGGGACCGTGTCTATTTTATTACTTTGTGCCCTGCTGGTACACTGCTGGCGCTATATAAATGTTTGTTGTTAATAATAATAATAATAATAATAATAGCATCTGCCATTTAGATGCCCAGGCACCCAGCCTCGTACGATCCTGTTGCAGTTCTTCACAGTCTGCTCATGTGAAGAATTACCTTGAATAACTTGTGTCATCTGCAGATTTGTTCACCTCACTCTTAACGCCTTTCCCAGATCATTAATGAATACATTAAACAGCACCGGTCCCAATACGGATCCCTGAGGCACACCACTTTTTACATCTCTCCATTGTGAAAACTGACCATTCAGTCCTACTCTTTGCTTCCTATCCTATAACCAGTTACCAAGGAGGTAATACACTACCCTCCTATCCTATTACTTAGGCAATGGAGGTCCTTGGTCTCTGCTTGTGAAGAGCCAGAATGACAAGGGTGTAGAAGCTTTGAATTTCTGGACAGCAGCTCCACTGTGGTTGACTGTTTGGAGCTTAAAACCCAAGACTGACGTGATGGCTGGTAGTAACTTCTTATGTGGTGATCCAGTGGCTAATACCTGCCTTGTTCTATAGGTTTCAATTTTCAAAGCTCTGCTCCGGTGCAATGGCACTTTTGATTTGTGGGGGGGCAGGTACTGTGAGGACTGGGTTGCAACATATAAATATTAGAGAGTCTGTGAAGAATCTTCAGGGACCCCTGAGATAGATTTGGATAAAGCAACAATGTTCTTTTGGGCCTTTGCCAGAGGATGTGGTTAAGGCCAGTAGCCTAGCTGGGTTTATACAAGGATTGGATAAGTTCTTGGAGGATAGGTCCATTAACGACTGTTAGCCAAGTAGACTGAGGATGTAACCTCTGATTGTCAGGAGCTGGGAGTGAGCAGCAGAGAGTGGATCACTCCATTACGAGCGAATGGATACTTCTCCGAAGTGACAGAAAATGGCTGCTGTCAGAGACCGGATCGCAGCCCGTAGTCGTTATTAGGAGCAAACTGATATGATTGTTAATAAAGCATAAGGGCTTGCAAGGCCCTGCTGGGGCCTGAATTGAGTTAGCAGGAGTGATGCGAAGTTGAAGATGATGGGATGTTAAAGCCCAAGGAAGGACGTCGGAAGCGAGCAGCCTGTCACTGAAACACAGGTCAATTCAAGAAGTTGCAGACCACAGAACTCATTTGAATCTGCTTAAAAGTTTACTTTTCCCCCCCTTGCAAACCCCACCTAGTTAGGTGATATTGTGTGGTATCGTATGTACGTACTTTGCTTCTATATTAGGAAAAAATGATCGTTTTAGTTTAGTGAAAAGGCCATAAATACCAGCCTCTTTGCAGCTCAGTGTGTTCCTCCCCTGCTGAGGGCTGCAAACATGATACTTACTCAGACTTAGTTTGGGTAAGCCTTGTGCTAATCACTTGGCCAGCAAATAGTGCACTATTAGTAATGAAGTGTCTTTAAGGTTTTTGTTTTTTTAATACTAAGTCCTTTATTAGTCTGAAACCAATATTTCCATTTTCATCTGTATTCCTTCTCTTTATCATTTATACTCGGTCATGCAGCGTTTTCGTTTGTTCATTCATTGCATCCTGGCTTCGAACTTAAGTAAAATGTTGAAAGGCATCGACTCGTGAAAGAAACTGGTTTATTTTGGGAGACAAGGTCCTGGTAAAATCTTGGTTTCTAGATTTGGCCCCGGATCCATTCCAGGGTTCCTGCAGGATGCCGAGCTGGCCGGACCACTGGTCTGATGTGGTATGGCATTTCCTAGGTTCTTATGAATGGCGAGCTTTGTAGAGAGGGAACGAAAAGGGGGAGAGGGTTGTAAAAGTTGTTTCCAGAGACAGCTGTCCTTAGAAGGAGTTTGACCAAATAAGAGACAAAGTAGCATGACAAGGTCAATGAGATGGTGAGGACCTATTTCCCCCCACTCCCTAGGTCCTGTTTGAAACATGGTGACTGAACAATTTTTAAACAGCTTTCAGCTGGCCAATTTTTAAAAAACGTCCGACAGCACTTGGCAGTAGCTGCTGTACGTAATTTAGATTATAATCAGATACATTAGCACATTTTTATGGATCCCAAAGTCATAGGAAGCCTAGGTATGCTGGTTCATTTCTTTCTAGCGCAATTTACCTGATAGTTTAATATTTCTAGGGACTTCTGTTGGGGTCCGGATGTCAGCAGCTTCCTCGCGAACCCTCATGTGGCTGCATTTTGAGTAGCTAGTTAGAAGACTTCAAACAAGCAGGTAGCATCTAATGTGCAATTAACCTGCGGGAAGTGGCTTAGCTGCAACGTGTCCATCAATGCGTGTGTCAGCGTTTTGTCGAGTTGGAACAAAAGGAGGGGCCTGATCCTTCAAATTCCGAAGCTTGCATAATTTCCAGGGACTTGGGAATTAGTTGCAAAGAATGGCCAGCCCTTGTATGCACAAATGTTAATCTGTTGAGTAAATAAAATGGCCTGCACAGTGAAACTTGTTTCCGTGTTTGGAAACACTCCAATCTGCAGTCATTTTTTGGCTCACCGCATAGTAGTTAACACAGATTATAATTTTCCCTTCCTGTATTGGCCTCAAAGGTCAACCAGGAGTGCCGTCTTGCGTGTACCATCAAGCTCGTACAGCAAGGGCATGCAGAGAGGCATTCTTGGTGGCTGGCTGACAATCATGGAATTCCCTTCCCTTGAAGTTTCATCTAAATCCAAGCCTGCTCATCTTCTGGAGGCATAAAGCACATATGTGCCATATTGGGTCAGACCAATCGTCCATCGAGCCCAGCATCCTGCGAGTGGATGGTGGCCAATCTTGGTCACTTGGGAGACGTACCCAACAGATCCCAACGGGCAATCCATTCCCTGTTGTCCATTCCCCGCTACCAACAGTAAAAAGTTATGTCCTCTAAACCTACTTTGCTAGTAGCTGTTTTTGGACCTACTCTCCAAGAATTCATCCAATCCTTTTAAACCCAGCGACACTACCATACTACAGGGAAAAACTCCCTCGCCCCCCCACTCTTTTAAAAAAAAATAAAAAAAATCCAGGCATTTAATCGGCAAGGATGGGGTTTTGGTCAAATGGACCTGCCCGAGACGAGATCTGCATCAACTCCATCCAAAGCTGTATTTCATGATATTATAACATATCTATATTGACAGTGGCAGGTATTAGATGGCCCTTCTGGCCACTGGTTTGATAACTGACATCGTAGTGCGGGCACCAGAGATGGGTGAGGCAGAAGAAGAACCTCTGACTGACCTGTTGTCCTTGCTGAACCACACACTGTCACACCCTCCAGGGATAGGACCCTACCCAAAGTGATTCTCTGTGACAACAGTAGTTCTTGAAGAGGCTAGATCCGTAAGTACAAGCTCCAAGGGTTACATTGACGTTAGGGGTTAAGGGTGTTTAAGCAGCGCGCTCAAGAACGGGGTCAAGATCGTGGATCCATGCCATGGATCTGTCCCGTCTCCTTGTGCGCTGGCCCTCCTCTCTGCTCGCTTACCCTGAGCTCTGTTTTTCCAGTGCTGTGTAGGAATGGGATCCAGATCCATGAAGTGGAAAAGGGCTGCATAAAAGCAGGCGGCATCTGACCTCCTGGCCTGAGGTTCCCCATCTCTGGGCTAGATTGTTGTGTCTGATTTATTAAAGGAAGATGCGGCGTTTCCACGTCTTAGGAGGGGCAGTCAGCCTTAGTGGCCCAAGCAGAGCCCAACGTTTCCTTTGGTCAGGGACACTGAAATCCCACCCCACACCCCTTAAGTTTCTTTTTGCCGAGCTAAACGTTACCTGTTCCTTTCACTTCTCCTCAATAGGTCTTCCTCTCTCTCCACTTATATCATCTTTGTTGTTCTCTTCTGAACCCTCTCCAGCGTTTTTCTTTCCTATGTACAATAACTTGCATTTATTATTATTATTATTATTTATTAACAAACATTTATATAGCGCCAGTAGTGTACCTGGCACTTTACAAAGTAATAAAATAGACACGGTCCCTGCCCCTAGGGCTTACAATCTGAGAGACAGGAGCTGGGGGAGAGACTTAGGAAGGGGAACAGAGGGAGAGACAAGGGGTCTAACATTCATGAAGATGCGAGGTCTCAAGTGCACGTACTTGGCTTGGTTACGATGAGAATGACAGCAGGCAGGTCCATGTTGCAAGGATAAGGGTAAACCGATCGTAGGTATAGGAATAGTGGCTCAGCAGGATAAAGAGTCAGACAGAGCAGAGCGAAAGAGGTGAGTTTTAAGGAGAGATTTGAAGGTATGAAGGGAGGGGGCAAGGCGGATGTGGACAGGGAGGGAGTTCCAGGCATGGGGGGCAGCAAGTGAGAAGGGACGAAGGCGCTTAGGGGAGCAGGGAAGGCGTGGAAGGGTGAGAGAAGGGACAGAGGAGGAGCGAAGTGCACGGGCTGGAGTATGGAGGGCGATAAGTGCAGAGAGGTAGGGGGGAGCAAGGTTGTGAAGAGCTTTATAGGTGAAGACTAGGAGCTTGTGCAGGATTCGTTCAGGAAGGGGAAGCCAGTGAAGCGAAGAGAGGAGGGGCTGCACATGGTCGAAGCGACTGGCGAGGTAGATGACCCTGGCAGCAGAGTTTTGGACAGAGATGAGGGGAGAAAGGTGAGACCGGGGAAGGCCAGTGAGAAGGAGGTTACAGTAATCGAGGCGAGAGATGACCAGAGCATGAACAAGAGTTTTGGCAGACGAGACAGAGAGAAAAGGGCGAATCTTAGCAATGTTATGGAGGGAGAAGCGACAGGATTTAGCAACAGAGTCAATGTAGGGTTTAAAAGAAAGGGCTGAGTCAAAGATGAAGCCTAGGCTACGGGCTTGGGGGACAGGCAGGATGGTGACTCCATCAATAATTATTGACAGTGAGGAAGGAGAGGAAGGATGAGGGGGGAAGAGAAGGAGTTCAGTTTTAGCATTTCACTTGATTGATTTTTCATGTTCTTAGCCCCATTTTTCCAATGTATCGATATGTTTTTTTATTCTAGTGTCCACTAGAGTGCTTGCAATCCCTCCCAGCTTTGTGTTGTCAGGAAATTTCCTAGCAATCCTCTCCATTCTTTGTCCAAAGCATTGATGAAAATGTTAAATAGCACCAGGCCCAGGACAAGACCCCACTTAGTACCTGTTTCATGACAATTAATTACCGTAACACATTGTGGGTTGGGGACAGAAAAGGTATATGGTGTGGCAGCGTGGAGCCACACTATGGCTTCTGGCCCTTTAAGAGTGACTGAGTGGGGTTGAAGCCGCTACCACTCCTGGGTATAAAAGAGAGGAACAGGAAGAGGAAGTTCAGAAGCTGCCTGGACACTGGCGAGAGCACATCTCTGCTCCAAGCAGAAGGAAGCCATGCAGCGTTAACCTTCACGCTGACCTACGGAGCCTGACTAGCTGAAGAGGGAGTTACGTGAGTAGCCAGCCAGCGGATTGCTGTTTGCCTTGGGCTCACTGGATAGAGACTTGTAGATGTGACGGACTATGTTGTAAGAGAAACTGTATTGTGCTAATCCCCATAGAAGGTGTTTGGGCTTGATCCTGACAACACTTAGCCACGACAAGGCCACTGCCCTAATGCAGTGGTGGAAAAGCAGCCACAAAACAAGCTAGTGGCTATAAAACTACACCCTTGGGAGGCAGCCTGCAAAGCTCAGAGCAATGCAGGCAGCTGCAGAAACCTGCTCCAGATCGCTGTAATAGAAACCCATCCTTGCTATCGGTGAGCACACCAGGTAACGCTGGTGCAATACCAATGCAGGCAATGACTTCCAGTAAATTGTCGATGGCTGAGTGGACAGAGTGGTGTAGATTGCATCCATAATAAAATCATGAACTTGGATTACAGAGAGCTGCATGTTGGAAGCAGCTTCCACACCCCCGTTCTTTTTAGCCCTTAAACATAAGCATTTCTAATTTTTTAAAAGCCACAAGAAAGCATTCCATCTCTCACTTAATGGGTTATCGTATATCCATCAGCCCTCTTCGTCGTTTTGTCATAATCCACCTCTGTTAAAAACCATCTCTTGTCAGGAAATCTTTCCCTTAAAAGCAAATGTTACCAGCTTGTTTAAAAACAGAAAGAAAAAACATGAATAGCTCAGTTTGTTTATTACTATATTAAGTAGTTGCATAGCGCCAGCAATGTACCTACCGGGTGCTTTACAATCAGCAATTATAGGCAGGCCCTTGTCTCGGCAGGCTTGCAATCTTAGAGAGACAAGGGAGGGCCAGAGACATCCATGAAGTTGCAAAGTTGCAGGTGCATGTACTTCACTTAGTGACGGGGGTGGAAGGGGAACTCTAACAATATCAGGGAAGAGACTTAAAGGGATGGGATTCATAAGTTCGGAAGAGATACTGCCGCCTGCCATTTTGATAACTTCGATTGACATAAATAATAAGCACGCCCTACAATTTATACTTCCTATATGACTTAATATTCTATTACGTTCACTGAGATGAGAGCCAGACGCAGTGTGATAGGCATTCCACACGCATGAACAGTAAATCTAAGCAGACAGACATATCTGAGGGTAAAAGAGGAATCATTCTTGTCCGTGTTTTACATATGAGGAACTAAAGTAATGGTTATTAGTTTTCCTGGCCCAAATTCCCTTATTTATCGGGAAGTCACTCCTCTCCAGCTAGCTATCTCAAACAATGTACCTGGTGCCTGACAGCTACAGATGGTTCCCTGCCCCAAGGGGCTTACAATCTGCATTCCCCTCCTGCTTCCGCTGTATTTGGTTGCTGGCAGGTGGCATTAAAAACAGCTGCTATGTTTCTGTACTTAGGCGGCTGCACTTGAGGGTGGGGAAAAAAATAAACCTGATGTTTTTCCTTCAGGATGAAAGGTTCTCTACTATCTCCTAGACAGTCTCAAGATAAATAGGCTTGGTCAGCAAATGAGATTTCCATCCTAGGAAAATCCTACATCCATGTTTTCTCCTACCTTATTTATTTATTTATTTCAAGCATTTTTAACCAGCCCACCCTGCCACAGGCAGCTCTGGGCGGCACACAATATAAAACGTTAACATTGCAACTTTAAAAATAGACAACAAATGGGAGGTATAAAAAAAATCCCTGACCACCCTAACCCCTTCCCCCCACGCTACCCATCCCCCCCCCCCCCAAAGCCAGGCAAAACAGCCACGTCTTGCAACAGCATCAAAACGAGGGAAGATCCGGAGCCAAACGGACCTCCACCGGCAGGGAGCTCCACAGCCGTGGGGAGGCCACTGAGAATGCCCTCTCCATCGTGGCCCCCCGGCAGACTCAGGGGACCGCCAGGAGAGCACCCTTGATGACCACAGGGGCCAATCCAGAACCCGGGGGATGAGGCGGTCCTGCAAATAGGTCGGGCCGAGGCCATTTACGACTTTATAGGTAAGCGCCAACACCTTGAATCGGGCCCAGAAGACTACAGGCAGCCAGTACAGAGACCGAAGAACCGGTGTAATATGTTCCCAGCGGCCCAATCCCACCAGGAGACGGGCCACCGCGTTCTGCACCAGCTGCAGTCTACGTACCGTCACCAAAAGTAGCCCCACGTAGAGCGCGTTACAGTAGTCAAGCCTGGAGATGGTGAAGGCATGGGTGACGGTGGCCAGGTCAGAGACCAAAACATATGGCTGAAACCGACGCACCAAATGTAATTGGCGGAAGGCCCTCCTTGCCACAGCCTCCGCCTGAGCATCCAAGCGGAGGTGCGAGTCAAGGAGCACCCCCAGACTCTGTACCTGGGCAACCAGCGGAGGGCAGACCCCATCAATGATGTGGGCTGTTACCCCCGCTGCCTTACCCACCATCATCATCTCCGTCTTGTCAGGATTCAGCTTCAGTCAGTTTGCCCTCATCCAGTCGCCCACCGCTTCAAAGCACCCGTTAAGCACCGAGACTGCCAGGCCTGGGTCTAATGAAAAAGAGAGCGACAGAGCTGGGTCATCAGTGTATTGATGACACCGCATGCCAAACCTCCTGACCACCTTGCCAAGCGGCTGCATATACACGTTGAACAGGAGAGGGGACAAAACAGGACCCTGCAGGACTCCACACGAGAGGTCTCGGTGTGATGAAAAATAATCACCGAGTACCATTCGCTGAGTTCTTCCGACCAGGAAGTAGCAGAACCAGTCAAGAACTGCACCGCCCACCCCTGCACGGTCCCACAGGTGCGTCACCAACATCTCATGGTCAACGGTATAAAACACTGCCAACAGATCTAATAGAATCAGCAGGGCCAAATGGCCCTGGTCTAATTCTCGGTGAAGATCGTCAACCATCGCCACAAGCCCAGTCTCGGTGTCATATCCCGGGCGAAACCTCGACTGCAAGGGATCAAGAAAACCGACATGATCCAGATGCTCCTGCAACTGCCGGGCCACCACCCACTCAATAACCTTCTCTAAAAAGGGAAGGTTAGAGACCGTCCGATAACTGGCAGCAAGAGCGTCAACGTCAAGTGATGGTTTCTCGAGTATTAGTTAGCACTAGTTATGCAATTATGTACGATGGGACGCGAGTTAACTGTCCTGCACAAGTGCACTCACCTCACCTGGGGTCGCACCACCGCCTCTTTAAGACAGCCCGGCACCCTGCCCTCCCTAAGGGAGGCATTGATTACCCCCGCCAGCAGCGGCTCTATCGTCTCCCGGCCGGCGCCTTAACCAGCCAGGACGGGCAAGGGTCCAGTTCACAACAGGTGGCCCTGACAGCCCCAGGAACATCCACCGCATTGGCAGGGGTCATCAGCTGAAACTGATCCCACAAACAAGGACAAGGCGGGGCCTCCATAACCTCCAATTGCCCTACTGCAGAAAATGCAGCGTCAAAACCATGGTGAATCCGAGCAATTTTGTGTGCAAAATAATCCACAAACAAGTCACAGCGGGCACTAGATGACTCCACTCCAAGGTGGAGGGAGGTCGAACTGACCAGCACCCAGAACAGCTCCACTGGACAGGATTTAGCGGACGCTATAAGGGCAGCAAAGAACTCTTTCTTTGCTGTTCGCATAGTCTTACTGGGATCTTTATTAAGGGGGAAGGCAGGGACTCTTGGACACTTACAATTTCTTAAATCAAATATGTATTTTATTTGATGAGCCAAATAGACAAATCTTAATTTAAATCATTCTTTCATAAATACCAAGTTGGATAAGACACTAGGTGGCCAGCCTAGCGTTACTGTCTTGAAGTGGGGTACTTGCAAGCGCCTGCAGCTTCGGAGGTGTGTGTGTTGCTCCCCAAATTGTTTTTGTCCCACTGTCTGTTTTATGCTGTTTTTCTGCAAGCCATGCAAGTTGGCACATCTTGTGATCATCAAGATGACTTCAGTCAATTCTTCTCTGGCTTTGCAGATGTGTTGTCCGTTGGTCAGCTTGTTGCTAAAAATCTTCTTGTAGGTCAGCAAATGTCTAGGGTGCTTCTTCCTTGTAGACAGAGTGGGTGGTGTTTGGTTCTGCAAATGTCTGCAAATTAGCAGGCTGTTCTTGCAGACACACACATTGTTTAAATTCTCTAGCCCCCACCCTTCCAAATGGCACTCGGAGCACTTCCCAGAGCCACACAATACAATAAAATAATATTAAATCCATTCTAAAGCCATGTAAAAGGAGAAAGTAAAGTAGGAGGGCAAAATACATCACAGGGATTTTTTTTTCCAATGTGTTGAGCGTGTTAACAAACCTGTGGGTAAGGGTGAGCCAAACGGTAAAGTGTATTTGGTTTCTCAGGAAGCATTTGATAAAGTCTCTCATGGGCGTGCGTGAGGTTCTTCTCTCGGTCCCGTGCTCCGCAGGCGGAGGTGGTGGATGCCATGAACACTCACTGGCCCCAGGGGCTCCTGTATGCATTCCCTCCTTTCTCGATCCTCAGCAATGTGATCGCCAAGGTCTATCAGGAACAGGCGATGATAATACTTGTAGCCCCCTGGTGGCCGCGGCGACCTTGGTTCGCCGATCTCATAAGCTGCAAGAGCTCCCGTCCTGCACATCCCAGGAGAAAGGGCAATTGGTTTACTTACCGGTGAATTGCCCTTCTGGGTAATGTGCAGGACGGGAGCTCGGCTCTCCCGCTGAGCGGAGATCAAGGGCTTGAGGTTTTTCTCAGGGGGTGATTCTGAACTTGGGAGTCTAAGGTGCGGATCGGGATTCGATTCTTCTCCCTCCCCGTCAGCATTTCAGTCGGTTATACTTTTTACCATTGTTAAATTTAATATGGTTTCTTTTAGGTATTTTTTCAGTGTTTTTATAGCTTTGAGAACAACTGGCAAGTGGGAGGGATGAACCCCCTCTACACACGGCCAGTCTCAGCTTTACTGTAGTCTACCTCCTAGTGGTCTATGCGGGGATCATCCTGATTTTGACCATGCTGGTGACCCACCTGCGGTATCGTGCTGCGGTGGGCTGAACTGTTCTTGAATGGTTCCGCTCTTTCCCTGGCCGATAGAACTCAGCATGTGGTACTGGGGGATTTTACATTCCCCCGGGATCTCGCATGTAGAGTGCTGCCGGGTTCCATTCTGTCCCGCCCTCTCCTGTTCGACGTGTGCATTGCAGACTTTGGGCGAGATCGTGAGAGGATTTGAAGTTGGGTGCCATCAGTACGCCGATGACACCCGACTTTACCTCTCGTTTTCATCCGACCCAGACCCTTCAGTCTCTGTGCTTACCCGGTGTCTGGCCGCAGTGGGGAACTGGATGAGGGCGAGCTGTCTGAGGCGGAATCCTGATAAGACGGAGGTGATGCTGGTGGGTAATGCTGAGGCAGTGGAGGCTCCCATCATTGATGGGGTGCGTCCCTACTTGGGTCCCTCAGGTTTGGAGTCTGAGTGTGCTCCTCAACTCACAGCACCGCCTGGATGCTCAGTTTGGCGGCTGTGGCGAGAAGTACATTTTGTAAACTACATCTGGTTCGTCGTCTTCAGACTTACATCCCAGGCTCTGATCCGGCCGCTGTCATACGTGCGTTCATCATTTCAAGATTAGACTACTGCAACCCGGAAACTGAAACTGGTGCGAAATGTGGCGGCCCGCCTCCTGATAGGGACAGGTTGCCGTGAGCACATTACACCGCTGCTCTGATCTCTGCATGGGTTCTGCCGATAGTCTTCCAGTCCCGATTCAAAGTGTTGGTGCTTGCCTATAAAGCCCTATACGGTCTGGGTCCCTCCTACCTGCGAGACCGCTTCACTCTCCGTGCCCTGGGTCAACCCCTGCGGTTTGCCGGGGGCACCCTTCTTGCTGTCCCCTGGGTGGTGTGGAGGGCTACAATGGAAAGGGCGTTCTCAGTGGTGGCGCCCAGGCTGTGGAACTCCCTTCTGGTGGAGGGCCGGATGACCCCGGACCTTGGTTAATTTCGGCGACAGTGCAAGACCTGACTGTTCCACCAGGCCTTTGGTGAGGGGGGGTGGGTGGGGAGGATGGGTTTTTATTTTCTTATTCCTATGCTTCCCTTTTATGTATCTTATGTATATTTTAAAATATTTAAGTTTTGTAAGCCGTCTCGTGCTGCCTAGACCTAAATAAAAATAAATAAATGAAAGTTGTGAATTTGAGTTGAAAGAGGTATTGCAGAGCAGGAGGGTTGAGACTCCGATAGGCTCATGCAAAGAGATGAAAGAGGGAAGACGTTGCCGGTCTTGGAGCTATTTATTACTAGTTCAGGGTTGGCTTCCTCAGTTCCAGTGCCAAGGTATGGCTTGTAGCCAACACAACCTCATCTGTCAGCTTGGCGCTTCTATCAAATCTCCATGTCTCAGCTTATCTGCAAATAGCTCTGTCCTTTACCTCTTTGCAGGACTGGATGGATTCTTGAAAGCCAGGTCCGTTATGGGCTACCAGTTGTGTTGGCCAGGGTTACAAGACCCGTGACTGTCGGAAGCTATGAGAAGATGGCAGGAAATGGATGACTCCATTGTAACGTGCTTTTTAAAAATATCCTTGAGGCCACTGAGGCTGGCAACTGTCAGAGACAGGATGTTGGGCTGGATGGAGCATTGGCACTTCTTATGTTCTTATGACCCGGTAGTCAGGAGCATAGCTATACCTGCAGCTCTACCAGGACTCAACGCGTGTCCTCATCGCTGCCCCCTCCCAGGTGTCCAGAGGTGGGGTGGGGGAAGAAAAAGGAGCAGACCTCCCTCAGATTGCTCCTATGAGCCTGATGATCTCCCCCTTACCAACCCAGCTGGCTCAGGTAAGCCTTGCTCTTTGGTGACCCCAGGCTCCATGCTCCCTCTTGCCCCCAGGGACAGGGTGGGGGCCCATTACAAGCTAGCTACAACCCCGTCTGTAACCCAGGGGTGGGGAACTTTTTCCCTCTCAAAGAACACTTTGAAAATTAGTACAAACTCCTAAGGGGCCCCATACAAGTTGAGGGCAGGGATGCACTTAGGAAGAGAAGGGTCCAGGTCATGGATCAGTCCCATACCCTCCTCTCTGCTCTCGTAGCTTGAGTCTAGCCAAGTCTCTCGGTGCTTGAGGGTAAGAATTAGATCTAGGGGCCAGACCCAGGAACTGGAAAGGGACCTCGTTTAAACACTAGCTGCAGGCCACATGGGGCCCCTGGGACTGAGGTTTTCCATCCGTGCTCGAATGCTTTCTCAAATCTGATCGGGACTTCATTGGTGGTTGAACTCATCTGCCCTAAAGGTATTTTTTTCTGGCATCATAGAGTTAGAAGGGACCTTGAGAGTCCTCTCTCTCTCTTCTAAACCCTGTGCAACAGGAATAGAAATGCTGTTTTGACTAGCATGTTCAAGTTAATGATACATCCTGGAGTTCAGGACTTGGACCGCCTTGCGTTTTTGACAAGTTACAGAGACACGAATTGCGTCACAGTCCGTGGCAGCTTCGGCCACGGGAAAGGATTCTGTGAAGAGCATGAAGTTGTTAGGAAACGAATTTTGATTTTGTGTGTTCTCTTAAAATCTCCCTTTACTAGACTTCATAATAGACTCTATTGATTATTATTTTTTAGTCCGTAGGTTTGTAGTGTGCAGCACTGCAATTGCTCAAATGACTGCTCAGTTGGAGCTATCGGATTGCCGACAGCTGGAGCGTGAGGTCCTTTGGATTGTTGTGTTAAGCTTGTAAAGTTAATAACTTCTGTTTTTAGTTCTCTGCGTTGCGGCTTTTGTTTTGTAGCTAGAGCTGAAAGGCGAGCACATTACTTACCCTTGGGTAATAATGCCTGCAGTTTCGAGTAGTCAGTCAGGTGCTTGCTGTGTACCCAAGTTCTGAGTCTGGTACCCCATTACCTGAAAACACTGGGTATTACCGCCGCTGGTTTTACCAACTGGAAAGATGGAAAATAGGAAGTTAGAAAATTAGTACTTCAGGTAGCACATCAGGCACCCCATGTTACTGGGTTGGGCCCTTTAAGAGGGAGCCAGCGCCAGCCAGGTGACTGCGTTAGCTGGGCTGCAGGTGCTGAGTAAAGAGGGGAGAACAGCGCCTGAACCCACATCTGTGTGGGGCATGGCTGACCCAGAGGACCCTGTGACGAAGAGGGGGTAAGCTACCTGAAGGGCTAAACAGGTAGTCAGCCCAGAGGGTTGGGGCTAACCAAATAGGACTCCGGTAGCTGGTGGAGGCATATAATAAAGGAGTGAGAGTTAATTCCCTTGTTAAGAGGGCCTCTGTGGGGACTAATCCAACCGGGACTCACCACAGGCTGCTGCAGTTGGGTCCCATGAATTTGACAGAGATACCAATTTTGGCGGGTAGTCTCTAATTGTAACATATTGGCTGACGGGTATGCGTCACTGCCTTGCGAGGTTCCCCTTCCCCAGACTAGAGGAAGGAGTCTGCACATTGGATCCAGATCCTCCAGAAACACCCCCCACCCCCATGACCTCCCTTCCCTGATTTGTTGAGCAGACCTGTCCCAAATGATGTATTTTGCCTGAAGATTGTGACTGCTAGTTAAAGACAACGTTGGGTAAGATTCTGTTTTATGGGAGTTGTTCCTATCAAAATGTTTGCCTTGCAGCAGGGGAATGTCGTTCTGCTGCTGAAGCTAGGAAGAAGGTAGAAGTGGGGAGCTAGCTTTTCCGCACCGTGAGCCGCATACAGTGTTCTTTTGAAGCTTCATGGGCTAGAGCCCTCTATTGAAGGTGGACTTGGAGGGAGACATGCAGGGGTTTCCCTCCTTTTTGATTAGGGGGCTTCCCGGCAGCCCCCCGTACCCGTTCCCTCCCACAGAGGGTATGCACTGAAAGCGTTCTCCTGAGAGGTGGGGTGGGGAAGGGAAGCTAGGAGCACTCTACAGGAGGGGATGGGGAATATGCCAGGAGTGCTTTACAACGGGGGAATACTCTGCCCCCAGTCCTTTAGGAGTACTGTATGGGGGAAGAAACCAGGATGTCTGGAGCACTCCATACTGATGCCCACCTCCAGAGATTACCTGCACCCCCCTCTGAGGGCCAGCCAGCAAAGGAATGTGGGCAGT
Source organism: Sphenodon punctatus (assembly GCA_003113815.1). NCBI lineage: Eukaryota > Metazoa > Chordata > Lepidosauria > Sphenodontia > Sphenodontidae > Sphenodon > Sphenodon punctatus. The sequence goes on along the minus strand of QEPC01008369.1, from coordinate 3,285,291 downwards.
ATGATAAAGGGGAGCCAGGAAAAGTCTTGATGGGTTGGACGGAAAGGGGCTGCAGGCTGAAAGTGGAATGATTCCCATCCCGGAGCGAAGGGATTCCTAGAATGCAAGGCCTTTTGGAGAGGAACGGGGTGATCGGTAGAATCATCTGAGTTCTGCAGGCGGCTAAATCTTGCCAGTTAGGAGAGACGGGGGCCTGCCTTAGGATTTCCATTTTGATCTGCCAAGAACTAGTTTTTCCTAGCTCCCCTCTATCTCCCCTTGGGCCTCGTTCACACAAGGCTTTATAGCAGCTGTGTGACAGGCTAACCATTCTCTCCTCCCCCCTCCCCCAAGGGGCCCAGCTGCATGTGAACTGACCATCGGCACGGAATGAATGTCTCTGTTTAAACTGGGGCAACTCACCACATCAGTGGCTGCTCACAAGGGCTGTACATGCCGCGTGATCGTAGCAAGGGGGGTGGGCTAGGGGTTAAACAAGCAGCTAAAATTCTACTCAACTAATTTTGCCATCTTGGGAAATAGGATCGATTTCTCAACCATTTGCCAATGAGATTTCTCGATTCTTGAAATACCGTGAGATACCGTTCATGTACTGCTTACCACATTACAATGGGTACCATTTTGCTTCTGGGTTTCTGCCTGTCGTCAACTGCATTTCTGAGCCAATCACTGTGTGAATAGCCAGCGCCTTAGCTTCCTCCTCTGCCTGCCCAAACACAGTTTTAAAAAACAGTGCCTCCATTCCTCTCCCTTCCTTTCTTGTTAAGGAGACTTAGCGAGTGAAGGGAGGGTGCGCCATGGCATGATGGAATTGGGGACAGACAGACGCAGTCATTTTAATCTGGCGACCAATCTCGTTTGTTGTTCCCTCGGCTCAGTCTGCAGCTGGATTGGAGATTTCATAAAGAAATGTGCCTACCAGCCAATGAGTGACAGAAGTGCAGAGAAGGCAGAAGAAATACAGTATTACGCCTTGGGATTTGAAACTGACAGAAAAGTGGTAAATGGAAATCAGTAAGTGGGATTCCGGTAAACATTATCGGTAAATCGGGAAATGATATCTCGATCGAGACTTGAGTTGAGTACCAATGGTTTCTCATTTCGACCAAGATGGTATTGGGAACCGTGTTTTGTCTGAGAATTCCCGTTTGTGCAAAATTTTGTTTCAGTCCTAGACTGGATCCCTTGCTACCAGGTGAAGGCTTTGAATTTTCCTCTCCAAGGAGCACACATGCTAACCCATGCCAGACAATAACTTCCCGCACCCCCCCCCCCTTTTTTTCACTGTAAGCGTTCTCGGCTGCGTCCCGATTGTGGAACACCCTCCCGCTCGAGATCCGTGTGGCCCTGGATCTCCCCTCCTTCCACCGTCAGTGTAAAACTTGGCTGTTGCGCCAGACCTTTGGTGAGGGAGACGGGGAGTGGGGTTTTATCTGCTTGACGCCGCTGTTTTATAGCCTGTTGGTTTATATATTGCTTTATTATTATGTTTTAAAAGGGCTGTTTTAACTTGTTTGTAAGTCGCCCCGAGCTGCCATGGGCGGGATAGTAAATAGCGCTAATAAATAAATAATAAATATGCTGCTCAGCGCAAAAGCTGTCTTTGTGCCTTGTACAGCTGTGGTGGGAAACCCCTTTGCCCATGGACCAAACTTGGCCCTCGGTTTTTTAAAATTTTATTTGATTAATTTGACCCCTCTCCAGTTCCTAGGGCTGGCCTGTGGATCCAGTCCCTACCATAAAGCTGTGGAAGACCAAGCTTGGTGTAAGGGAGCAGGGTGCCCCGCACGCCTGGAACTCCCTCCCTGCCCTCGTCCGCCTGGCCCCTACCCTCCACACCTTTAAGTCCCTCCTCAAAACCCACTTCTTCTGCTCCACCCTCCCTAACTCCTGCTAAGCATCCCCCACCCAGGATTATCCCCCACCTGTTATCTGTAAACTCCCAACTTACTGCAACCAAGCCAAGAACATGTACCTGAGTTCTCACATCCTCATGAATGTCGCATCCCTTGTCTCTCCCTTTGTTTCCCCTCCCCCCTGTCTTTAGACTGTAAGCTGGGATGCAGTCTGTATTTCCTCACTCAACAAAAAAAATCCTGCTTCGTGAGCAAGGCAGCCTTGCGTTCCTCACACCACCCCGACTGGTTGATTATCGGCGTGTGTGTGTTCGCATGATGAGCCCAAGCCCCGGAAAGCCGTGATATTGAGATCTGTTTGAAACTGACAGAACAGTGGGAAAGTGAGAGAGAGAGAGAGAGGGGGCATCTTCACGCGTGCCGATTTTAAGACAGGACTGAGCAGGAAAGCTTCTCCTCTCTGCTTTGAAGCCCTCTCCACTCTGTGCGCTCAGAACTATAGATTTTATTTTTTTGGTCTTGTATGGATTTTTGGCAAGACAGAAGCTACAGTGTCTTTAAAAGAAAGTGAAGTGGGGAGAAAGCTGCTTGAATCTTTATAAACTCATTGCTTCCATTGTTGCTGGAGGGCGGGGGGAGCAGCTGACTTCTCTATCTTTGGAACAGAGTAAGAAGGATGGGTGTTTTGATTTTTTGTTTTTAAAAAAGGATTGGAAGGAGAAGAGGGAGGGGAAGAATAAAATTCTGCAATATACTGGAAAGTCTCTGAATTTAAGAGCAATTTATACTTATACGCGCTTCCCCCCCCCCCCCCCCCCCAGTGGTTTTGCCCACAAGGCCGCTTCTGTGCATACGAGTGTGATTTCGGTTTTGCTTGCATCACGGATTCATTCTAGGAACTCAAACAAATCACTTAACTTGTTAATAACTCTAATAAAGGCCCTTTTCATACGAGATGCCCCCACCTATCTCCACGCACATTCACTGTGTAGAGATGGGTGGAGGCACCCGTGTGAATGCCGCGGGGGGGGGGGAGGTATGTGTGTGCGTGCACACTCCTGAGCGCCCCCCATCCACCACCCACGGAGCAATGGGCTCTGATGCTCCGTGGGTGGAGGTGGGTGTGCGCCCATGGGCTGCACACCCAGCCCCCCCACCGTGGTCCGTTTAAAAAGGGCCAAAGTTTCTCCACCTTGGAAGGGTGTTGTACGGCTTCATGTCCGCAAAGCACTTTGAGTCCCAGCATGGAAAGAGCTATGTGAGCGCAAATTCTTACTAATCATTGATCTTGCTGTAAAGCCATAGAAGCTGGGGCTGGAAAAGACACACAGGATTAGGTGGTCACTTTATTTTTGTTTCATTCCTGCCCATTTGACTCGGGATTATTCCCTGTTGTACAATACTTTCCCCAGCAGTGTTTCCACGAATATATTCTCGTAACATCTGAGCCATTGAGACCGGAGTGTGTCCGTCTTTCAAAATTGCCTCAGCGTCTTCCTCAGCTCCGAGGTGAATATATTCTCGAGTGAATTTTACTTGTCGGTGTTAATGCCTAGAAACTGGCTTCGGGGCAACCTTGGTTTCCACCTGAATTTGTGGCTGTCCGTAGACTCTTGGCTTTCGACGCCTTTGCTAAAAAGGACTGCTATGGTTACGCAGGCGCCAGGAGCACATGGGACTGCCAGCATTTTAAATGAGGACATTTAGCCACTTGCCTTGCTAAGCGTTTCATTTTGAACTGGAGAGGTGAGTTTGCCTGCTGTGTCTGAATGGGCTTCCAAGCTTGGTGAATATGTCGTTACTGGCTGCATCCTGACTCCTTGCTAAAGATCCATAACACTTTCCTATATTCATTTTGTTACCTTGCAAGCATTAAAAAAATAAATGCATTTTGAGAATATTAGTGGCCAGGAGCATTTGTTCTGAGCGTAGAGGTGTTGCTAAGAATACCAGGGTGCTGATCCCTCCTCCGACACAGACGATTTCAGTGACCTTGGGCAAGTTATTCTAGCCTCTTTTCTCTTTCAAAACTATCAAAGACTGATTAAATTTTGCCAAGCATTTTAAGGCTGTCTTTATTATAATATCTGTAAAATTCTAGATGCTTTTCTTTTTTACTTTTTCCCCTGCCTGTTTTTGTGATTTTAAAAATCTCGCCAAGCAGAGGCAAATTTAATCTTAGCTATTAGAAGCCAGCTAGTCTGCTTCTCTGGGGTCAGACTAGGATGGTTAAAACACGAGCAGACTGTGAAGAACTGCAACAGGATCTTACAAGACTGGGTGCCTGGACATCTAAATGGCAGATGAGATTTAATGTGGACAAGTGCAAAGTGATGCACATAGGGGAAAATAACTCAAACTATGAGTACACAATGCTGGGTACTAAGCTAGGAGTTACCACTCAGGAAAAGGATCTGGGAGTGATTGTGGACAGTACACTGAAATACAATACACCAGTGTGTAGCAGCAGTCAAAAAAGCAAACAGAACGTTAGGCGTTACTCGCCAAGGGATAGAAAATAAAACTGAGGATGTCATAATGCCTCTATACAAATCAATGGTGCGACCGCACCTGGAATATTGTGTGCAGTTCTGGTCGCCCCATCTCAAAAAAGACATAGCGGAACTGGAAACGGTACAGAGAAGGGCAACGAGAGTGATAAAGGGTATGGAACGGCTTCTGTACAAAGAGAGGCTTGACAGGCTGGGTCTCTTCAGCTTAGAGAAGACAGAGAGGACATGATAGAGGTTTATAAAATCTTGAGTGGTGTGGAACGAGTAGATAGGGAACGGTTAGTTACCCTCTCAAATAGTACTAGGGGACACTCCATGAAACTAGTGGCCAACAGATTTAAAACAAATAAAAGGAAGTACTTTTTCACTCAACGCATAATTAACTTATAGAATCTGTTGCCAGAGGACGTTGTCAAGGCCAGTAGTATAACTGGGTTTTAAAAAGGACTGGATAAGTTCTTGAAGAGTAGGTCCATTAATGGCTGTTAACCAGGTAGCTTACGGGATGAACTTCTTACTGTCGGGAGCTGGGAGTGAACAACGGGGAATGGATTGCCCATTGTGACTGCTGCTTCTTCTCCCATGCGATTGAGATCGGCCACTGTCGGAGACAGGATGCTGGGCTTGATGGACCATTGGACTGATTCAGTATGTCACTACTTATGTTCATTGTTGGCACTATATAAATAAAAGTAGTAATAATAATTTTGGGACTAATATAATCCTGTGACTTAGACAGTAACAAAGACAGACGAGGCATATCAAATGAATCCCAACCTCAGCTGTTGGGAGCTGGGAGTGAACAGCAGGAAATGGATCACTCCATTGGGACCTGTTGGGTACTTCTCTGAAGCCACCGACAATGGCTACTGTTGGAGACAGGATGCTGGGCTCGATGGATCATTGATCTGACCCAGTATGGCACTACTTACGTTCTTCAATGGCACAAGCGCTCTTGGGGTCTTGTCCCACAACTTTGTTATATTCCGTCAAACAGTTTGATGATGTTGGGCCTTCCTTTGGTTTTGCTCGTGAAGTGTTCTCATGAACAGAGAAATAAACTGATACTATTCAGGAGAAGGAGGAGAAGTGTGTACTGCCCCAAAGTCAAGAAGTACCTACTACCCGTCAGTTTGTAATTCAAAGTAACTGTTTGTGCGAACGCTAGCCAGCGTGAGGGTGGCAACCACGGTTCAGAAGTCATTCCATTTCAGCAGGGAGGGAGGGATAGAGGGGAGCTTGCCGCAGTGTTTCTTGGCATACACTGTTTGTCTGAATGCTACAAAAACCAAGTAGTTGCTTCAATTTAATTAAATCAAATTTAATTTTCGCTCTGTTCCAAGACTTGAACCCACACCCTCAGGGACTCTGCAGTAGTGGCCAGACCTCCTGTGCCACTGTCTCAGCCTGCCCCTTTCCCTGGTTTAGCCACACCCCTCCTCCTGTTCGACCTAACCCTTCTGTGATGCGCCCTCCTATCCGTCTCGCCTCTGGCAACACAGAGCAGCTTACAACACCACAATAAAATACAATACGCTAAAAAACATCAAAACAATTTAGGTCTGCAATAAAAGCCCACTCCTCCCCACCCTTGTCCTGCAGAATGCCTAGCCATTCAGAAAGAGCCATGTCTTACAACTAACGTTGAAACGCCAGAAGATCTAGGCTGAGGTGGATCTCTACCGGGAGAGCATTCCAAAGTGACGATGCAGCTACCGAGAACGCCCTTCTGTCCGTACAGACCCGCTGATAATGCGGGACCTCCAAGAGGGCGTCCCAGACAACCGCAAGCCCCCCCCCGGAACCCAGGGGGTGAGGTGATCTTTCAGATAAGCGGGGCCTAGACTGTGTAGGGCTTTAAAAGGCACGGAAAACAATCAGCAGCCAGTGCAGTGCCTGGAGCACAGGTGTTATGTGCTCCCTGCAGCCCGTCCCAGTAAGGAGATGAGCCGCTGCATTCTGCATATGTAATATGCGGAACGTTGGGCACTCGAGCTCAGGATTGAGCAGGTCAGGGTTCATGGATCTGTCCCCTGTTATGTGTGTGCCCTCATCTCTGCCCTCATCACTAAAACTGGAGGTATAAAAGACATTTTGGGGAGGGGGGTACTGGCCCTTTAAGCCAAGCTGCTTTGCAGTAGCCATGCCCACACAAGGGGATATAAAAACCTGAGCGTCTGGCCAGGGAGTCAGTCTGAAGCCAGTCACTTTAGAGGACGAAGAGCTCTGGTGGGAGCCCTCCAGGGTTCTGGAGAGGATGACCCCTTGTGTAAGGCTACAAGTATTGTCTTGCTGTGCTGCTGCTGCTGCAATGTATTTTTTGTTTATTTTAAGCTAGAGTTAAAATGATTTTATGGTGTGTTGGAAGAGGTTTTTAGTTTTAAAAACTCTTGTGCATTTAATGTTTTTTTTAAACTGTAAAGTTTTTTTGTTTTGGCTGTCTTACTGTGCTGCTGCTGCAAGGGAGATGTCCTCTTGACCCAGGTCAGAAAACCGTAATGATATGGTGTGTGCTATTTATTGCTAGGGCAAAAGGGGGGGCACAGACTGAAGTCTGGCACTGTAAATACATTTATTTATTATATTTTATTTAGCAAATTTATACCCCGCCCCCTCCTGCAACGCAGCTCGGGGCGGCTTCCAACAATCATAATAAAAACATTTAAAATTCATTTAAAAATATATAATATACCATTATAAAACAGGGCTAGAAAAATAATAAATAAATGGGTGGGGGACTAAAATCATCCCTCCCCACTCTCCCTCCCAAAGGCCTGGGCAAACAGCCAGGTCTTACAGTTCCGCCGAAATGTTAAAAGGCTTGGGGCCAGGCGAGCTTCCTCCGGAAGGGAGTTCCACAGC
>QEPC01008369.1:3228405-3274511 GCA_003113815.1 Sphenodon punctatus | reverse complement strand
AAAATCATCCCCCCACCCTCCCTCCCAAAGGCCTGGGCAAACAGCCAGGTCTTACAGTTCCGCCGAAATGTCAAAAGGCTTGGGGCCAGGCGTATAAAGCCTGCTGGTAGCACCATGAAGCTGGTCTCTGATCATATGACCTGTTCCCCTTCTTGTTCGCATGCTGGCCTGCTCCCCTGCCTGATGTGTTTGCCTTAGCCTGTCTTGTTCGGCTGTGAACCTTGTACCCAGCCCGGTCTTACCTCTTGGGACCCATTCTCTGAGTCTGCCTGTGCCCCCAGACTCTGATCCCCGTTAAGTGGCCTCGTGGATACTTCTGTCAGAGGTTAGCACGTCTGTCTTGCTATCTGCATTCTGTGATTCCGTTCAAGGGTGGGCAACCTTGGGCCCAAGGACCAGATGCGGCCCACAGCTAGTCTTTAGGTGGGTCCTTTTCCAGTTCTTGGATCTGGCCCCTGGCTCCAACCAGTGAAAAACTGAGCTCCAGATAAAGGGGAAGGGAGGGGAGGGCTTGCACATAAGGAGAGGGGACAGATCCATTATCTTGACCCTCTACTTCACGAGCGCAACCTTTAAGCACCCCCGACCACTATTCGGCCCTCGGAGTTTATCTTGATTTTCAAAGTGGCCTAGGGAGGGGAAAAGCTCCCCACCCCTGCTCTACCTCCTGGCTTTCCTATAAACTCGGAAGGTTCTGCTTGACAGCCCCCAATTCTATTTCTGTCCCTCTCATTTTGGTAGGCTGTGCTGGCGGTTTCCCCTGCACCTCCCCCCCCATGCTTTTGCTGTTCCCAATGTGTCACTCTCTATTACTCAACATCAGGTTTATTTAAACGAGTCAGTGGTGTAGCTTAGCAGATCAGAATACGCTTTAGAAACGACGCCCGCTGTGCTGTCATCAGATTCACCTGTCCTTCTACCGATCACACTCCAGCAAGCTTGTACCTTCAGCAAATTAACGAAACGGTGGAAAAGAAAAGCTCCCGGCTTCTGGCATTTGGTCTGTCTGGAAAAAGCTTGGATGGGATTTCAGATCCACCACCCACTGTGCTTTAAAGAGCAGGAATGCCCACCTCCACTTTGCTGCTTAGCCTGGTAGCAACTCGCAGGCTAGTCATTTACTATTTTCGCCCCAGCACCTCTGAGCTTAAATAAGAGCCCATTAAGCAAATTATCATCAAGGACTTCTCTGAGAGTCTAATATCGGGCTGGCTTGAGCTGTGCTAATTAATGGTACATAATGGCCTTAAAACTCGGCACAAAAGACTTGGAACACCCAGGCGACAGAATGTTCTAGCCTTTTCCCGGGGCTGAGTGAGGGGGTAACGAAGTTGTGTGCGCAGTGGGCTCTGCTTGGGTTTTTCAAATCGACGTAGGAGGTCTCCCCTTGAACTTCAGCCTGGAAATTCACCCAGAGGACCCAGACAAGGCCACTTGGGCACTGTGTCGTACACGCAGTAAGCGGCAATTCCTGAACTGAAGAGCTTATAGCAGAGGTGGGGAGTTTTTATGTGACCCCTTTCCAGTTCCTCCCGCCCCAAGCACTGAAAGGCTGAGCTCAGGGTAGAAGTGCAGGGATGAGCTTGTACCATCTGTTACCCTTGTCCATGGGTTGGGGTCCACATGGGGGCGTTCTCGGTTGCTGCCCCGGTTTTGTGGAACTCCCGTCCACGGGAGGTTTGCTTGAACCCGTGCCTAAGCATCTTCTGGAGGTGGGGTAAGACGTTGAGAGAGCATTTGGCGGGAGCGATACGGGTTCGTTGGGTTTTGGGGTACGATTGTGGGAGAGCGTGGTGTGTTTTGAGGTGAGGGTGGGAGTTCTCATTGTATTTATGTATTTATTTATTTATTTAACAGAATTTATACCCCGCTCTTCCCGCCACAGGCAGCCCAGAGCGGTTAACAACTGTAAGCCACCCTAAGCCTCTGTGGTAAGGGCGGTGTATACATTCAAATAAATAAAATAAAATAAGGGTATGCACACGCAGCTGCACAGCACCGATTCATGATATGTGTCCTCCCCTTCCTGAGCACGTCCCGTAAGCACCCCACCCCCTGCTCCCAACTTATCTGTGGCCCTCAGAGCTTGCACTGATTTTCAAAATGGCCCCTGGGAGGGAAACCATTCCCCACCCCTGGCTTTATAGGCTGAAGAGAGAAATACAAAGGTGGGAGGATTTATCTCTCTGGGGACCCAATGGCACAGAGACAAGAAACCAGAGGTGGGAAACTTCAGGCCCAGGGGCCAAGTGCGACCTGCAGCTAGTTTTTTATTTGGCCCTTTTCCAGTTCCTGGATCCATTTCCTACCCCCAAGCGCTGAAAGGGTGAGCTCAGGGGAAGGGAGCAGAGATGAGGGGAATGCACACAAGGCTAGAGGACAACCCCGTGGCACAGACCCATGAACTGGAGGACCCTGCTCTTCCTCAGTGTTCCCCCTTATGCACCCCACCCCCAACTTCTCTGCACCCTTGGAACTTGGAGGGAAAGGTTTCCCCACCCCTGCTCTAACCCAGAATACACAAGCCTTGGCAGTAGCAGTTGCCATCCCACCCTACCCCAGAAATCTTGCTGTGTAAGCATTCTAGCAACACTTAATTTTATGCTTTTGAAATCTCAAGTTAGGTTCTAACTAACGTGATCGACTCCCCAAGCCACCAATAATGAGCTTTGCAGGATTCATTCTGACAAACCGTTAATTCAGCCTAGTTGCACCTTTCTTCTGTTGTGCTCCTGAAACATTCGCAGGAACACAGCGAGAAACCATCATTCAGGAGTAGGAAGAGAAATACGTACACCTGAAACTACTCCCCTTTGGTTTGTAATTCAAACTAGGTGTTCATGCAAACACTTATCCGTGTGCAGCAACTACAGTTCAGCAGTCGTTATGTCTCCGCTGGAAGAAAGGAGATGGCCACAATACTGCGTTGATCTATTCCGTCCGAACGCTACTGAAGTGCAGTAATTACTACTTTATTTATTTAGTCCCGTTTATATGCTACCCTTTCCGCAGAGGCTCAGGGCAGCGTACAATTTATTAAAACAGTAATAAAAAGTCATTAGAATCAATTAAAAAAAAAAAATCCCATTAAGACTCCACCCAACCCCATCCAACCAGGGGGACGTTCTCAGTGGCTGTCCCAATCCTATGGAACTCCCTTCCCCCAGAGGTCTGGGCGTCTTCCGGTGGCGGGGTAAGACCTTTCTGTTTGTTAAGGCATTTGGCGGGCAGGGTGGGTTTTGTGGGGTTTTTTATTTTTTATTTTAATAGTTTTATTGGATTGTAAGCTGCCGAAAGTCTCGGGGAAGGGCAGCATATAAATAAAATAAAATCCAAGTACATTAAATCCAAGTGCTTGTTTCGTTGGTCTTCTGTTTATCAGAACGTGGCCTTATGGCAGGGGTAGGGAACCATTTTCCTTCAGGGGTGACTTTGAAAATGAATGCAAGCTCTGGGGGTTGCAGACATTGGGGGGCAGTGGTGCATAAGGGGTATGCCCAAGAAAAGGTGGGTCCAAATCATGGATCACTCTCCTCTCCTTGTGGGCAGGCCCTCCTCTCTGCTCCCTTCCCCTGAGCTCAGTTTTTCAGTGCTTGGGGGTAGGAACTGGGATCCAGGGGCCAGATCCAGGAACTGGGAAAGCGGCCACATAAAAACTTCTTGTGGCCCGCATTTGAGTGTCTGTGTGTGCGACTGTATCTTAGAAAGGATGAAAAGCTCCTGGAGGGCTTTGTGCTTAAAGGGCAGTGCTGACACTTGTGAGGAGCAGGGGAAGGAGGCTGGCCCTGTTGACAGGCCGAAGGAGGCGAGGGTGATGAGGTAAACGGCAATGGAAGAGGAGCGGAGCCGGGAAGGTGAAGACAGGCAGCTTGAACCTGATGTGCTGTAACGAGGGGAGCTGGTGAAAAGACTCTGCAGCAGTGAAGCAGTCCGAGCGGCTGGCAGAGGGGAAGACTCTCTTCGCAGCTCCGTTCTCGGCTGATACATCTGTGTCCTGTAGATGCTCATTATAAATTCTGTTGATGCCGGGCGGGAAATTTCTAGTCAGTAAAACTGACATCGTTGTAATAGACACAGACATTTTGAGTCCAGCACATCTGCTCGGCGGTGCCGTGACGCTGCCTGCACACCGCATTGGTGCCATTGGTTGAACCGCTGCTTAATGCTTCTTGGAGAGGCCCTGTTGGTTTTTTGGTTTAAAAAGACTACAAACGTCCATGTGAGCCAAAAAAAACCAACCCACTGCTTGGGTCAGTTTCCTCGTTAGAATTGCAGCAGCGAGCGATTCCGAGCCAAGCTGCTCAGCATGCCGTAAAACAGGGGTGGGGAACCTCGGGTTCGGGAGCTAGATGTGGCCCGCAGCTGGTTTTGGCCCCATTCCAATTCCTGGATCTGGCCCCTGGATCCCAGTTCCTTACCCTCAGGCACTGAAAGAGTGAGCTCAGGGAGGGCCTGCACCACCAGGAGAGGGGACGGATCCATGATCCGGACCCTTTTTCCTGAGCCACACCCCTGCTCCCAGTCCCTACGTGGCCCTCAGAGCTTGTACTCCTTTTCAAAGTGGCCTCTGGGAGGGAAACGTTCCCCATCTCTGCCCCACGGGGGGCCTGGCCAGCGGGTGAGTGGTGCTACCGCTGTGGAGCCGACCCTCGTCCCAGACACTGGTTCAAGCACCCGGTGCTTAGCGCCACAGAGACACGCCAAGCGTCTGAAGTATCGACTGAGGGGGTGTGACCCTGTCTGTGGATAATGATTCCACTTGGGGTCCCAGCCCAGAGCTTGAGAACCTCGAGGGACTGCTCCTGATAGACACAAATGAGTGTTTATAATGCTTGGGGTAATTAAGTTATGCAGTGTGATAAATTAGACTGTTGGAAATGGAGCTATCTTCATTTGCATGGCAAAGAAACCTTTTCTGAAAGGCGCTGAAGGCCATTAACTGGGCTTAATGAGATTGGATTCTGCTCCGCGCCCCTCAGTTCAAAAGCCTCCCGGGGGGGTAGGGGAAACCTTTCGCTAGGCGCTCAGCAATAATCCACATAAACAGGAAAAGAGATGAAATTTCAGCAGAGGAAGGCTGTCCAGCTGCAGCGCTAATCTAATTAGACTCGTCCTGGTACTGAAAAGAATGAGTTTCCCTTGCCCTGTAGGAGCTCAATAGCCGTGTTGTCATCATTGCTTGTGTCGTGAGCGAGCGAAATTCTTGACTTCCAAATCGAAGGGGGTAAATCTTTGACTTTGGACGACGACCTGCGCCAGGAATTGGATCAGGGCAGATCGTCTCTTTTGATTTGATTAAATCGGTCAGCAGCATTTGAGACCGTTGACCGTGAGGTGTTGGTGGCTCGTTTGCGGGACCGGGCTGGGGTGGGTGGAATTGTTCTTTAATGGTTCCGCACTTTCCTGGCGGGGAGAATTCAGAGGGTGGTGCTTGAGGAGTGTTCATCCTCTCCCCCGGAACCTCACCTGTGGAGTCATCCCCCCTCCTGTTCAACGTGTACATGCAACCTTTGGGCGAGGTCATGAGAGGGTTCGGTGTATGTTGACATCAGTACGCTGATGATACACAACTTTACCTCTCTTTTTCTGCAGACCCAGACCCGGCGGTCTCGGTGCTTACCCTGTGTTTGACGGCTGTGAGGGACCGGATGAGGGCGAGCCGTCTGAAACGGAATCCAAACAAGACAGAGGTGATGTTGGTGGTTAGGGCTAAGGGTATGGTGGCTCCTGTTGTTGATGGGGTCTGCCCTGCTCTAGCTACTCAGGTCTGCAGTCTGGGGGTGCTTCTCAATTCACAGCTCCGCCTGGATTCCCAGGTGATGGCTGTGGTGAGGAGTGCCTTTCGCCAGTTACGTTTGATGCGACGGCTGCGGCCGTGTGTCTCGGACTCTGACCTGGCCACCATCATCCATGCCTTTATCCCCTCTAGACTAGACTATTGCAACGCACTCTACGTCGGGCTACCCTTGGTGATGGTCTGGAGGCTGCAGCTGGTGCAGAATGCGGCCGCCCGCCTCCTTACAGGGGCAGGTCGTCACGAGTACATTACGCCGGTGCTCCGCTCTCTGCACTGGCCGCCTATTGTCTTCCGGGCCTGATTTCAAGGTGGTGGTGGTGTCCTTAAAACACTGAACAGCCTGGGCCTTGCCTGCCTGTGGGTTCGCCTCATGCCCCGGGCTGTGGTACAGCCTTTGCGGTCGACCGGGGATGCCTGACTCTAAGTTCCCTAGGTTTCCCGGGTGGCGACAATGGGGAGGGTGTTCTTGGTGGCTGCTCCTAAGCTGTGGAGTTCCCTCCCGACGGAGGCCCTCCTGGCCCTGGACCTCCCTCCTCTTTCCGGAGACTGTAAAACCTGGCTGTTCCGCCAGGCCTTTGGGGAGGGAGACGGGGAAGGAGATGAGGTATGGGGGGGTTGGTTCCATCTTAGTGAGTTTTATAATGTTTTGTATATGTGTTTAACTATTGAATTAATTTTATTGATGCTTTATGAACCGCTCCGAGCTGCTGTTGTGTGCAGGAGAACGCAGGCTAGGGGTACGACGAAATAAATAAATCAGGAGCAACCAAGAGGTAGATTGCAATCTACTGGTAGATCACAGGCTGTTCTCCAGTAGATCATGGGGTAGGAAGGGAGACCAGCCTCTCAAAGGTCACCTCGCGGGAGGAGAGTGGGACAGGTACTCCAAGGAGTGTCTCGAAGGAAGAGACAGGCTAGACGAGTTCCTCTGGTTCAGGGGGAAAGGCACTCTCTCTAAAAGGGAGTGCTCCTTTCCACCCCAGGACCAGTTGCTGCAATGGCCTCGAGTTGGGAGCCAATGGAAAGTTCCCCCACCTGTAGCACCTGAGTCAGTGGGAAGGCTCCTGGTAGATCATGGGTGTGCACTGTAACTCTGACCACTCATGGGGTAGAGACACCTATTAGAAACTTCTCAAACTGTGTTGGGAATTGCTGGCTTGTTTATTGAGCGAGCTGCGAGGTGTTCTAAAAGTTGTTGTTAATTATGTACCAAACAGTCATTAGTTAGAGAGTGGTTCCTGCCCTGAGGAGCCTACAATCTATGATGGCTGGTGTGACAGGTCTGCCCCATCTCACAGCCTCTTGCACACACAAGACCGGAAGGAATGGAGAGTGGGTGGGTGGACTGCCATGAGCCAAAATCACGTCAGCGGGGCCGCATGAAGTTTGCTCGTGTGTGGCGTTGAGCCCATTTCTGCCATGATTTCAGTGATGAGAGACAAGGCTGAAAATCCAGCCCTCTCTCCCGTCACTCAAATCATGGCGGAAATGGGCTAATCATGTGAAAACCCCCTCACCATGCACAGGAGTGGAACTTCACATGATCCCCCTGACATGATTTCAACTCATGGCACTTTCCTTCCTCCCCCCGCTCCATCTCGTGTGTGCAAATGGCCTAGGTTTCCCCATGATGCAGCACCAACACAAACAGCTGCCAGTTTTTCACGTCTCTGCAGCGCCCTTGTTTCTGTCGGGCTCCACCCCAGGGCCTCTTTCCAATCCCCTATCTCCTACAGCCTCCTAGACCCCAAACAAATCTCCAACATAAACCTTGTCCTGTTGGTCATGGGGAGGATACTTCCCTCCCAGGAGTCTCTCTCCAACCTGGGCAGTACCTCTTCCTACAAGCCCACTCTCCAAGCTTCCCTGATGAGCTGTCCCACTAGATAGGTTTCTAGACCAGCCGTAGGTATTTAGGGCTTCTGGTCAGCTGACCAGCCCCATCGAATTACCTGTCCCTGTTAGTCTTACCAGGTCCACCTGGGCTGCTCAGGCCCTTAACTGGATGACAGGGAACCAAGCCATCAGGGCAAGGAGATACTCCAGCTTGCCATGTTACAGATGGTTTTACTGTCATCCTAGGGACGTTTTTCTTCGTGTTGACTTCTCTAAGTTAATCTCAAAATGTTCTGTTCAGGCTTTCTCTCTGTCTGCTTTTATTTGAAATAGGCACTGAATGTGAGGACAGGTAAATTTGGGATAGTTATGCTTTGGTGGTACTCCGACTAGGATCGTGAACTCTGGCCTCCATAGGAAGTTGAGTCAGGAGTTGAGGTAGTAGTTTGAGGTCAGTAATTGGGTTCTGCTCCTCGGGAATCTGGCAGTGTGAGCAAGGGGTGCAGCTTAATAAATGACCCATGTGGGCTGAGCTTGGCCTCATTCCAATTTCCATAAGGCTGGTGTGAAGGCACCTAGCATTCAATAATGCCCTTGTTGATGGTCTGAGCAGAGACCATCGTCTAGGGCAAAGCATGGCCAAGGACAGAACTCGTATGGAATTGGTTCCATCAAGCTGGGGGTTGAGGAGTGTTGGCAATGATGGACAAACAACTACTGGTGCATCAATCTAAGAACATAAGAAAGGTCGTTTGCTGGGTCAGGCCAATGGTCCATTTCGCCCAGCATCCTGTCTCCAATAACAGCCAACCTCAATTTGCGTCGGGGGAGTACACAGCAGGAAAGGCGGGGTAAAAACTCTGTAAAATAAATAATAATAAATAGTAAAATAATACTCCTTCCTTGGTCTTGAGGATGCTTTTACTGCCTTGCCTGGGGTTGCGTCTGATGTGAAGATAAATAGAGAGCACCCCTCTCTAAAACTGTCAGTTCCAAGGCACTAAAAATGGTTCAACGTCTCGTTAAAGTGAAACATGTCATACCATTATGAAGTCAGCTGTCGCACAACTGTCAAATTCTCTGAGGGTTTCTTCTAAATCTCTGGCATGCGATTTCCTGCTCTGGGATTAGAAATGTAAAGTCATTTTGTGGCCAGAAGCTATTTCCGCCTCCAGTGCAGCAGAGCATAAAAAGGATTCTCTTGTAGACGGATTATTATTTGAGAACACACACACAGCTGCAGGTTTCTGGACTTGCATCTGATACCAACGAAAGGGGAGGTGGGGTTATTAAAAAATATTATTTAATGATGTTTTCCTGTAAGCTGTAAAAAGCTGTTTCTGCAAAGTAACGTTCAGGTAAATCTCTGGGGAGAAATCCTGAACAGGGAAGCAATCAAGTGACCGGACAACGCAGCTAGACAAGAAGTATGGTTGATGGATGACTCAAAGTCTGGGTTTAATTCCCAGCTTGACTGTGGAGTCTCTGTCACCTGTGAGAAAGTAATTTACTTGCTGGGTGTCTCTACACAATACTGCTTGCCACCATTCTACCTGTCCAACACAAAAGTAAGTGTTACGCTTAGTCGCACAAACCATGGAGCAAACGAACCACAGAGCGAACACGGGCCTGCCGAGTTTTGTTCCTTGGGATGTATCTGGGGAACTGCTCAGCAGAACCCCGTGGAGTAGCTGAAAACATGCCATGGAATTAATGTCTGTTTACCTGCAGGATTTTGGGTTTGCAGGTTTCAGCAGAGGGGCCAGTTTCACTAGTGGGTTTATTATTAATTATTTGTTATTATTTATTATTATTATTTGTTTTAAGTTTTTATCCTTGTTTTATGCTTGTCAAAACCTTGACAAGTTTTGTGCTTGTCAATTTCACCAGCAGGACGTTTTGCCTTGAAGGGGAGTGGAGAACTTTGCTGTGCCAATTTCACCAGTGGGGAGCTTTACCGTGTCAATTTCACCTGCAACCTTGCAGTGAGGAAATTTGTCTTGTCAGTTTCACCTGTGGGGAGCTTTGCT
This sequence comes from Sphenodon punctatus, assembly GCA_003113815.1. Lineage (NCBI taxonomy): Eukaryota > Metazoa > Chordata > Lepidosauria > Sphenodontia > Sphenodontidae > Sphenodon > Sphenodon punctatus. The sequence continues at coordinate 3,264,848 of QEPC01008369.1, read as the reverse complement.
GTGTCCTTTTCACCAGAGAGGGGAGGGGCTTTGCCATGTCAATTTCCCCAGTGGGGAACTTTGTCATGTCAATTTCAGCTGTGGGGAGCTTTGCTGTGTCAGTTTCACCAGCGGGGAACTTTGCCCCAAAGGGGAGCGGGGAGCTTTGCTGTGTCAGTTTCACCATCTGGGCTTTCTGGCTTTACCTATTTATGGTACCACCCCAAAAACCCATAGGGTGGCAGCATAAGTATGAATCATGCTGCTCTGCTAAAGGAGGAGGAGGATATAGGTACCGTGGGACTGATTTCCCATGTGGTTACACATAATGTGACTAATCAGCCTAAATTACCTACCTGTAAAATGAAGTAGAAATGTTTTTCAAGAAGCTCTTGGAAAGCAGTGGTTTCCAGCCTTTATCCTCTGTGTGGCCCCATTTTGAGACTTGAATACAATCCTGCGACCTCAGACAGCAACCAAGACGGGAAGGGTCTATTTTAATAGCAATTGCAAGATGGCCTGACCCCACAGATTGGAGAAATTCTTTCTTCGGAAGGTGTTCAGATAACATAACAGAGATGGCTACCCAGGAATGACGGCTAAGCAGACGTCTTTTCAAAGCGTGGATACTAGTCTGTCAAGAGCTTAGGGGTGCTTTGATGAAAGGTCCAAAGTCCAAATGATGCCTAGGAACACTTCTCTGAGAGAGGCAGGTGTCCTCACCCCCATATTACAGACAAGGATAGAGAAAGTTGGTATCAAAGCTGAGAATAGAATCAAAAAGTGTCCGCTCCCAGGTCTCTCTTTTCACTGCTTTCATATAACAGTGCAATTTAGCCATACTTGCTTCTAGGGCATCCCTGTACCTCTTCATACATACAAATGTATTATTATTATTGATATAGTGCCAGCAATGTGCCTGGTGCTAAACAGTCATGATAGGTCGCTGCTCCAAGGGCTTTCCAGCCTTGGATGGACATGGGAGAGAGAGGGATACATTCAAGAATTTGAGATGCTACAGATGCCCGTGCTTAGCTTAGGTATCGGGAGGGTGGATCCTGTAAGATGAGACGAGTTAAGGGTCCTGTAGGAAACTTATCTGCATACTTGTTCCCGCGTAACATGAAATTGGAAATTCCTTGATTCTTACCAAGCAACCTGTCCCAGCTCCTTGATGCAATCTCCATGACGACTCGCAGCTGTGAGCCATGGTTAATTCTGGTTCCACGTTTGGGGAGTCTACAAATCCTGGCGCTCAGCCACAGTGTTATTTGGAGTGCAGTGTGTTCTCCCCAAGGGCTGGAAAACCGGGGCATGGGGAGCCAAAAGCGTCACTTTCATCGTGCTGATGAGATTAAAGCAGTGACTGGCCTTTGTCGGTGAGACCGGTGGAAGAGAGATCCTGCCTAGCTACCGCTGCAACAAAACCACCAGGAGAGAAAGAGGAAGAAAACTGCGGGTTCTTAGGACAGAGAGGCCTACATTATTTCCCTGTCTAGCCAAGTCTAAACCTCCTGTGGGCCAAGACAGCAACAAAATATGCAGAGTATCTCAAATTTTGGTCAGGGTTACGACCCCATTTGCAGCTGGTATAACCCCACTTGAAATCGCAACCTGCAGTTTGAGCATCTCCTCGAGTTTCTTAGCCCCATCAGAATAAGCCAGGGAGCTTCCTCCAGAAACTTGCAGGTGCCAGTCACCTTCACCATATCCCTGTGGCTTCATCGCAACGTGGATCCTGCCGATCATTCTGTCATAAAGGACCAACATGCAGCAAGTTCTCTTACGAGGAATCTCCATGATCCTGGGGAACTAGGGGAGGGATGATGTCTCCAGAACTCCCATGTAGCGATAGGAGACGCAGTCCCTCCTTCCCCTGGCATGTTTCCCAGAGCTGTGCAGGGGAGCCTTTTCTGGGAGCTTTAGAAAGAAGTGGTGGTGTGTGTTTATTTTGCCACAGAAATTAAAAGAAACTTTGAGCACTTCCTTACCATGTGTTAATACACACTCATCGGCACTGTGAGGAAGTCCGGGACAAGACCGCAGCTTCTGTCTCGTGAGAATGGCGAAAATGCAGACCTTTGTCTGCGAACATGTACATCCGGCAAAGTAGGGAAAAGGTACCCTGCCGGAAGCACATGTTTGCAGGCAAAGACACGCATTTCCACCATTCTCGCGAGACGGAAGCTGCACGGGTCTTCGAGTCCCGGACTTCCTCACAGCGCCGATGAGTGCGTATTAACGCATACGAGAAAGGGGTCTGAGAGCAGAACTGGAAAAGGTACAGATGGGGGCGTTGCTGGGTGGAAATGGGCCTTGGTGCAGAGGATGGAAAGGGTCCTCTGCTAGAGCACTCCGCTCCCAGCGTGTGTGTGCACTCTGTATGTGTGTGGGTGCCCCAGGCTCCTGGGCCCTGGTTTAGCTGCACCCTGGCACAGAGAAGGGCAACCAAAATGATCTCAAGGGTCTGGAACGGCTATGAAGAGAGGCTCGAAAGACTGGGGTTTTTCAGCTTGGAGAAGAGACGACTGGGAGGGGATAGGATAAAGTTTATAAAATTGTGAGTGGTGTGGAACTAGTAAATAGGGAGTGGTTATTTACCCTCTCAAATAGTACTAAAACTAGGGGGCACTCCATGAAACTAACTGGCAGCAGATTTAAAACCAAGTATTTTTTCCACTCGGCGCACAATTAACCTGTGGAATTTTTTAGCAGAGAATGTGGCCAAGGCCAGTAGTATAGCTGGGTTTAAAAAAGGACTGGATCATTTCTTGTAGGATAGATCCGTTATCAGCTTTCAGCCAAGTAGTTTGAGGGACATAATAGACTGTCGGGAGCTGGGAGTGTGAACAGCAGGGAGTGGATCACGCCATTATGACCTGTTGGGTACTTCTCCCAAGCGACTGAGAGTGGCCACTGGAACACAAGGTGAAGGGGTGCCTGGATGAGTCTTGGCAGGATGCAGCCCCTAGAAGTCACACCCTGTAGGGAATTTCAGCTCCTAGTGACCTTCCTTTATTTACAATATGCAGTGTCCAATCACCATACTCTATCTACCTAGTTCATACCTTGTGAAGCATAGGGCTTCTCAGTTCAAACCCGTCCTTCCTCAAGCGAGAGATGCGTCTCTCGTCTCTCTGGCTGCTCCCAAGCAGCTGTTAAGCAAGTCCCAAGTCACTTTCTTCCAGTTTCTTCCACCAGGCTCAAACCCTCCTTGGCAGGCCCAAACCCTCCTGCAGCCAGGTTAGCAGCCCTGTAACTTAGTCAGTGCTCTTGCCGAGGCAGAGCTCTTCCCCATGCTCCTGCCTCCTCAGGGTCTCTCTCCCCCCCCCCCCCCCGTCTGATCCTTGCTCAGGGTTTTGGACTTGGGACTGGTTCAGCCATGCCCAAACTCAGGTGGGAAGCATCAGGTGCTGTCCTTTTTTTTTTTTTTTTCCCTCCTTCACCCCTGCCGATGCTAAGCCCTTAAAGAACTAGCGTCCCAATTGAGCTGCACCCTGCTATGACTACTGTTGGAGACAGGATGCTGGGCTCAATGGACCATTGGTTTGACCCAGTGTGCTACTTCCTATGTTCTTACTAATAAAGCACACACACACCCCAAATCAATTCCCTCATTCTGTTTGGGAAAGGGGGAATCAATGCACAGCGGCACCCTCTGTGTGTGCAAGGAAAAGGGTGTCCCATCGGGCCTGGAAATTACAAGAGATGCTCCGCTGGATGAAAGTTAGGTCATAATGCCAAGAAAACATGGTTGCAACTCCTTTCCTGTTTTTTCAGATTACTTCATTTTTAGCCTGTTGAACAGTTACCCGGCATTAGCCGGAGAGAATTTCTCTGTACTTCTGAGAAGGTGCATATCTACGGCAATGGTCCCTGAAGGTGTCGTGCTTCAGTTGTTTCCAGGAGAATGCTCCTTCATCTTTTCCTAAAACTGCGTTTTTACTTTGCCAGAGACTTTCAAAGCCCAGACGGAGTAAATTTATTCTCATTGTCAAGCTTCAAAGGAAGACTTGTAGAACGCTCGTGTTTCTGTTCTCACGTCAGATTTGGGGTGTAATCCTTCTCCAAGATCCCAATGAATGTTTCCCCCTCTCATGGCCACCTATAAATTAGACATTGGGGTATGTAGATGTGTATTTAATCACTACTGTTAGTTCCAACCCTCCCTCCCCATCTCCAAATACCTAGGGGGGGCAGAGCTTGTATTTCTGTGACTTTGGTGCTAAGGAAGAATGTTCCCCTGTTAGTCTTGGAGGCATTCAGGATGGAACAGATGAAGCTTGGGTTGCAAGCTTGTCCATGCAAGAAGCCTCAAGTGGCTACCTGCGGCAGCTGCCAAACCTACCACCCATTTGCAGGTCAGTTGGAGCGGGAGCTACATTTTTGTGATTGCGTCTTTATTTTGACTGACTTTAATTGATTTTTAGCGGGGGGTTCTGGGAGCAGGTTTGGGGTAGGATGGATATGAAAGGATGATTTTACATGGGGGAGTTTTGGGGGGGGTTGGGTAGAAAATGGATATGAAAGGATGAGTTAGGGTATGGGGGGGGGTTGAACCTTGTGTGGGTGGAGGGTATTTAAGTGTAGGGGGTGGGCAAGGATGTGGTGAGAGGAGGGTTTATGGGTGTGGGGGAATCAGGTATGGGGAACGGAGTGGGAGGGTCAGGAATGGGTTGAGGGGGTGAGAGTACCACAAACTCCCCTATGAGAAAGGGGGTGCATGGGTAGGGATCTATTTATTATTTATTTATTATTAAAATTTATATGCTGCCCCCTCCTGCTACAAGCCTCTTGGGGCAGCTAACAACATTTTAAAAACACATAACTAAACCAATTAAAATAACCTAAAACCCCCGATTTAAAATGACCCGTACCCAAACCCTCCCTAACCCAACTCAACCCCCTGCTCACTACCCATCTCCCCACCCCTACCCACTCCCTTCCCCAAAGGCCTGGACGAACAGCCAGGTCTTACAGGCCCGGCAGAAGGCCAGCAGACTCGGGGCCAGTTGAGCTTCCTCTGGGCGGGAGTTCCACACCCGCGAACTCAAGTCGAGGGGGGATGGTTGTGCCAGGACCTCCCAATGAGAGAGGGTGTATGAGCAGGGTGAGAGGGAGAAAGGGTATGCCATTACCCAGTGACGGGATGTAGGCACAGGAAGTTAGGGGGTGGGGGATGATGCCACGACCCCCCACCCCTCCCGGTGAGGGGGGTACAGGCAGGGTTGGGAGGGATAAAGGATGTGCCATTACCCTCCAGTGAGAGGGGTGTAGGCACAGGGAATAGGGGGTGAGAGATGATGCCATGATCCCCTGGTGAGAGGAAGAAGGGTTGTGCCATTAACCTCCAGTGAGAGGGACGGGGTGTAGGCAGAGGGAATAGGCAGTGGGGGAACTTTCTCCTCCCTCCTGCCACTTCCATTCTGTGTCTGGGGATGCTGGGTTCAAACTAACTGCCTCTCTGGGTCCTTGTGAGCCCTTTTGAGAGGTGGGGAATAGGGCTGATGTGGCAACAGCTGTTAGGTGCCACGATTCCGTTCCACCAATTCGGAATTGCCCGCGCCACACCGTGACTTTTCTACGGACATTCTGCAAATTCCGTCGGAATTCTGGAAATCGCGGAATTGCAGAAAAATCGCGGAAAACCGCTATTCCGCTATTTTGTGGCGCTGGTGGAATTGCGGAAGTAGCGAAAATGTCATGTTTCCACGATTCCACTAAGTAGCGGAATTAAATAAGTGGAACCGCGGAATGAAACTAGCGGAATGAAAGCCTCTGCCATGCCGTTCCACTAATTGTGGAAACACTGTTTCCGCCGGAAATAGCTACCGCTGCGATATTCCGCTACAGCCCTAGTGGGGAATGGGAATTGAGTGCTGGAGAAGGGAACCAGTTCAGAGGATGGTGGGAGGGGGCAGCTGTTGGGGTCGTGTTGGGCATTGGGAGGTATGACGGGGTGGGGGGAGATAGACTATCAGGGCTGTCAGGCAAGACACTTGGTTCTGTCCCTGTGTCCGACTCTCCCCCGCCCCCTTATGTCAGGATAAAAGCCGGTAGGGCCCCTGACCTGACACTGATGCTGCTTAATGTGAGGTCAGTGACTGATAAAACATCAGCCATCCATGATCTTATTCAAGGTGAGGGCACTGATCTCATCTGCATTACAGAGACCTGGCTGGATGAGGTGTCTAGGCCGATTTTGCCCCAGCTGGTGCCAGCCAGGTGCAGCATCAGTCTAGGACTGGGGGTGGAGTGACTGTGCTCTGTAAAGACACCTTAGCCTTTTGGAGGTAGCTGGTGCCTGACTTGCCCAGTATGGAGCGTGTCCATATCGTGTTGGATTTAGCAGAGGATAGACTGGGGATTCTGCTGGTGTGCTGACCACCCCCCTGCACAGCAGACTCCCTGACTGCTCTAGCTGAGCTGGATTCAGAGGGGGTGTTGTGATTGCCCAGACTTACTGGCCTGGGTGATTTTAACATACACGCTGAGACTGGCCTTTTAGGGGCAGAGCAGGAGTTCATGGCCACCATGACAACCATGGGCCCAGGTAACATCTGGCCCGACACATGAGGCAGGACACACGTTGGATTTTATGTTTTGCACCAGCCTGGAAAAAGAGGTTCCAGTTACAACGCCGTTGTCGTGGTCGGACCATTAACTTCTGAAGGCTCCGATCCGTACCCTTCTATAGCTTTCCGGGCACAATGCAAGGTGCTGTTTTTGACCTTTTAAAGCCCTAAATGGTCCTGGCCCCACATATGAGAGTGCCTGTCCTTCCGTGTCCCATTGCAGCCCCTGCGATCAGCCAGCTGTGCCTTCCTGTGGGTACCATCTGTTAGCTTTGCTTGTACGACGGTTCGCCGGGGGGGGGGAAGGCATTCTTAGTTGCTTCCCTGGTGCTTTGGGACTCCCTTCCCCCAGAGCTTCGTTTGAGCCCAAGTGTCTTCCGGAGGCGGTGTAAGACCTTTTTATTTGAAAAGGTATTTGGTGGGCAAGGATAGTGGATTGGGGTGAGGGGGTGGGTGGTTTGGGGTGGCAGGGAGGTGGTATTTGGTGGGTTTTGTGGGGGTTTCTAGGGGTTTTGTACTAGTTTTAAATGTTTTTATGTATTGTAAACTGTCCTGAGTCTCTGCAAAGGGTAGCAAATAAATTAGAATAAATAAATAAATGCTTTCCTGCAGCTACGCCTCAGTACTGCTGAGAGGCCCGTCTCTGTGGAAGGGAGGATCGTTCCTTTGGCGTTCGGGCCTCTCTACTGAGGCTGCCAGCAAGGCCGACATTTATGGTGCTGAGGACCTCTGCAAGTTGCAATTTGCAGTACCCCCTGGAATGCAGAAATCAAGCAGCGTTGGAGGAAGGGGTTCCAGTGCAGCCAGTGAATTGCAGACTATCAAGCAGTATCTTGGATGAGTTTTTTATTTATTTATTTCATTTGTTATCCCGCTCCTCTTGCCTCTGGCAACCCGGAGTGGCGAGTTGAGGGAAGCTATTTATTTATTTATTTATTTGCCGTCCCCTCCTGCTCACAAAGCAGCTAAAAGAAAACAGAGAAGTGATGGAGACAGGGATAAAAGTACAGGAGAAGTAAGCACATGGACCATTTAACGGATGTGTTTTAAGTAGCTTGGATTTTCTAGAAACCGTCTACATCAGAAGTGGGAATCTGTGGCCCATAGGGCCAAACCTGGATCGTGGTGGCTTTTTATTTGGCCCTTTTCAATTCTTGGATCCAGCTGGTGGATCCAGTTTCCATCTCCAAACGCTAAAAGAATGAGCTCCTGGGAAAGAAATAGAGATGGGGGCGTGCACGCAAGGATGGGGGTTGGATTAATGGCATAGATCCATGATCAGTATTTGTCATTTCTATAGCACTTTCTGCATTCAAAGTGCTTTGCAATCCTTATCTGCAATACCCTCACGACAGCCCTGGGAAGTAGGCTAAGGTCATTATTATTCCCATTTTGCCAATGGAGAACTGAAGCAAAGAGACTCATAGCCACCCGGTGAGTTCATGGCTAAGACCGGATTTCACCAGATGGTCTCCCAGGTCCATAACACTGGCTCTCCTGACTCGCTTGACATTGACTTCTCCGCCAGTTATCGGCCAGTCTCTAACCTTCCCTTTTTAGGGAAGGTTATTGAGCGGGTGGTGACTCAGCAGCTGCAGGAGCATCTGAACCGCACCGGTTTTCTTGATCCCTCGCAGTCCGGCTTTCATTCTGGTTATGGCACAGAGACTGCATTAGTGGCTTTGGTCGATGACCTTCACCGAGAACTGGACCAGAGTCGTTAGACCCTGCTAATCCTATTAGATCTGTCGGCTGCATTTGATACCGTTGATCATGAGATGCTGGTGACTCGCCTGCGGGATTATTCCGGGGTGGGCGGAACCGTTCTTGAATGGTTCCACTCCCTCCTAGCTGGGAGAACTCAGCGTGTGGTGAGCGGGGATTGTTCATCTTCTCCCCAGGACCTCACGTGAGGAGTTCTGCAAGCCTCTATTCAGACCCCTCTCTTGTTCAATGTGTACATGCAGCCGCTCGGCAAGGTCATAAAATGGTACGGGGTGCGGTGTTATCAGTACACTGATGACACCCAGCTCTTACCTCTCTTTTTCATCCGACCCGGACCTGGCAGTCTCGGTGCTTACCCAGTGTCTGGCGGCTGTGGGGAATTGGATGAGACGAGCCGTCTGAAACTAAATCCTGATAAGACAGAGGTGATATCGGTGGGAAGGGCGGTGGGTATGACATCCCCCATCGTTGATGGGGTTCGTCCCCCACTGGTGTCTCAGGTTCCGAGTCTGGGGGTACTCCTTGATCCGCAGCTTCGCCTGGATCTCCAGGTGGAGGCTGTGGCGAGGAGCGCTTTCTGCCAATTACATCTGGTGCGATGACTTCGGCCATATAGCTCTGACTCTGACCTGGCCACTGTCATCCACGCCTTCATCATCTCAAGACTAGACGATTGTAACGCGCTCTACGTGGGGCTGCCTTTGGTGACAGCCCGGAAACTGCAGCTAGTGCAGAATGTGGTGGCGCGTCTCCTTACCGAGACAGGTCGCCGTGAGCACATTACACCAGTGCTCCGAGCTCTGCACTGGCTACCGATAATCTTCCGGGCCCGATTCAGAGTGTTGGTGCTTACCTATAAAGCCCTGTACGGTCTGGGCTCCTCCTGTCTGCACAGTCGCCTTGCTCTCCGTGCCTTGGATCGACCCCTGCGCTCCGCCAGAAGTGCCCTTCTTGATGTCCCCTAGATGGTGCGGGGGGCTATAATGGAGAGGGCGTTCTCGGTGGTGACACCTAGGCTGAGGCTGTGGAACTCTCTTCCAGTGGAGGCCCGGATGGCCTTGCCTCATTTTGACAGCAGTGCAAGCCCTGGCTGTTCCACCAGGCCTTTGGTGAAGGGGGTGGGCGAGGCTGGGAGGGGAGGACAGGGTTTTTATTTTCTTCTTATTATTTTTATACCTCCCTTTTATGTATTTTGTGTATATTTTTAAATATTTTAACTTTTGTAAGCTGCCCCAAGCTGCCTAGGCAGGAGAGGCGGGGTATAAATAATGTAAATAAATAAATGTGTATCTTTTTCTCCCATCCTTAATAGACCCCCCACCCCCCAAAGCATCCTGCCCCCAACTGCTACCTGGCCCATGGAGCTGGTACTAGGGAAAGGGTTCCCCACCCCTGATCTAGACTAATTGCACCAAACGTTTGCGCCCAAAGGGAACAATCATCCCAACAACAATAAGAAGTTGTTGGATGTTCTGTACATTGTACACTTTTTCTCCAATACTGCCCAGGGGTGGGCAAAGTTCCTAACTCCCAGAGAAGCACGCCAGAATCTTCAAATGGGCCGAGAGCCACAAGACAAGCACTCATGCTCACATGCTCGAATCTCTTCTCTTTTGTGACTGGCTGGCAGCGCCATTGCTCTACAATCCTGGTTGCTGAGATTCCGAGGAGCAGCTAGGATTCAGCTGCTGGGACTCAGCTGCAATAAAGTGAAACACAGGACCATTAAGGTAATGCTCGGCCCAGGACCAGGCCTGGCCAAAAAGGTGCACTTGACCTGCCACGTTTGCCTACCCCTGTCCTAGCCCAAACTCCAGTTGTTCTGAACAGATTAATTTCCAGGGAAGAAAAGGACATTGGCTCAATACGTCGGTGTGGTGGAGTTACGGTTGTGTATTAGAGACCAGGTGGACTCCAGGGTCATGCACGTGAAGGTAAAACTTGATGACTTAGAACTGAATGTCCTGTGGCAAATAAGAACTTTCCGCCAGTCCTTGAACATCAAGATAGTCCATTCAACTAGAAATTGAGAAGGAAGGAAAGCTGCAATTATACGTGTGATCTCCCTGACTGCGCGAGGGAGATCATTCTGTTATCTCTTTCAAAGGACTCCAGCTGGGGATCGGAACTAAGCAAGGGCTACAGTGCAGAAGGGGAGCAATTTAGTTATAAGCTAGTAACCTGGAGGGGAGAAAGATCTTTAAGTGCGAAAGTCTATTGACTTAGGCCGCTTGCAGCACGCTGTGCATGCGGGCGCTTGTAATCAGTCGTGTCCTGCTGCTTTTTTTCTTTCAATTGTCAGGGTTGGATTTTGAGCCCTGACAATCGAAAGAAAAAAAATCTGCTGGACACAGCTTATTACAAGCGTTCACGTGCACAGCGTGTCTCAAGATCCCCCCGCCGCGGGAGATTCAGTAGTGTGGTAACATGGGCCAGTGGCCTAAGTCATGTAGTGAGGGAAACATTTTAGTAATCATTGGTGGAGGAGTAGGAAGCCGGCTTAGTTCAGCAGTTAGGGACGGGCTGTCATTATTACTTCATTTCTAATTTCCTCTTCAATTTACCTGCCCCGTTGTGGAATTATTGCTATATTTGAAGAGGTCAACCAAGCTTGTCTTGCTAGAACAGAAAAGCTCTTTGAAGCAGGATTATTGTGCAGTATCTATGGAGTAAAGTCAACACGCATGCTTCTCCTGTTGGATATTTCCCTTGTTGATGGGGACATGGCCATCTCTTACCGTAGGGAATGCTTCTTATGGTTGCAAATAGCACGAGAACTAGGGGACACTCCATGAAACTAACTGGGAGCAGATTTAAAATAAATAAAAGAGCGTGTGTTTTTCACGCAGTACACCATTAATTTGTGGAATTTGTTTCCAGAAGAGGCAGTCAAGACCAGTAGCATAGGTGAGTTTAAAAAAAGATTGGATACGTTCTTGGAGGATAGCTCCATTAATGGCTATCAGCCAAGTAGTTTGGGGGCCATAACCTGTCAGGAGCTGGGAATGAACAACAGGGAATGAATTCCCCCTTATGACCCGTTGGGTACGTCTCCCCGGCGACTGAGATTTACCACTGTTGGGGACAAGGTGCTGGCCTCTGTGAACAATTGGTCTGACCCAGTACGGCACTACTTATGTTCTTATAAAAGCTCAGGTCTGAAAGCAAAGCAGCAGAGTGTTTCTTCCTTTTTTTAAGCTGCTAAATGGTTTACGCATTTAGCAAATCCAGTCAAATTCCCTCTCTCTCTCTCTCTGGTGGGAAATAAAACTCTCTCAAATAGAAAAAAGGTAGCCTTAAAGCTTTTCTGAAATGCGTTCTTGATCACTAGCGCGTATTTCATATGGATGCTGAGTAGTTCTTGCTGATCCTAACAGCATTAGAATAACTCCCCAATTTTTTTTCATTATTGCTGTTCCACTACCAACATCAATGAAAGTATTTCAGATTTCTAAAGATGAGAATTTCTGTTATTCCCGTTCTCTACACTTGAGCAGGAAAGGAGGTGGGCGATCAGTGCTGTAAACAGAGAAACACTTACACGGAGACTAGACCATTGAGAGGGTTACAATCGTTTGCAAAATCAGTCTAGGTTTATTGTATGTTGAGTGAAAAACACATCCATTTGTTTTAAATCTGCTGCCAGTTAATTTACTACAGTGTCCCCTTGTTCTATTATTTTGAGAGAGTATAAACTGACTTAGTATTTACTTAGTCCTCACCACTTATCTGTCATTTCAGTTGCACTTTCAGTGTTCAGAGTGTTCGACAGTCCTTATCTAGTTCACTATCAAAAGAACCCTATGAGGTGGGTCATTATTAGTCCCATTTTACAGATGTGGAACTGAAGCGGAGAGAGACTTACCCAGGGCCACCCAATGAGTTTTATATAAGGGTATAAGGAGTTGCCTGAGTCAGACCAATGGTCCATCTTAGCCAAGGATTGTCACTACCTGACGACAGCAGGGTTTCAAATCTTACTCTCCAGGGTCTCCGGCAGAGGTCTCACCCAGGCATGCTACTAGAGCTCCTGAATTGGAGATGCTGGGGATTGAACTTGGAACCTTGTACATACAAAGCATGTGTTCTGCTCCCTGAGCCACAGCCCACCCCGTGGCTAAGATGGGATTTGTTCATGGCTAAATTCATGGCTAAGATGGAATTTGAACCCTGGTCTCCAGGATCCGAGTCCAGCACCTAAAGACTACACTGGCTCTTGAAGCTTCTCTAGGCCTTACCTCCTTTGCTTCCTGTCCTCAATTTTTGATTTTGTTTGAACCGGTTCCACATTTCCCCCCAGGGACGACTCAGTTCAGTGGTGGGTGGAACAGTTCCCGTAGATTCATACGGCTTGTTTGAAGCTTTAGAGCTAAAAGGAGCTATTTAAGTACAAGTTGTTGCTCTCCCTCCACGAGTCACTTTTTTCCTAGCAGATGGGAGCCTTTTTTTAAAAAATGATGAATTTAAAATATACTTTGAAAGCTGCCTGCACCTTTTAATGAATCGTGCACTAAATTCAGTTGTGTACCGTGAAAGTCGGTCGTTCTGTAAGACGCAGTAGCAACAACGAGGCCTTGAGGGCACAAGGAAAGTATCCCGTTAATACCAAGGCCCTCTAGATTTGACCAACATTTTGGTGTAAAGTATTGGGGGATTGGCCCGCTGTCCCGGCCCTCTGCTGTGGCACATCCAAATGCAAACTGGTGTGCAGTGATTAACATCCTCCTGGGGGAGCCAGCCACGCTCCTCCTCAGCCTTCTGACCACGTAGGCGGGGCTGCCAGGAAGAAGCTGACTTTGCTTCTTTTTTCTTTTTTTTTTAATCTTGACTTGTGTCCTCCCAGTCTTCTGAGATTTATGCCAGTGCCCTTTGCCAGGTGGCATTATGAATTCATGATGGTCCCTGCTTTTCTGCTACTGATTTCAGCGCATCTCTTGTACTGTGGGGGGGAGGGAGGACTCCCCGTTTAACCACGCAACAAAGCACTAGCAGGAGACGTCCTTGTAACAAAAGCAAGTCTAGGAATCGCGGCTGCGTTACCACTACAGGTTTTCTTCTTTCCTTTTTAAAATGATGGTTAAACTGGTTAAGACTGTAGATCTCAACCTTCAGTTTCTCTTCCAGTCCGAGCTAGCAGAGTCAGCTGAAAAGTATTCCAGGTTCCTCCCCATCCCGTGCCCCGCGAATGCAAAAGTGAATCTCTCTCACTTTAGCTTGCTGTCCATTTTCAGATATTAGTTTTGGGGAAGAGCTCCTTGTGCCTTTCATTCATCTTTCCGTTGAACTGATGTAGCCAAGCTTTAAATGAATTGGGTGGGAGGTCAGGCAGCCACCCATCCATCTTCAGTGCTGAAGGATAAATTATTGTAACGCTTTTATTTATTGGTGATCCAACCCCTCTAATGGGCTGCATTTCGTTCCAAGGAAACCTGCTAAGATGCCAGATGGCACAGTAAGATATATTATTATGATTATAAGCATTTAAATAGCGCCAGCAATGTACCTGGCGCTTTAAAGAGAGTAAGTTAGACACAGTCCCTGCCCGAGAGGGATGGAGGGGGAGGCAGGGGAGGTGTGGGAGGGTGAGGGAGGGGATGGAAGAGGAGCGGAGTGCTCGAGCAGGGGTTTGGAGGGAGATCAGGGCAGAGAGGTAGGGGGGAGCGAGGTTGTGAAGGGCTTTGTAGGTGAAGACGAGGAGCTTGTGCAGAATGCGCTCAGGAAGAGGGAGCCAGCGGGGAGAGGAGAGGAGAGGCTGCATATGGTCAACGCGATGGGCTAGGTGGATGATTTTGGCAGCAGAGTTTTGAAGAGAGATAAGGAAAGAAAGGTGAGAGCGGGGAAGGTCAGCAAGGAGGAGGTTACAATAGTCGAGACGTGAGATGACTAGGGCATGGATGAGAGTTTTGGCAGGGGAGACAGACAGAAAAGGGCGGATCTTAGCAATGTTGTGGAGGGAGAAATGGCAGGATTTGGCCACGGAGTCAATATAGGGCTTGAAGGTGAGGTGCGAGTCGAAGATGAAGCCCAAGCTAATGGCTTGGGGGACAGAGAGGCTGGAGATCCCCCCGTCAATGGCAATTGACATGGAAGAGGGAGAGGAAGGATTGGGAGGGAAGATACGGAGTTCAGTTTTCGCCATGTTCAGTTTGAGTTGGCATCCAGGCGGAGATATCAGAAAGACAGTTGGTGAGATGAGCTCAAACAGAGGGGGAGAGGGAAGGAGTGGAGAGAGAGAGAGGTGAGTGTTGTCAGCATATAGGTGGTATTGGAAACCGTGGGAGGCAATGAGTTTTTCTAGGGATTGGGTGTAGATAGAGAAGAGGAGGGGGCCAAGGACAGAGCCTTGGGGAACCCCGACCGAGAGGGGGAGGAGGGGGAGTAGTTAGGAAGAGATGCATTGAAGGAGCGGTCAGAAAGGTAGGAGGAGAACCAGTCGAGGACAGAGTCCCAGAATCACAGGGAGTGAAGCGATTCAAGCAGGAGCGAGTGGTCAACAGCGTCGAAGGCAGCAGAGAGATCAAGGAGGAGCAGAATAGAGTAAAGGCGCTTGGATTTAGCCACAAGAAGATCGTTGGTGATCTTAGCCAGAGTGGTTTCAGTGGAGTGAAGGGGACGGAAGCCAGATTGGAGGAGGTCAAGGGAGGAGTTGGCGGAGAGGAGGTGACTCCTTAATCCTCTGACTTCTTAATCCGGGCTCAGCTGCACTAGTTAGCAGGCCTTTTCATGTATATTAAGATTTATTTATTTTTTGTTAAATTACAAATCCCTTAACAGTCTTGTTTGTTTTGAGTGAGTGACATTGGTGGCAATGGGGGAAACATACCTGTCTCTGCCTACTAAGTACCACTTGACAGCTGTTCAGTAGAGAGTCATCTTCACTCATGAAAGAGTGACCTTGTAAGCGTGGCCCCCTGTCCGGCGTAAGTGGGTGTGGGATTCACTTTCAGTCACAGTTCCGACCTCTTTTCCTCACCATTGAGCCTTTTTTTAAACCTTGTATAAAAGTTCCTCACCGTTTCTATCTATGGTACAGTTCATTTAATCCTTGAAGGGTTTTTCCGGACACTTGTTAGCACCAGCCCCATAGCCTGGTGCACTCCCTGCCACCACTAAGACTCCTTACGGGCTAAGTTCCCAGGGGGCAGCCACGTGTGCTGCAGGGCTGTAGGGCAGGCTTTCTTCCGTTGGGCTGGCAACGCAAGCCCTCCCACTGAGGCAGTATCCCCTTGCCTCTCTCCCTGTGGATCTAGCCCTGTGAACTGTCCAGCTCTGCGTTCCGTCGGTAGCCGAGGCTCAGCCGGCTTGCAGAGAACCTAACATAAGCTGGAGCGCCCAGCCGGAGCTTCTCAACTGACCTAATTTGGCTTCCTGGCCGCTTAAAGGGTCAGCTCTTTGCAGGTGCTTGGCTGGCTCTTAGGGTTGCACCCCTGCAGGAACTCACCCCAGTCCCATGGTCCTGGTTCTGCAAGGGCCTGCAGTGACTCTATCATAGACCTCTTAAATTGACTTAGGGGAAATGTGCAGCTTATTGGTGGGGGAAAACCTCTAATTTCACCAATATTAGTGCTTGAGAGTTTTTGTTGCCTACACAGAAGGGGAAGTATGCAATTTCTGCCTCCGTACAAGCATCCAAAATTGCTTCCCCTGCTCTCCTGCCACTGTGCTTCTCCGATGTGCCAAGCCAACTGCATCACGTGCTTAGTTCTCTTTAACAGTTCAAGATACATTTATTTTCACCACCATCTAATTTCAACTAGTCCTTAAGATGGCAGGATGGATTAGCTGTTCATTCTAATATTATGAAATGGTTTTGAATGTCTTTGACATGAGCAAGCACAAGAAAAGGAAACCATTTCTTGGGCTAAATTCATCCTTTCTGGAAGTCCCTAGAGTTGCTCCACGGTAAAGCCACTACTTAGCATTTCTATAGCGCTTGTAGGCATACGCAGCACTTTACAGTCACAGATTTTCAGAGACGGATCCCTGCCCAGTGGGCTTACAATCTACGATGGACAAGGGCAGGGGCGGTGGGCCCCTTAGGGAGGCAGGGGCAATGCCCCTCCTGGCCCCCCAGGACTCCCCCGGCTGGCAGAGGCTGAGGCTTTAAGAAAAGAAAAAAAAACTGACCGCGTCGCGGTGACTGTTCGAAGCCATCTCGAAGAACCTTGTTTAGAGAGGCAGAAACCTTCTGAAGGTTTCTGCCTCTCTAAACAAAGTTCTTCGAGATGACTCCGAACATTCTCATCGGTTGTGTGTGCGCGCATGAGCACACACAACCAATGACTATTCACACAACCAGTGACTACTCACACACACACACACACCTTGAGGGAAGCGTTCTCCCTTTATGCGAAGTGGACGGCTAGAAACGCCGTCCATTCCGCATAAAGGGACCCTGCAATGAAATAGTGCCACAGGAGGCACTATTTCATTGCAGGGGCCGGGCAGGGCTAAAGTTCATACCCGGGTGCCCAATAGAGGCGCCCCTGGTATGAACTAAGAGCTGCGTGCACGTCAGCAGCTCTGAGCCCCCTGCACAGGCTCAGAGCAGCTGACTCGTGCGCAGCTCTTAGCCTCCCCGAGTCCCTTCCTCCCTCCCTCCCTGGACGCAGCGAGGATCAGCAGCAGCGCTGAGGAGAGGAGCCGGCCCCATGATGAGTAAATTGCGGTGGTGGTGAGGAGCAGGGGGCACATGGTGGGGGGCGGGGCAGGCACGAGGGGGGAGCGGGGGGGCACATGGTGGGGGAGTTGGAATGTGGTTTTTGTTCACTTGATGCGGAGTGCTTGTTTTGCTGCTGCATTTGGGGGATCTGTGGATACCTTTGCAGCCTTGTGGGAATGGTTTGGTTTACGGTTTTCTGGTTTTTATATGGGTTTTGTTCACTTGATTATGTGGAGTGTTAAATACTAATTCCCCCCCCAACGCACATGCAGCAGAGGGTGTGGGGAAATTAGTATTTAATGCCCCGTGATTCCATTGAGCTTTTGAAATCCTGAGATGTAACTGTTAGTCTGGTGATTTTAGGTGTTTTCAGAATGCTGGAAATGTGATGGTTGTGTTTAAAATTGAGGTTTGAAATCCTGAGATGTAACTGTTAGTCTGGTTCATGGGCCTTAAAATCCCTGCCCCCACACACACGCAGCAGAGGGCAAGAATACTGCTTCAGAAGGGACTTCTGAAGCAGGGATTGGGGTCCCTCCAACACACATGCAGCAAGTCCCTTCTTTCTGAAGCAGTATTCTTACCCTCTGCTGTGTGTGTGTGTGTTGGGGAGGAATTTTAAAACCCCATGAATCATGATTTTTTTAAAAAAACAACACAGAAACCACATGCAAACTGTTTTGTTGCAATCCTTGATCTGGTGTAAAAACGGTGACTGGTGGGTTTCAATCTGTGGTTTTAAATGGGACCAGTGATAATCTTGCATGGTTATGTAGAATGCATGGCATTGTCAGTCCTCCTCAGTATCATGAACTACTAGACTCAGGCTGTGACTTGGGTGCTTTACAAGGATGAGTGCCTGTGTTTTGGGTTTATAAATTATTTATTTTAAACTTGATGTGCATTCAAACTCTGTTTTGTATGTTAACTCTGGGAACTCCTTGCTGCTGGGTTATGCCACCTACCGTTGCCCTGGCTCTGCCTACCGTTGCCCTGGGTCCGCCCCTAGGCTCACCGGCCTTACTGCCCCTCCAGCCTCAAAACCCACCAGCCGCCTCTGGACAAGGGTGAGGGGAACGCAGGAACATATTCCCATTTTACAGGTGAGGAACTGAGGCTTGCTCAAGGTCACCCAGTGAATTCATGATAAAGGCAGGATTAGAACACTGGCTTCTCAGGTCCAAGCCCGGCACCTTATCCACTACACCACACTGTCTCTAATTGCTGGAATAAATACCCGCAAAAATGAGCATATCCATTGGAATGACTGTACCTGATTTAACCCAGTACGGTCAGGTACTACTTGGTACCTGATTAGTGCCTGCCACATTTCCCAATGTACTGATTTACTGACCTCCTGGACCATTTGGCCAGTTTCCCGTTATTGAAATCTGTCAGTAAAATGGAAAATCGGTAACAGTAATACCTGATATTTCGGGTAATCAGGTGCCCGACTCGGTACTCAGGGACTGACAGAGCAACTGATGGGCTACCCGAAATTTCCAGTATTACCCGTTTCAGCTCTACTCCTGGGGTGGATTGGGGCCTGTGGGGTAAATTTTAGGGATGTGCAATTTGTATCGTTACAATTAGTTACAAAAACGAAGGGAGCCCCATTCATTTTTGTTACCGTTGCAAAAACATGAATAAGCAAGCGATTGTTGTTTGCTTTAAAATAATAATAAAAAATTTAAAATCACTGTGCGCGCATAAAATGGCCACCGGAGCAGAACTGCCCCGGTGACCATTTTGCGCACGCACAGTGATTTTTAAAAAAATTATTTAATTAAATTACATTTTGAAAACCAAACAAACCTGAATATGGTAGTCGTTTACGAAACCCCCCCACCCCCAAAACAAAGTTTTTTTTGTAAACGAAAATGAATAGTGTGCCTTCTGCACACCCCTAGTAAACTTAGCCTTGTCTTACCTTTTGCAAAGTCCTAGAGGCTGACTTCACAGTGGAGTAGTGAATACTCCATGTGCATCCACGTCTCTATGGATGCAATTGTTGATTATTATAAATAACACAACATTTTTTAAGGTTATCATCATAAGTATTAGTTACATCCATCATCCTAGAAAAAGTGAATCGGTAATTGATTTCCACCCCCCGCCATTACCAGCGTAAGGGGCTGCTTCATTCCTAAGACGTTCAGTCGGAGGAAAGCAGTCGCCATTGATGTAAAATGAACTTAACGATTAAAATAGCTTTTATTGTGTAGCCATAGCTATTACAATATAAACAATGAAACAATACAAACCATATAAACCAACATGAAACAATATAGACGTATCAAATTTGACCATCCCGAAACAGCTCAGACACACTTGTTGCCCCATTACAGCTTTATCTCCTGACATTAGATCTTTGATATGAGGGGAATATTGCACGTTTCCGAGCAGCGGCAATACCAAAAGAAGCCACTGCTTGCGTCACGACTGAATCGATAGGACTAGGAAACTCCTGTAATAGAGAATTAGTGCAGTCATCATGGTCAATGGGAGACGAAATACCCAAAAATTTACTCCTCAAGTCCGCAAGTGCAGGACATCGAAAAAGAATATGGCAAAGTGTATCGGACTCTCGAAGCTCACAAAAAGTACAATACCGATTATCCCTTGGGGTCCCAACATACCGACCCTCCAGGATAGCCGACAAATAAGTATTGCATCTGAACTTGGAGAACGCCAGTCTTGCACTTGTGTTTGGCCAGACAAATAACTAACTCACTCGGGCGTTGGAAGGATCCGGGGGGAAATAAACAGGGGCAGTCCTCTGCACTTTTAGGAGGGAACTCTGAGTCTGGAGTTCTTGGTCACCTAATCTCCTGACAATGAGAGACACAGCACCCTCGCCCTCTTAAGAAAATCCTTGGAGAATCCCAACTTATGAACTTCCTGTTCGACCGCTGTTTCCCAGAAGGTCATGAATAGATACTAAGCTAAGAAGGGACCTCTCCTGCGGAGGATAGAGAGAAACCTTTACTCAGTACTTAAGCAGCATCCGCATAGCAGCCTGTCTAATCGTAGGGCAAAAGGTTTCAGCCCTTAAGACTACCTGGGGGGTACCCTTAGGGACCCCTAGGCTAGAACCAAGGAATCTGTTTTGAACAACTCAGGTAAGAAATACCCCAAACCGGGAAGGCATATAAGACGTGAGAATTTGGTTTGATCAGGAATGTAGGGATCTTAGGCGGCAGCTTTTGTCCCTATATAACGAATATAGGAAGAGCGGAGCAAGTGTCCTACCCTTGCAGTACTTTAAAATCAAGACAGCATATAAGGCTGCGGTCAGAGGGAAAAAATCCCAGTCTTGGGACAATTATTGGGATAGGCTTGTAGCTGCTGCATCTTCTAGAGATGGCAGGAGGTTTTGGCAGCTGGCAAATGCCCTGGGAAAATCTCCGGTGGGTGTTTCCCATGTGGTTGTCCTGGAATCCAGATGGGTCTCTCATTTCCAGGATTTGTTCGGTGATAATCGGGCCGCAGGTGATTCTAAGACTCGCTTGGAGGAGGTATCTTTTTTACCTCTATGGCCCCCGGTGACGGTTACCGAGGTGGCCGAAATTATTGGATCCTTCAAGAGTGGCAAAGCTCCTGGCCCGGACCTGATCTCTTATCGATTTGATCAAGAAGTCAGTGGATTGGTGGGCTCCTGGGCTGGCTTTGTTGTTTACTGCAGTAAACAACAGAGGTCAAATCCCCTTCATGTGGGGGTCGGCCGTTGTGGTACCCATCCATAAGAAGGGAGATCGCGTGCTCCCGGCAAACTATAGGCCTATCAGCCTGCTTTGTACCACTAGCAAAATTTATGGCAAGTGGTTGCTGTTCAAACTAAACGAATGGATAATTCGGGACCAGGTGTTATGCCCTGAGCAAGCCGGTTTCCAGAGTGGGCGCTCGACGGCCGAGCACTGCCTTATCCTGCAACACCTTGTGGAAAAATATATTGCCAAAAACGGGCAGTTGTTTGTGGCCTTTCTCGACCTCTGGGCGGCTTTCAATCTTGTTGATAGGGCTGTTTTGTAGGACAGACTGGCTTTAATGGGTATAGATAAGCGTCTCCTTTTTTTGCTGCAGCAACTCCATGTCAACACTGCTTTAGCTGTCAAGTTAGGCCAGTCGGGTCAATTGTCTAAGGAAATTCCCACAGGGTCTGGAGTTAGACAGGGCTGTGTCCTGGCTCCCACTCTCTTTAATCTCTTCATCAATGGAGTGGTGCCATTGCTGGCCACCTCCGATCTCTTCCCTCCTAAGTTGGCCGATCGCACGGTGGGGAGTCTGCTATATGCAGACGACATAGCAATGTTATCACAAACCCGCGTGGGCTTAAACAGGCAGTTAGCCTGTTTTGCGGACTTCTGTCAGTGAAACAAGCTACAAATAAACTATGGGAAATCCAAAATCCTGATCTTCACTAGCGCTCGAAAGTCCTACCAATGGTCCATTAACGGCCGGAGTGTTGCCCAGGTTAAATCCTTTCAATACCTGGGCTTGCTTTTCCATGCGACTGGATCATGGAAGGATCATTTGGAGAAGGCCCTGTCTCTGGCAAGGGGAGCTTCCCTCTCTTTATTCAAACTATACTGTCGTACTGGGGAGAGGGTGATACTTCCAGCAATAAAGGTCCTAAATGCTAGAGTTCGGACCCAGTTACTTTACGGGGCGGAGGTCTGGGCACCCTACCTTCCCTCAAAATTGGGGAAACTGGATAGTGTACAGGCCCGTTTTTTTCAGAGGCTGCTGAGGATCCCAAGAGCTACTCCATTTGTGGCCATTAGACAGGAGTTGGGGCAGATGAGATGGTCCACTTTGGCGCGGACTGGTGTTCTCAAGTGCTGGGCAAAGTTATATTATTCTGGTCCCAGAGGGTTGGTTCATTACTGGATTAATGACTCATTTAAGAGCTCGTGGCTGCAGGCAGTGGAGACTTTCCTGCGACAGCTGGGGTTTAGCCCAGACTAATGGGCAGGCAAGGAGTTGGCAGTAGTGCTTAAGGAGCTTGCAGCTAGGATTGAAGCTACGGAACAACAGGAAGAGATGGCTTTAATCAGAGCTACTTCCCATCTCGCGAGTTATCTTCCTTATATCAGGCCCCAACTGTGTATGGCCTCCTATTTGCTCTCCACAATTTCACCCAGAGGTAAGCACCTTTTCATGGCTGCCAGGTTCAATGCCTTGCCCACTCGAGTTTTGGATGGGCGCTTCTCTGCTGTCAGCTTTTCAGAACGTCTCTGCCCTTTTGACCGGCAGCATGTGGAAACACCTGCCCATGTTACGTTCCGCTGCCGATTATATGATCTAATCCGCCTTAAATTTCTATCGGTTTTTCTCCAGAAATTTCCCAGGCGTACCGAGTATAATTTATCTCTCCTGGCCTTGGTTGATGATGAACCATCTACTTCAGAAGCGGTAGCCCAGTTTTTGGTGGCGGCTATAAATCTCCGTACTCTTTCTCCAGTTTAGGCAACCCTTGAGCAATGAGTGATGAGTCATGGCACACGCTAGGCAAAGGTTAGGAGCTGGGTAATACGAGCCTTTAATGTCTGGTACATTGGGGTTATTGTATGACCATGTCAAAATTAACTTTCGTGTTTTGGAAAAAAAATTAAATTTTGTTGTTACATGTTGTATTTATTTGATGTGAATTTCTGGCTTCGGCCGCAATAAATTATTATTATTATTATTATTATTATTATTATTATTATAAGACGTGAGAGATTACTTTGGCCTTAAATAAACGGAGGACTGACAAAACCATCTTGCCCCCATTACCAAAAAGGAAACTAATTATCGCTGCAGCGGTGCACCTGGCCTGGGACTTTGCCGCTTCCATATGCAGGTTCCATCTGCCAGCGGAGGATAAAATCACTCCCAAATATCTATATTGTGACACTTGCTCTATTAGGTTAGTACCAATGGTCCAGCGATGGATTTTATGGACCCTAGTATTCCCCATTATCATCACCTTTGTCTTGCTGAAGTTAATTACTAAGGCCTCCTTAATACAATAGGCCCCAAACTGATTCATGGTTCGTCTCAGGCCTACCATCGTTTGGGAAATCAATACAGTGTCGTCGGCATACAGGAGAGCTGGAATTTTCCTGGCGCCAACGACAGGGGCATGGGTGTCACTAGACTTTTTAAAAATGAAATCACATTGTTTAGATATAAATTAAATAAGGCAGGGGTCAGGATACATCCCTGTCTGATTCCTGCCAAGACCTGGAATTTCCTAGACGGGCTATGTGCATAATTATACCGTATTCGCACAGAATTACCACTATGTAGCTTCACCAGCAAAAACAGCAGCCGTGGGTCTAACGAAGCTGTACTTAATTTAGCCCATAACCATTCCCTACACACAGAGTCGAAGGCCATACGTAAATCAACAAAGCAACGGTAAAGATTTTTATGACGAGCAGTGTATTTATTGAGTATGGCAGTAAGAGCAAGCACATGATCTAAAGTTGACTTGCCTTTTTGGAACCCCGCCTGCTCGGGTTCCATTATGTTGTTAGAATCTAGCCAAAGTTGTAATTTATTTAATAAAAATATTGCATACAGCTTCCCAATCACACTTAGCAGGCTGATGGGTCGATAAGTCCCGGGATGTAATGGGTCGCCTTTTTTGTATATAGGTATCACTATACTATTATTATTATTAAGCTTTTCTATAGCGCCAGTGATGTACCTGGTGCTTTACAGAGAATAAGATAGACACAGTCCCTGCCCGAGAGCTTACAATCTAAAGACAGGGGGAGGGGAGACAGGGAACGGGGAACAGAGGGAGAGACAAGGGATGCGACATTCATGAGGATGCGGGAACTCAGGTACATGTTCTTGACTTAGTTACAGTACATTGGGAGTTTGCAGATAACAGGTGGGGGATAATGCTGGGTGGGGATGATTAGCAGGATTTCGAAAGGGCGGAGCGGAAGAGGTGGGTTTTGAGGCGGGACTTGAAGGTGTGGAGGGTGGGGGCAAGGCGGACGAGGGCAGGGAGGGAGTTCCAGGCGTGCCGGACAGCAAGGAAGAAGGGACGAAGGCGGTTGGGGGAGCAGGGGAGGCGTGGGAGGGATGGAAGAGGAGCGGAGTGCTTGAACAGGGGTTCGGAGGGAGATCAGGACAGACTATTCAGCCTAGAACTAGGGATCTCTCCTGTCTTGTTAACGGAGGTTTATGTTGGAGGGGATGCGGAGAGCAGGGAACGCAAAGACATTGTTGGTGGGATTGCGACCGGGTACATCCCCTATGGAGAGGGGTATGGGAAAAAATGGAAGAGATGACGAAATTGATCATACCGTTTAAACCGGAGGTAGCTCTGTTGGGTTTATTTCCAGCAGTTGAGATATTACAAAAACAACGGGAATCTTGCTCGGTGTTTCTCCAGGCTGCAAAGAAGGTCATCGCCCTACATTGGAAAGACACTAAAGAATTGTCGACTGGGGAATGGATGAATAGATTGTGGTACCACCTGACTATGGAAAAAATAGCAGCGAATTTAATGGACAAAAAAGAATCTTTTGCTGCAAAATGGTTCCCCTGTGTTTGCGTAATGACAAAATCAGATCTACCTGAAGATCAAAGAACATATTTATTTGATTATTATGTATAAGTAAAAGGCCCACCTGAACCCAAAGAAACACTACCAAGGAAAAACGTTTTGTAACCACAGTTAAATGTTTACAATGTTATAGCCACAGTTGAATGTTTGAATTTGTTTACAATGTTATATAAAATAAAAGAAAATTAAAAAAAAAAAAAAAAAAAGGGGGCCAAGTATTGTAGCCCATCATTTAGGGGCAAACTTCAGAAGTAATAAAATCATCCCCAGGAGCCTTCCCAGCTTTAAGATGAGAAATGAGGTCCAATATATCCTCTAGGGATACAGGTTGCCAGGCTTGAAAGCGATCTTTCGAGGGGATCTCAATACTACGTCCGATAGAAAAGCGATTGGAGAAAAGATCTTCGTAACAATTCTCTCAAACTTCTGGGGGGACAAGAGAAAGCCCCGGGGGTTTACCCCCGACATTAGCCTTACAAATTAGCTCTCAAAATTTCCGTGAGTCTCCAGAGTTGACTGCTTTAAATAATAGGACCCATTTCTTTCTTTGGAACTCGCGTTTCTTCTCAGCCAACAACTTCCGGTACCAAAACCTGTTACACTGAAGTTGTTCTCTAAGAGCCCACGAGGGTTTAGGCCTCAAGGACCTAACAATTTTCCGGAGACTAGTTCTCAGAGCATGACACTCTCCATCAAACCAAGCAAATTGTGCCCCTAAAGAGTTTCCTGATCTCTGATTTGCCATAAGAGGGAATAACATAGCCAGTAGGTTATCATAATGGATTAAAATATCCTTCCCTTGAGACTTAATTCCCTAGCAACAACGCACAACATCTTCTTAAAGCATAAAATTGGAAAAAGCAGATTTTAATTCTTCAGACCATTTTGCACGTGCATAATAAGTTCCAGAGCTGCTGTCTGATACCCGGCCAGATTGTCCTTCCGAGGAGAACTCCCTGAATCGGAAACTAAGACCGAAACTACCAAAGGGAAATGATCTGACCCAATTCTCGGGATAATTTGAAGTTTGGAAATATTTTGCAAAACGTTTATGGAGGATATAAAATAATCAACAACACTTGATCCTTGCCAAGAATGGAAAGCGAAGTTCCCCTCAGTATCCCCCCTAGATCGTCCATTTAAGATCACCAACTCCAGTCTGTCACATAAATTGGACATCAATTTAGCCCCAGGGCCAACCACCCGATCTCGTGAACATCTGGATTCAATGCAAAACTGGGATACTGAATCGTCAAGCTCGGGGACAACAGATTATTCAGCAGGGTTACCTGTTCTGGTGTTAAAGTCTCCGGCAATTATAAGTGGAGACAATAGAAAAGACCTCATGGCCTCTAACGAAAATTCAGTAACTACCTCCCATAAATCCTGGGAATAGTAAGGGGAGGCAAGTGGAGGAAAATAAACATTTCCAATCAATAATCGCATGCCCGAAAGAAATACACAATGGCAAATAGCGAAATTAGATTTATACGATGAAACAAATTCCACTTTCATATTTTGGGCTGCTGGAACTAATAATAACAAACCCCCACTTGCCCTGCCCTGAGACACAGGAGGGGAAGCCTTCACACAGAAAACTTCCCCCCAAAAATGAACTTAACCGTATTGAACTAGTTCCCCAGGCAGTATTTGTCCAAATCTCCCATTCTTGCTTCAGAAGAAGCTTAAGTCGGGAATAGCAGCATGATCACATAAATACTTTTAATCCTTTCCAGTTTCTTACTGACACTCACCTGAGTTTTAATGCCATTTCATTCCTCTTTTCCCCTTATCAGCCAGCATGCCATACAAAGGTGGGTAAGTGTTAATACCTCCGTTTTGCAGCTGGAGAAATTGAGGCACTCCAAGGTTAAGTGTCCATCAAGCCACTTGGAGAGGCAGGAATAGAAACCAAAGCTTGCTAAGAGATGTCCTTTATACAGAACTCTGGGTTATGCAAACTCTCCACCTGAGACTGAGATCCTCCAATAGAGCCTTGCCATGAAAGAGCCTAGGGAGTTCTTTGGCAATATGCTAGTAGGAACACAAAAGTTGATAGACCAATAAAGGAGTAAATTTGATCTGTTTTATGCATAACCATTTTGAATGCAGCCTCTGTTTTTATAGCTCAGTAAGATAGCATTCTTTGCATTGGCTGAATATGTTGTTTTTTCTTTTGTAGGAACGGCCGAGTATCAACGGAGTAGCAGTGACTAAAGGTACCGATGTCCACTTCTTCTGGCTTGCCGTGAACTATGGCGGTTGATTCTGTGTATTCATTGGCTGGGAGTGTAGGATGTCGGGAACAACCGTAGAAGTTGGCTTGATCCCATTGTACTGTCCTAGGCTGGTTGAGACTTGGTATCACTGTGACAATGC
Organism: Sphenodon punctatus; assembly: GCA_003113815.1. Classification (NCBI taxonomy): domain Eukaryota; kingdom Metazoa; phylum Chordata; class Lepidosauria; order Sphenodontia; family Sphenodontidae; genus Sphenodon; species Sphenodon punctatus. The sequence continues at coordinate 3,237,958 of QEPC01008369.1, read as the reverse complement.
TGGCAACAACCAGTTAACCAGAGATCAAGGAGAACAAGTTCGATGACTGATTCTAATTGTATCAAAAGTTGCATTTGCAACGAAAAGGCCAGGGGCAGCCATCGTCACAACGAGAAGATGAAATTTCCATTTTATTGGCCCCTTGTTAAGCAGGCACAATAACATTTCCTTCTAGAGACTTGCAGATAGACTGCTTTGGTTATGGCTACTGATCCAACGTGACTAGACGTGCCCGGGTTCTTGAACTCATGACTGGATATACCATGTTGCGCAATGGGGGAGTGGGGAATGGAGGCCAACCCTGGGTGTTACGATGGTCCAGTCGGATCCGGCTCACCTGGCTTAGCTTCACGCTGTTCATCATCCTCGTCTTCTTTCCTCTGATCGCCCACTATTACCTAACCACCATCGACGACGCAGATGATGCTGGCAAGCGTATCTTTGGTCCCCGCACTGGCAATGAGCTGTGCGAGGTGAAGCACGTCCAAGACCTGTGCCGCATCCGTGAGTCAGTTAGCGAGGAGCTGCTCCAGCTGGAGGCCAAGCGCCAAGAGTTGAACAGTGAGATTGCCAAGCTCAACCTCAAGATCGAAGCCTGCAAGAAGAGCATAGAAAACGCCAAGCAGGATCTCCTGCAACTGAAGAATGTTATCAGTCAGACGGAGCATTCCTACAAAGAACTGATGGCGCAGAACCAGCCAAAGCTCTCCTTGCCAATCCGACTGCTGCCAGACAAAGATGACTCTAACTTGCCCATGCCAAAATCAAACAGGAATTGCAGGCTGCACAACTGCTTCGACTACTCACGTTGTCCCCTGACATCCGGCTTTCCAGTGTACGTCTACAACAGTGATCAGTACCCTTTCGGTAGCTCCATAGACCCTTTAATTAAGCAAGCCTTTGAGGCGACTGTCAGAACTAATGTGTATGTTACTGAAAATGCAAACATTGCTTGTGTGTACATAATTTTAGTGGGAGAAATGAAAGAACCCATAATGCCAAAACCTACTGAGTTAGAGCAACAGTTGCACTCTCTGCCATACTGGAGGACTGACGGACACAACCATCTCATCATTAATTTATCAAGGAAGTCCGAAACTCAGAACTTCATCTATAACATCAGCACAGGACGTGCCATGATTGCCCAGTCCACCTTTTACGATGTACAGTATCGCCCAGGGTTTGATATTGTGGTGTCTCCTCTGGTCCACGCTATGTCTGAACCCAACTTCCTAGAGATCCCACCCCAGGTGCCGGTCAAGCGAAAGTACTTATTCAGTTTCCAGGGAGAGAAAATTGAGTCTCTCAGATCCAGTTTGCAAGAGGTCCGCTCGTTCGAGGAAGAAATTGAAGGCAATGCCCCGGCAGATTATGATGATCGGATCATTACCACCTTGAAAGCTGTCCAGGACAGCAAGCTGGATTTTGTCTTGGTGGAATTCACTTGTAAGAACCAGCCTAAGGCAAGTCTGCCCACTGAGTGGGCCCTGTGTGGGGAAAGGGATGACAGACTAGATCTACTGAAGCTATCTACTTTTGCACTGATAATCACCCCAGGGGATACACATCTAGTGGTCTCCGCTGGGTGTGCTATGAGACTCTTTGAGGCCCTGGAAGTCGGAGCCATCCCAGTCATTCTGGGAGAGCAAGTCCAGCTGCCCTATCACGACGTCATCCGGTGGAACGAAGCAGCCTTAATTATACCAAAGCCACGTATCACAGAAGTGCACTTTCTTCTGAGGAGCATTTCTGACAATGACCTCCTGGCCATGAGGAGGCAAGGCCGTTTCTTATGGGAAACCTACTTCTCCACCTCTGACAACGTATTCAGTACCGTCTTGGCCATCATAAGAACTCGGATTCAAATCCCAGCTGCTCCCATTCAAGAAGAAACAGCGGTGGAGATTCCTCACCGTTCTGGCAAAGCAGCTGGTACAGACCCCAACATGGCAGATAATGGGGATTTGGATTTGGGGCCAGTGGAAACAGAGCCACCCTATGCATCTCCCAGATACTTACGCAACTTTACTCTCACAGCAGTGGACATTTATAGGAATTGGAATTCGGCTCCTGGGCCTTTCCACCTCTTCCCCCATACACCTTTTGATCCTGTTTTACCTTCAGAAGCTAAATTTTTAGGGTCTGGCACTGGGTTTCGACCAATTGGTGGGGGAGCCGGAGGCTCTGGGAAGGAATTCCAAGCTGCATTGGGTGGCAATGTCCCAAGGGAGCAGTTTACAGTAGTAATGTTAACCTACGAGCGAGAGGAAGTATTAATGAACTCCCTGGAGAGACTCAATGGACTCCCTTACTTAAATAAAGTTGTGGTTGTGTGGAATTCTCCCAAGCTTCCATCAGAGGACCTCTTGTGGCCAGACATCGGTGTCCCAATCATGGTAAGAAAGATCCAAATGCTCTACCATTATCTTAATTTCAGCAGGGAACAACTTGTAATTTTTTTAATTGTATTTCCGAAATTTGTCTGACGATAGTAGACAGCAAGGTTGATGATGAAGTTTTCTGTTATGTCATGGCCTTCAAACTGTGCGGCAGCAGATTTGTCCAGATAGGCTCCTAAATCTGATGTAATATATGTTTGGTTTTTTTGTTTTGTTTACAAAAAAAATAATAATTAGGATAATATTTTCTAATATTCACCATGGCGGATGAAGCTGTATAAATCACCACGTTAATGGGTATTTCTACACTCACTAGACTGTCTTACCTTTATTAAAAAGGGAAAGAAACACTCACACATCAGCAAATGCAAAACAGTTGTAAGGATAGGTCAAATATCCCAAAGGGATTGCAAACTGAATAGTACAAGAGAAGAGAGTGAAATAAACCAGATAAAACGTGCCCAGAGTTGGAGGCAGCCACTGGAGCTATTGCTTTATGGAAAATGGAAGTCTGTTTTTTCCACCCGGGGTGGGGGGCGGAATTACTGTTTCAAGGACTTTGGATTTTTTTTTTTGGATTTTTTTTTTTTGGATTTTTTTTTTTGGGTGATGGTTTGACAACTATCATAGACCCTTTTCACACAGGCCGCGGTGGGTGGAGGTGGGTGTGCGGGCATTCCCACGGGCGCACGCCCATCTCCAAGCACAGAGCAACCAGCATTGGAGCCAGTTGCTCCGTGAGTGGGTGATGGGTGGAGCACACATGCACCCCCACCCACTGTGGGTAGCGTTCACACAGGTGCCCCACCCACCCACAGACATGTGCGGGGGGTGAAAAGGGCCATAGTTGACCATTTATATTGACAAGTAAATTATGCTGCTGATGATTTATATAGGGCCAAGAATGCACCTGACACTAAACTCTCGTTAGAGACAGGTTCTTGCTCTGGGAGGCTTACGGTCTAGGATGGACAAGGCAGGGGAAACGAGATAGGGAACATAGAGAGAGAGAGGTACACACTCATGAAACTGAGATGTTGCAAATGCCCGTGCTCAGCTTAGTTACAGGAGAAACGGGAATCCTGAATGAAGGGACAGTAGAAGGAGCATCAGTGAGCAGCCAGTGTGGGTGAGGAGCTAGGGAAAACCTGACGGGAGGTTTTTAAGAGCGACTTGAAGGTTGGACGGGAGCAGAACATGTGCATCCAACCGAGCGATGCTCTGTAGCAGGGGTGGGCAACGTTTCCAAACCTAAGATCCACATAACAAAATTTTCATGTCACCAAGAGCTGCAAGTTGCTATTGCATCATATCAATTGCCGCTTCCCCCGATCGTGGGGATGGGGCAGAACAGCTACCCCCACCCCCTCACCAAAGCTCTGCTTTCCCAGGTGCTCTAATGAGTTCAGGCAGCAACACTAGCGACCTGGGGATGAGCTCCACATTCTTCCAGAAGCTGAAACAGCAGCTTAGGTGCTCTGGCTTCCAAGAGGACCACATGGCGACCAATCTCTGGCGAGAGCTGCAGTACAAGTGCCCAAGAGCTACGTGCAACTCCCAAGCCCATTTGCCCACCTCTGCTCTGTAGCATCTTACATGAACTAGGACCTCTGTCCTGGAAGGTCAGCAGATACGGGAAAGGGTTTTTGTTTTTCTGGCTGGGTGTGTAATTCTCAGCACCACTCCAGCGTCTCAGCACAACCCTTCCTCCTGGGATATTGTTGATAATCCATTTTAAATACTAATCTTGGATTGCACACATACAGAGAGGGAGAGCGCACCCAAGACCAATAACAGGAAGATACACGACATTGTTTGGATCTAGTCATGCTTAGAGGACAAATAAAAGGCTAATGCTTTACAAATATCTAAAAGGGAAGATGACACTTCAGTGCACAAAGCGAATGTGGATTCTGCGTGAGTTCAGTTCTGAACTTGATGGCACGTCCGAGGAGAGTGCTGCATGCAAAGAGATTCATTGATTTTAATATTTCATTGTATTATTATTTCTGTTGCATAAATCCTTCTGCTCATGGTTGAAAGGAGTGAAAACGCTTATGGTTTAGGAACAATAAAGAGATAAAATTGCTCAGATAATTTCAGGAACAAGCCTTCACATTAGTCCTGTTAAAGACTCTAGCTCATTTTGTGAAATGCTTGCTTTATACCTGCGTAAAAACCGTTAACCTTTTCACTCCTGAAGATTTGGCAAATCCTGTTTATTTCCTGTGTTGCTTGGATTTGTATTGTGAAAGAAAGCAACTGTTCTGTTACTAGGCATGTGCATCTTTCCTACATTTATTCCTTTCGTTTTCCATCCACCTTGCAGCGCAAAGCTGCAGGTGGATAGCACCAGCGGATGTCCGAATGGGTGAAATGAATGGGTCATGTGCTGGTTCTGTCAGTGCTATCCTTCAGGACTATCACAGTATTAAGTGACAGTCCTTAAAATACTTACCCCACAATAGTCCCATCAAAATCAATGGGACTATGCCAGCGTAAGTCTTTTGACGATTGTGACCATAGTATCATAGGCTTGAATTGAGCATAATAGTAATTCCACTCTGTTAATCTCTGGCCAGACCTTACCTGGAATATTGTGTCCAGTTTGGGGCAACTCATTTCCAGGAGGACACTGATAAATTGGAGGAGGTTCAAGGAGGGCAAGATTATTAGAGTCTGGAAAGCAAGTCTTCTGGGAAAAGGTTGAAGGAACTGGGTGTGCTTAGTCTAGCAAAGAAAAATGAAGGGGAGATACGCTAGCAGTCTTCGGACATCGAAAGGGCTGCCACCAGGATGTCCAGGAAGGAACTGCTTTCCGTTAACACAGAGGTCAGGACTTGAAACAAGGGGCCCAAGTGACAAGAAGGTAGATCTCAGTTAGATATCGGAAAAAAATTCCTAACAGTAAGAGTTGTGCGGCAATGGAACAAGTTGCCTAGGGAAGTTGTAGGCTCTCCCATCACTGGTGTTTTCCAGAAAGATGCTGGAAAGCCGTCTGTCAAGGATGTAGCTGTAGTTAATCTTATCCTAGCAGAGAGTTGGGCTAAGTTAGATGACCTTCATGGTACCTTCTAACTCGGACGTTCTGTGACACTATGATTAAAAATTAGACGATAGAGACCATGGCCCTTATTGAACTTACAGTCTAAGCTCCTCATTCAGCAAACACTTTCGTACACAAGTTCTTTACACTCTTGAATATTGTAGTCCGCATCAGGAGGGGCATTTTAGATTTCAAGTTGGGGGCAACTTTCAGCAGGTGCCCTTGTAAAGGGCCAGAGATGCAAGAAATTCTGATGTGCAATCAGCCCACGGAATGACGCACCCTGGGATGGGAGGAAGGAGCAACAACACCCTCCCTGGTCAGAATATTAGGCTTTGAGGCCACAAGGGATTATTTGTATCTAGTCCTGCACGTTGCAGGCCATAGAATTGCACTCCGTGATTCTTCCCACGAGGCTGAGCTAAAGCAGCTCCTGTAGAAAGAAATCTTGATCCTTGTAAGACTTGGAAGTGATGGATAGGGTTGTCCATACATGCATTTCCCCCCCACCAAGACACTTATGAAAAATACATGTTGCAGGGCCAGCATTGGTGCCTAAGGTGCCCTGCAACATGTATTTTTCATAATTGTCTTGGAAAAAATTGCATATATAGCAACCTTAGTGATGGAGAATCCACCTTGTTTCAAGATAAGATGAAATAAACAGTTTGCAGTGCATGAAGTGAAGCACATGGGTCAATCCTCTTCAGGATTAGGGCTTGAGACACATGCCACTGTCCTGCTGCTCAGTACACTTCCAGACCTGGACTGTGCTCCTCAAACCACTTACTCTTACCCTTTTAACCATGAGTAAGCGGTTTGGGGATCACAGGATTGATATTTAAGGCTATGACAACTGTTAACCTTTGTGAAATCCTGTGAAATCCTGTATGTTCTCTAGGGTTAATGGAAATAAAATCCTAAAACAAACTGGAGCTGGGTCATAGAAGTTTGGGAAGGAAAACCCAAATTCTTTGGTCGCACTCTCTTACGAGGGAAGAAGTATCTCTTTGGAGATGCATCAGATTTTTTTTACTGCAGACTATTGAGGATTATATTTCAGGGAACCAAGAATACACTCCTAATTAAATTACAGGTAAAGAGTTATTTTTAATTTTCTTTCCCCTCTATTACAACGAAAACAATTACAGGCACCATCTGACTGGTAGGAGCAGAGCAATGATAATACAGCTGTGCCAAAGTGATCACTGATCAAGACACTTAAACCAGAAGGCTAATGAAGTAAAAGTAAATTACAGTGTAATGAGGCAGAATGCAATATGCAGAGTGTATCCTGAGCCTGAAGTATTCTGAATATAGCAACCGATAAATGTCAGCTACAACGGGTCGGCATGGAGACTAACTGAAGGAAAGAATGTTTGAGCCTGTGCCGGCAGCCTGGATTGGTGGGTAGGTAATTAGCAATCCCTCCGCAGCCAGGTAGGATGTGAAAGTTGTTGACTGGAACTTTCTTGCATCATAAATTGCCACGAGAACATGATAGCTGTGAGAACTTCAGGGGAAATAGCTACTAAATACTTGTCCAACCCCTTTTTGGACCCAGTTATATTGTTGGGCTTTATTATTGTTAATTATTATTATTAATTATTGCCAGCAATGTGCCTGGCAGTGTACAATCATAATTTGAGACACATTTGTAAGCCCCCAAGGGGCTTACAATCTAGGAAAGACAAGGGAGCAGAGACAAGGGAGGTGGGAACAAAGGAAGGGACAAGGAGAGACATTCACAAAGTTGAGAAGTCACAAGTGCACATGCTTAGCTTGGAGAAAAGAAGACTGTTTGGCCACTTTCACACATTACCGGGGACGCAGGGAAACATCCGTGATGGTAATCGCGGCTCTTTTATCACAGGAATTAGCGCACGTGGGAACGTGCTATTCCACATTTATCCCACAGCACACCCATCATTGTAAGAGCTACATCGGGGGACCTGGTCATGTGTGAGTGTTCTCGTGGGATAAAAGCGGAACACCGCATTCCCATGCATGCTAATTCCCACGAGAATAGTGCCGCCATTGCCATCACGGAGATTTCCCTGGTAACGTGTGAACGCGGCCTTAGGGTGCAGCTCCAGCTCTTCTGGACATCAGTGGGGACTGGATTGTGCCTGATGTGGGGGGAGAGGCAACATGGTATCTGGAAGGATCCCACATAAGAGATGGTGAATGTTTGTTCTTCCCTTTCACAGAAGGCAGAACAGGAGGCAATGGGCTTAAATTGCAGCAAGATAGATGTCGGTCAAATAGTAGGAATAAGATCCTAATTGTAAGAACCGTTGGGCAGTTGAATAAGTTGCTGTAGCAGAGTTGTGCTTGCCCACTGTAAGTCTCTGTAGGATTAGGGCCCTTTAATCAACCGTCTCCTTGGGGATTAGCTCCAAATGTCCTTTTATTTGCACAGTCTCCACCAGTTAGTCCCTATAGACACATTTACCGTCCGACTCAGTGTTTCTTAGTCTCTGTCCTTAGTTCCCAGGGTCAAAATGCACCCTTTTCACCCCAGTTCAAGCAACCCTGTTTGCTTGCTGCATGCTCCGAGTAAGCTCCCCGCTCTAGTCCTGCTTCCCCAGCAACATCTCATACTCACAGTAAGGGTCCATAGTCAGGGTTAAGCCCTTTGGCATTATTAGAGCGTGAGAGCACTCTAATAGTTAAGGTGTGTTACACCTTCCATTATAAAACCTCAGCATTCTATTTGCTATAGAATTGGCATGATTGAAGTTAGGATCGTCAAATTTGTGGTTAGGATCACTGAAGTAAGCGGTTCAAGCTACCCAAATGTCAGCCAAATCGGTTGAATAACAGCTGAGATATTGCAGTTTGAACACTGCACTTTGAAAGCCTATTTTTTCAAAAGTTAGACAGTCTCAATCTCGGCAGGGTAAAGGGGTTCTGTGTTGGTTGGGAGGAGGTGTAAGCCTTTTAGAAAATTCAAGGAGGCTGGTGGGGTGTGCCTTTGGTTTACTTTTTGTAAATTTGGTTAGTAGTTTTTAAGTTATGACATCTTGAAAATTCAATGTTAGCCTATGGAGACCATCCTGAGTGTGGAGTGCTTGCGAACATTCTATGTGTAATGCAGAGGCCGTTTAAAAGCAAACAGTCTTGAATACCGGGGACTACAACTCCCAGCAGGCACTGCTTGACAGAGCCTATCAGTGCTGGGGGAAAAGAGGGAACTGCACCTCCCAGGGGGCAGTCTGAGTGACTGGTCAGCCATGTTTAGAGCTCATCTGGTGGGGAGAGGAGAAGATCAAGGCCTGTGGGAGAGAGAGAGTTGAAGATCATTCTGATCTGATCCCATCCTGCACAGCAGGCGCCTCGGCTTGGGGACCAGGGACACCGAGATGACTGAACAACAGAGCTTTCTAATCCTGCAGTGATGTTTGGGGTGGCTGATCCTGCCCCCTAAACCACAGAGTGCATGGATTTCAGTGACAGCCCTTCTGCCTCCAAAAACATGAGTTGTTTTTCGGGTCTGCAGCTCAAATGGGGCGCCCCATTGGAGGAACATAGCTGGGGCCGGAGTGCTGGAGTTTGCCTGGGATGGTCCCAGGTGCAGGATGAGGGCAGAGACTTATCCTGGAGACAGGGACAGGAGGCTACAGGCAAGATGGAATCAATCTTCTTTTAGTGCTTCTCCCTTCGACTTTCCTAACCCCACTAAGGAATGAGGGGTAAACGGGTGCTCTGGGCCGATACAGTGAGTGTTCTGCAGGAGGGGGGCAGGGAGATGGTGGGGTCCTGTGCAGAGCAGCCCTGTGGGGCAGCGTGGCAAGTGTAGTCCTCTTGGGATGGCTCTAAAAGCAAGCCTCAGCCCAAGGAGGGAAATCCAGTGGGGGAGCAGGGAGGGAGGAAGCATACACAAAAAGGGGAGGGGGACATTAAGGGGAGAAAGTAGGGGCAAAAACTTGGTAAATAGTTTCCATAGTGGAAGTCATGCACAGGGGGGGCACATTACAGGGAGCAGCTTTATTGCGGATACAAAATGTGGAGCCCAGTACAGGGGGAGGTCTGCAGAGTGGGCAGCATTGTGCAAGAAAGGGAGGCCTGTCCAAGGAGGAGTAAAGTGGGATAGTCTTGTAGAGAC
>QEPC01008369.1:3200897-3219190 GCA_003113815.1 Sphenodon punctatus | reverse complement strand
GAGCTTGAACAGAGGGAGAGAGAGAGGGAGTAGAGAGATAGAGTTGAGTGTCATCAGCATAGAGGTGGTATTGGGTGGTATTGTGCAGTGCCAAGTACGTTGCTTGCACTATATAATAAATCATTTGATTTCTCTAGCTCATCATCCGAGACATTGCCTCCCGATCAGTGAGGATGAGGAACCTATGAAATTAAGTTACAGGAAGGGAGGATGTCTTACCATTCTCAGTCTGAGAGCCACCCTATATCTGTGCATTAATATTTCTGTAAATCACTTGCGTGTTTCCAGATTACACTGATCACAACTACCATCTATTCTCTCTCCTCTTGTCAATTTTAAAACACCAATTTATGGGCAGATCAGCACCTTTGTGGGAGCTGATGGTTTTAGGGTGAAATCAAACAAGACGGTAGCCTGCTAGAGTCCATGTTCGGTCAGTGCAGACCCCACTCAGCCCCCCCCCCCCACTCATGTTTCGCATGGACAGCCTAATTAAGTAGCAGCCCCTTGCGTGTATTTTATGTGGTTGCGGGCAGTGGGGATTGGGGAAAGGGCAGGAAGCGGTTGCTCCTCTGTTGCTCTAGGATTTCCGCCCAGGACTATGGTGCTGGCAGACCTGTGCACTGCACATAACCTAATTGACGGGTCATGTACACATGGGTGCACATTAGCCAGCATTCGCCCACGTGGCGGGTTCCACATTCTTCGAGACCACGCCGTGAGTGGGGGCTACAGGGTCTGGTGGGTAATGGTGCCCCATGTCCGTGGGGGCAAGCATCTAATAAACGGGCAGGTGGACACCCACCAGGTGTGGGCAATAGCAAGTTGATGTCTCATTGGTTAACACACTTAGTCATAGACCAGCAGATGGGATTGTGGAGCAGGGTTTGCTTTCTCCGTTCTCTTGTGGGTTTGCATGTGCGTGTGAGTGTGTGCATGCCCTTGTAGGCATTAATGAGCAATTTAGCTGGGTTCACTGCCAATGCCCGCTACCGGGAGCTCTCGTGGGTGACTAATCCTTTCCCTCAGCTTTGTTAGAGAATAAGTAGCCAGCTTTGATCTGTGCAGCCGGTCACAGCAGCATAATGCCCTTTCCCCACTGGCTCGGTGGCCGGCATGGAAAGCTTATTCCGTGTAGATGCCTGTTTTTAAAAGAAATAATCTCCTGACTGTAATTTAGAGGTGTCGTTACAACTGCAGTCCTGTCTGTGCTATCCTTTGAGATGCCATTGTTAACCAATTAAGCGCTAGGAGAAAAGCTCTGCAAACAACCGTCTGTACGATCAGAGAGTCTGTGCTGTGCCCGTTGCAATGCAATGTTGTAGTATACTTAACAGGATCTCTCAGCCTGAGGGATTTGAAAGTGCTCCTCCAGTTACGCATGACGAGCCCCACATCCACCTTGGCGGCGGAGAGCAAGCGGTTCAATGGTGCAGAGTAGGATATCGGTTCTAATGACTCGTTTATTAAGGACTCCTGGGTTCTGTACCCAACTTCTGCTGCTGACTTCTCTTGGCGGGGAAAGTCCATCAAACTTCTGCTTCATAGAATTGCTGATCCTTGTGGCATTCACCTCGATTGCAGCTCACACACATTCTGGTTTAGGTTTGATTGACTCGTGATGAGGTACAAGTGGAAAGAACCCAGTTTCTCTCTCTCAGGCCCCATAGCTGAGCTTGCCAGTTTGGCATTTTACTTGCAGCTGAACAAGTTTGATCTGGAGTCACCGACGCAAACATGAAATCCTGCAATACCATTTTTGAAGTTGGCTTTCATAGTGGAAATGCATTCACAAGTGAGCAGAGGTCTGTCTTGCCGTAGGTTGGTATTAAAGAGCTCATCTTGGTTTCTTAGGAAGTAACGTTTTGCCCCTACTGGCCTTAATTAAAACCTGTCCTTTTACTGTAGTGCAACAAGAACTTTCTTGCAGCGTTGCATAAGCACCAGTTAAGGGTCCAGTTATGCAAAGCACTCAAATACACACCAACTTCGTGTACATGAGTCATCCCATTGATGTAGTTGGAACTGTTCTCATCCTCAAAGCTGTGCACTTGCCTGCTGAATCTGGGCTTTAAAACCTAAGTTCTTTTTAATTGAGATGTCTCTTTGCCCGTGCATGAGAAAACCAAATGTAGTAGGCAGTGTGAGATAAGAACTTGGCAAGAAGTGACTATTTATTTCCATTCCTTGGTTGTAAAACAGTGCTACCTAAATACTTAGAACTCATTCACAAAACACCTTTCCCCCCTTGCAAATATACCACTGGTGCTTTAATCTGTGTTTGCCTTGCCTTGGAGCAATGCATTCGTACAACCGCTGCTCTCTTTGCATTTCAGTGGCCGTTCCCTGCACACGGTGTGGCTGGGAGCCACCGTTAGCCTGGGGAGTGGTAAGCATTTTGCACATGGCTTGGAAAGGTGCAGGGTTGCGCCACTACCCGCTCTACAAGTAGCGTGTTACGGGAATGAGTTCTCAGAGCATCAGACTGGGAGTGAAGCATTTGAATTCCATTTTACTTTCGAGTTTGATCCGGAGACGCTTTGCCGCTGACACTTTGCCAGAGCACAGGCAAAGAATGAAAAGGTTTTGCTTTGAAAAGTGAAACTAGCATCGACATGGTCTTGATTCCTCTTGTTATGTGTTCTGGAAGGAGTTCTTACATCGCACTTGCGAGGCTGGCATTGGGAAAAGTTCAGCTTTTTATTTATAAACTGAGCATGTTGGATATTATTTATTAATTTTATTTGAATTTATAGCATGCCCTTTCTCGCAGACTTAGGGCAACTTACGAGCCAAAAAACCCCAATAAAAATAAAATTCCAATTAAAACTCCCACCCACCCCCAAAATCCTATCCCTTCCTCATAAATAATAGAATGTACATTGCTTTCTGAAGAATGCTGAGGCTTGGGCTCCAGGAAACATAAGAAGTGCCAGACTGGGTCAAACCAATGGTCCATCAAGCCCAGCATCCTGTCTCCGACAGCGGCCAGTCATGGTGGCTTGGGAGAAACACCCAACAGGTCACAATGGGGGATCCGTTCCCTGTTGTTTTCCTCCAGGGAAAGGGAGTTCCAAAGCTTTGAAGCAGCCACTGAGAAAGCCTCTCTGTCGTTTGAACCCGGTGCGGTGGTGACTCTTACAAGAGGGCGCCCCAGCTAACCTGGGGGCGAGGGGGGGCCAGTCCTTGAGCTATAGGGTGGCACAAGCCTGGAACATGACAAGGCCACTTTAAAAAGGAGTCGGACTCGAGCTCCATGTTAGCTTTTTGCACCTTGGAAACCCTTTGGGCAGTTTTAGTGCTAAGCGTGAAGTAGCAACAGTGCCGGATTTAGGGAAGCAGGGGCCCTATTTGAAATGGTTAATGTAAGAATGTTTTGCAGACAGCCGCCGGTTCACTCATTAGAAAATGGGAGAAGTTACCTAGATCAGTTTTTGATCAGTGAAGCATAACTTCCCCTTCAGGGACTGGGGCTTCCTCACTGCAAGCCCGTATATGTTCCATACATGTTTATTGAGACAACGTAGTGTAGAGAGATCTTTTACTGGGACCAACCTAGGTGGGTGGAGGTTTGCAAGCGTCCGGACCTCACCGGATCCTTTGTCAGGCAAGTCAGAAACCCAGGCTGTGCCAAGGATCCAAGTCAGCTTGGATTTCTGACTTGCCTGACAAAGGATCCGGTGAGGTCCGGACGCTTGCAAACCTCCACCAACCTAAGTTGGTCCAGTAAAAGTTCTCTCTACTCTACTTTGTCTCTACGACCTATTTTTGGGACCAACACGGCGCGCTCTCTCTGTGTGATGCATGTTTATTCACTGATCTCCTGTGGTAGAAGGCCCCCTCCTGAATTGCTAGAGGGCCTCGCCAGGCAATGGCTCTCTGGGCCTGTGTTTTTTATATACCATTGTTTCTCACACTCTTATTGTCATTTCAAGTCACGGGGTCCTCCTATATGGTCACGCCATGTGCATTACTCTTGGGCAGCCAGGAGGCCTAAGAGTAGAGCTTCTGCACATCTGAGTGGCAGAGCGCGACTCCTACATCGGGTTCCCAGACCTCCCCTTTAAAAGAGAATGCGTATGAAAAATTCACATTGCAGGGCTGCAATAGAACCAACGCAGCCCTGCAACATGTATTTTTTCATAAGCATCCTCTTTTAAAGGGGAAGTGTGGTAACCAGCAAGCCGCACGCTATCCTGGAATTATATTCAGTGGTATATTTGTTTGAGAGACGAGTGTAGATGGTCTCTGATGGGCTCACCAGCCATTGGTGAACTAGAGGTTGTCCCATGCTACTGTCTATACGAAGAACGTCCCTTTATTCTTCTATATATAATGGTTGCTGCTGAACAGTTTGCCAAGTAACCTGTTAGTCCAGGTAAAGGTGTAGCCACTTGCTTCTTGAGAAGCAAATTATTTATTGTTGTTAAATTTATACCCCACCCTTTCCTTAAGGATCAGCCTGGCTTACAACGTATAAATATATAAAAGCATTTAGAATCCTCTTAAAAACCCACCCTAACCTTCCCTCTGTCCCCATCCAACCCTATCCCTGGTTGCCAAGTGCCTGGCCAAACAAAAAGGTATTGCACTGCTTTGGGTAGATGAGTAGGCCTGGGCTTAAACAGATCTCCGAGAGGTGGGGAGTTCCATAACTGGGGGGCAGCCGTCGAGAACACCTCTCTACCTGCCTTGTGTAGAAACTTGGCAGGTAGATGGTACCTGCAAAAGGGTTCTCTCGGCTGACCCGAGAGGCCATGATGGGCCATGAGGGATAAGGCAGTCCTTCAGATGTTTGGCGTCCAAGCCATTTTAGGGCTCTATAGGTAAAAAACAGCACATTGAATTGTGCCAGAGGTTGGGCGCAGACCTCAAAAAACCAAGCAGGGGCTGGTTTGCTACGTAATCACCACTTTGTGTATAGACACCCTTTAAGTTCTGATGAACGGCGCTATGGAAATGTAGAGTGTCTCTCCTTTCTCCTGCGCAGCAAAAAGACAGTGCTGCTAAGTAAAGCCAATTAGTCCCTCTTGCACGCATCCCTGTTAGTCTTGATTTTTGGGGTGGAAAGGCAAGAGATGTAGCAGCCTCTTAATTGACCTGAGATGCTAAAATCCAGGCGCTTGTCCCTGCGGATCTCAAGCGAGCGTGCAAAGATGTACGAACGTGGGTGTGTTAATTGACTGGGCCGCACTGCTCCCTTACGGCTGCGCAGGCTGCATATTAAGCCAGACACCGCCGCAGCATTGCCCTGCGTGGAAACGTCTTGCATCGCTTCCAGAAGATGAGCATTCTTGGGCTTAAACGAATCTCCAGGGGGAAGAGAGTTCCAGAACTGTAGCGCAGCTTTTTGGAGAGGTTTGATGGGTCTGCGGTACCTGCAAGGCGGCGCTCCCGGCTGACTTAAGACGCCGCGACAGGAAACGGGGTGGAAGTGACCTTTCAGCGGCGCAGGGCTCGTGCCTGTGTGCACCATTCCAGCTGTAGAGTGCTAGGCGTTGCGTTTCAGCCAGTGGCACTGGTTAATGGGAGTAAACGTGACAGTGGAACAGGCTGCCTAGGGCAGTGGCAGACTCTCCTTCACTGGCGGGTTTCAAACGGAGGCTGGACAGTCGGGGACGCTGTAGCCGTGGATTTCCTGCATTGAGCAGGGGGCTGGACTAGGTGCCCTCTGAGGTCCCTTCCTAAGATTCTATGAGAATAGAGCAGAGGTTCCCAAACTCTCTGTTTGAACCCCAAGTATATCTCCATGTATATGGCACCATAATCCCACTTCTCATTTATAATAATAATGCATTTTATTGAAGCCACATGGCTATATCAATTTCCATAGATCAATAACATAATAAAACCACCCGCAATTAAACAAAATCCACAAATAGGCCCAACGGCACAGGAGTTTACTGTCCAACCAGGAAACACAATTAACGAAAGCGCCCAACAACCTCGGAATGTGGACCCAATCAGCCTGGGTTCATTTAACAAAAATACAATCAATCAACATAGGTTCATTCAACAAAGATACGAGACTCGCATTACCCTACTGAGCATACGCTTTGCTCTCGCTATATACTGCGTGCGTACATTCATCATTCTTACAGATAGATAGCCACCTGCTTGGTTCTTTCGGGGTCCAGATCACCTAAAAGGTATAATAGCTGTTGGATTTGGGGACTAGTACCATCCCAACCAATACGCTTGTCATTTGTTAGACTTTGATTGTCTTTTCAGTATAATCACGGGATTCTGTTGATACCTCAAAATGGATAATGTGGGTAATATGTTTTGAGAATTCCTGATTTAGGAGAAAGAAGGGAGAGGGGCTTGGAGAGGGAGGAATTCGTAGCAGTTCCCTGGATAGAATTCAGACATACTGCAAAATCCTCAGCCAATATCAGCATGCTTTGGGGGCCCTTCTAGGAGAACCAGACAGCGTGGCATCCTGTATTGAAACTGACAGTCATAAACATTCAGCTTGCTGCTCCGAGCCCTCGTATTTTAGAAGCTCGCTCTGCTTTTGAGCACAGTCGGTCACAGCTGCTTGCTAGAGGAGGAGAGAGACAGACACTAGCAATAACACGTGAGTTATTCTAGTGACATGAACCACATTGTTTACCCAAGGCCGGATGTTACCCTGCTGTTAGTCTCTGCAAATCGGTGTGTATTGTACCTGGAGGACGTGTTGTATCTTCAGTGAGCAAGTACAATAGAAACAAAAGCCTAACTTGTGTGTGTGTGTGTGTGTGTGTGTGTGTGTGTGTATTTTTTTCCCTCCCTTTCCACATTCTCATTTTTTCTTTTTCCCCTTCATGCTAATCAGGTGAAATGTAATTCTTTTTCTGCAGTCAGGTGTGTTGACAACCAAACAAGGGCATAGGTATTAGAGGGGTGGACAGTGCAGCTGCAACAGCACCCACAAACCTGGGGCGGGGGGGCAGGTTGTGAACTGTCTGCATAGGTGAATGGGTGATTAGCACCCACTGGCGACTTGCAAAATGTCTCCAACTGCAACTTGAGCAAACCGTGTTTAATGGGCTAATAAAATCTTGTGACTTTCACCCTGATTAGTTTTAACTTCCAGGACAAGAGGTTTGGGGCAGGGAGCCTCTCTCTGGAACAGGGAGCCCACACCTAATTTTTATGTGGCCCCTGGATCCAGTTCCTAACCCCAAACACCAAAAGACTGAGTTCAGGGCAAGGGAGCAGAGATGAGGACATGCACGCAACACTACGGGACAGGTCCATGGCCCTCTTCCTGGGCACACCCTCAGCCTCAACTTCTGTGTGGCCTTTGGAGCCTGTGTTGAAAGTGGCTTCTAGGACAGAGTTTCCCCACCTCTGCTCTGGAATTGTAGCAGTGGGGGCGATACATCGCCTTCTGAGCTAGTGGGATGCCAGTGAGCTGGCAGAGGATGAACAGGTGATAGCCCAAGTACTTGTTGTTTAGTGGCGTGAAATGAGAAGAATCTTTGGTGTCAGTGAGGATGGTTCCTGCCCTTGTTATTTGAAAGAGTTTGTGTGCCATTAATCTAGTCTATTGCTGCAAACGGAATAGACAGAGAACATGCAAACTCCAAAAAAGACATAGTAAAACTAGAAAAGGTACAGGGAAGGGTAACAAAAATTATCAAGAGTATGGAACAGCTTCCATATGAGGAGAGGCTTGATAGATTGGGGCTCTTCAGCTTGGAGAAGAGACGACTGAGAGGGGATATAATAGAAGTTTTATAAACCCATGTGTGGTGTGGAACACGTAAATAGGGAGCGGCTATTTATCCTCCCTGAGTACTAGAACAAGGGGACAGTCCATGAAACTAACTGGTAGCAGATTTAAAACAAGTAAGAGAAAGTATTTTTGCACAATTAACTTGGTGATCTTACTGCCAGAGGAAGTGGTCACAGCCAGTAAAAAGGGACTGGATAAGTTCTTGGAAGATAGGTCCATTAATGACTATTAGCCCCATTGTGACATGTTGGGTACTTCTCCCAAGAGAAGGAGATTGGCCACTGTCGGAGACAGGATGCTGGGCTTGATGTACCATTGGTCTGACCCAGTATGGTACTACTTAAGTTCTTGTTCTTTGCAACCATCAGCCCAAACGGTAACAAATATCTAAGTTTCAAACCTATCCAAGTTTAGTTTTCAAATATTTTCAGTGTCTTTGGGGGCGTCAGAGTGAGGGGGTGGAGCATCTGAGTCAAAGGTCTTTCTGGGTCAGGAGTGAAGATTCTCTGTGCCAAGACAGATCTTGTATCTCCCCCACCCCCAACATTTTACCCAAAGTTATACTGCTGCTTTCCACGTAGGCTGCATTTACAGGAAGAAGAGTCCCAGAAGAGGAGGGGAAGGAGCTGCCAGCTTTGAGGGGGCGGGAGGGAATTGGACCATGCAGACAAAAGTAAGAAAAGAGGGGGATCCTGGAAAGAATGGAGGCAGACACAATCTTCTGCACCAATGCCCGTTCCAACCAAGCTACACTGCTGCAACCAAACCCTGTGTGAGAGGAGCATCTTTGTTTTAAAAAAAATTAAAATAAAAAAGCCCGGAGCTTGGAGATCTCCGTTCTTCCCACAATTTTGCTTGTAGCACAGACTTTCTTGAGCAGGACACTTTGAGTCTAAATTTTGTACAGAGCTTGGCTTGGCTCTCTTCTCTCTTGGGTAAATACCCAGATTAAATGGACATTGAATAAGGAATTGAGGGTGAGAGAAGGAGTCAGTGTCCGGTGACACCGCCTGCGCCCTCCTGCGTACAATGGAGGCTGCGAGTGACCTGTTCCCAAGAGCAGTGCTTTAAAACACACACACACACAATTCACTGTTCAGGCTGGGAACTGCGGTTGGGAAGGAGACATGAAGCTGTAAAAAATCAACTTATCAGCTCAGAAAATATCCTCACCAGTGGGCAAGCAACATACCCCCCAATAGTACCTTTTTGCCCAGTACAGTAAGGTTTTTTTTTTATCCTGTACCAGGCTCCCAGCAGTGTAAGGTTTGGGTTCAGCAGACAATGGGGTTAGTTAGCACCTCATTCATTCAGCAGGAGAAAAAACTGACTGACTCCTTCTGTCCTGGCCGCTGTTATTTGTTTGTTCATTGCAAAAGTTTGCAGGTAGGGCACCTTTATTCACTTTAACAAGCTCGAGGTAAGCACTGCTGTCAAAGAACAAAGAAAGGTATCACCCAAGCAGGAGAGAGCTGTGTGCCTGGGATCAAGATGAAAACTAAAAAAGGTAGGAGGGGGTGTGAGTGCATTTGTGAGACATGATTCTTTAGCTGCTGAAAGGGATTGGGTATTTTCAGACGTTACGAGATCACACTCAACCACAGTGGATTCCCACATGGGGAGCGTGATCTCGTCACGTCTAGCCAGTGTTATGCCAGATGGTCACCCCCATGAATCACGGGGTGTGTGTGTGTGTGTCAGATTTACCATGCTTCTGTGCCTCCTCCCCGGAGGATCCCACCCCCGTGACCACCCGGCGTAATGCTGGCTAGACCTGACGTTGACCTGCTCAACCACGGGGAATTCCCTGTGGTTGAGCTTGTCAACGTCACTTCTGGCCGCTGACTGCGGCCCGGAATCGGCGGCTGTGCTGCTGCCGATTCCGGGCCATGGTCACTTTCCCGGGGGCAGGCGGACACATTGGCCACAGCGCCCGCCCGTCTCTGGGAGGGCGGGCCACTGGGGGGGCGGGGCTGTGTGGCAGGCGTTGCGCCGCACGGCCCTGTCCGTCCGCCCCCCCTGCCGGGATCGGGGGCACGTCTGTTTGCGGTGCCACTTTGATCCCGGCAGGGAATCCCCAGGGTGTTTCCATGACGGTGCGAGTTGGGCCCCGTCACGTCTGAAAATACTCATTGTCACTGCTTCCACCTGGGATTCTTTGAGACTGCTTTCTGATGTTGTGTGTGTGTGTGTGTGTGTGTGTGTGTGTGTGTAACTTGCGCAGTCATGATCACGGTTCTGTAATTGCAGAGATTAGCGCCTGTGAGAAGGCACTAATCCCCTTTTTCATGCGGGAACCCGGTAATGGCCGAGTGTTCTCGTGTGATAAAAGGGGGATTAACGCATTCACAGGTGCTAATCCCCACAATTACAGAACCGCGATTGTGCAAGGTCCCCCCGTCACGTCTGAAAGCAGCCTGAGTGTCTTAAAAACTAAAACTTTAGAGCCAAAGTCAGTGCACACAAGAATTGAGAATTTTGACTTCTTAATAGACTGAATTTGGACTTGAACCATCAGTCCTGCCCATATAAACGTGTGCCCAGAGCCTTTTCCACCTCCGCCCCAACGTTAGCAGGCTATTATAAATGTTCGTAAGCACGTGCACGTGTATGCAAATTGGGGGTGGTATGGAGTGTACCTCTTTTTTCCGTCAAACGTTGGCGGGGATGAAGCAAGCAAGTGGATTTTGATCGTTCTGCCCAAGATACATTGATTCTTGGTTTGACGTGTGCCAATCACTTTGTGATTCTTGCATGGAAGAGCCTATTGCATTATCTTTTATTATTCCCTAGTTTACTGGTGGCAGAGGTATAAAAGCCATGGGTGCTGCCTCCCTCCCTGGCCATCCGTTCCCTCCCCTCTAGTGAAGTCTGTGCTTTACCGAGAAGACAGATTGCACACGCCTTCTCTGGTTCTTGATGAATGTCTCCCCTTCCGTTTTCTTGAAATAAGGCTCTGTGTGGTTAGCGATAAGGCATGATAAATCTCCTGACCCTGCCGTGAATGCAGAGCAGCCTCTTTATAAAAGCAGCCTTCCTTTTTCCCCCCGCATGTTGCGAGGAGGGAATTGCGTGACACAAAACAGAGTTGATAAACGAGGACTTGATTAAGTAGCTGGGTTGAGAAGCAAGAGCGGCATTTTGGTTTTGGATGGTTCCATGCACGGTTGTATCACATGATTCTTTTTCTGTGAATTTGGCCCATCTGAAGTCAGGTGTTTAATATAAATGGGGACAACTGCATTTTGGGAGGAGGAAGGAGAGAAAATTAGATAATTTGTTTAACTTTACGGATATTAATGATGAAATAAGATGTATAGGATCCTGCATCTCAAGCTGTATAAACCCTGGCTTAGAAAAAATTTAAAAACAGCGCCCACTATTTATTATTTGTATAGAACCAGCAATATGCCTGGTGATGAACAGTCATGATTCGAGACAAGTCCCTGCTTACAGTCTAGAATGGATGGGGAGGTGGGAACAAAGTGAGAGACAGCGATACACTCCTGAAGCTGAGAAGTTGTGGGTACACGTCCTTAGCTTAGCTGCAAAAAGAGAAGGGAAATCCTGGCGGATAAACTTGTGTAACGAGAAGTATAAGTGAACCATCCATGGTGGTGAGGATCTAGGGAAAGACTGACAGCGGAGGTAGGCTTTTAGTAGGGCTAAAACTTGTATGTTGAGTTTTTCTCGGTTATGATCGAGAATCATGGTTCTTGACTTGTTTTAAACAAGAAACAATCATCGAGAGAAATACCTATTCTCAGCATTTCTTGGTCGAGAAATTTTTCTCGAAATACCATTTGCCAATTTATCGTGTGCCCCTTACCGTGTACCGCGTTCATCCCAGTAATGCGCATGCGGAAAATGCCATTTTGCGCAGGCACATTACCAGGATGAACGTGCTACACGGTAAATCAGTAAAAGGTCAATTGTGGTAAAATGGTATTTTGAGAGGAATATTTCAACCGAGATCTCGGTCTGTTGTTGAGATTGTACCGAGCAAGGGAGCAGAGCGAACATGCTCAGAGAGAGGGAGTTCAGGCAGAGGGGGCAGCATGGAAGAAGAGGTGAAAAAGGTTTCGGAAACAGGAGACTCTGGGATGGGAGAGGGTGGTGGCCATGGAGTAGTGAAAATCCTAGCAGGAAATGTGGACAGAGAGATCGGGAGGACCAAGACCATGAAAAGCCTTGAAGGTGAAGGCAAGAAGTTTGTTCTGGATAAGAAGTGGGAGAGGGAGCCAGCGGAGGGACTGAACTTGAACAAAGATGAGATGAATGATCTTGGCAGCAAAGCGTTGAACAGAAGAGAGAGGGTCTTGTCCTATCGGACAACTGCCCTGGGGATTGAACCAGGGAGCTCCAGGTATAAAACAGCAAGTTCTTACAGCTTGAACTAAAGCACCAAACTGTCTAGCTAGACTGTAAACAGACTCCTTTTTACCCTATAATGAGAGCATAGAGAGAGATGCTTAACCCATCCTTTAATGTGGCTACATTGGGAGCGCAATGCATAGCAGGTCAGTTGGTTGCTGGGCTTGCAGTGGAACTTGCGGATAAGTAAAGGGAAAAAGCTGAGTCTAAGCAGATTGAAAAGCACTGAAGCAATTTGGGTCTCTCGGATAGGCTGGCTAGAGTCCATCTCTATGACTTATTATATAAGTTGCTGAGATGAGAATGCGTGATTGGTGAAACCGCCTTTCTCGTTTATTTGATCACGATCAGGACTGATGTTCTGACCTATAGCATGTGATATCTGAGCTGGGGGAAATGGCTTCTTATGGTAAAGCAGAAGATAATCTGCCAATTATTGTGTCCAGTTTTGGGCACCTTGTTTTAAGAAGGACATTGAGAAGTTGGAGCAGACTCGGAGGAGGGCAATAAAGACGATGAAAGGAATCTCGAAAGCAGGCCTTAGGAGGTATGTTTCTGGGTTACATGCCTAAGGAAGGGTCCTTTTGTGGCCTGAAAGCTTACATAGTCTCACCAGCAGAATTTGATCCAATAAGAGATTTTAGTGATTGATTGATTCTAATTTTTACCCCGCTCCTCCCAATTAGGCTCAGGGCAGCTTACAAAATAGAAAAACATATAAAGCATGTAAGATAGAAAAATATATTAAAAAAGAAGCCCTAGCTCCTCCACCCAACCCTATCCCTGCTTGCCAAATGCCTGGCCAAGCAAAAAGGTCTTGTCTCTCTTCTGGAAGATGAGCAGGCTCGGGCTTAGGCGGAACTCCAAGGGGAGGGAGTTGCATAATTGTGGGGCAGCCACTGAGAACGCACCTCTGCATGCCCTTGTTGTGAAAACCTCTCAGGCAGGTGGTACCCGCTTTGAGGGTGCTCCCGACTTACCTCAGAGGCTGCAACAGAACATAGGGGAAGTGATGATCTTTCAGATACCTGGAGCCCAGGCCTTTTTATGGCTTTGTAGGTCAGAACCATGGGGATGTTGTTGTAACTGTAGCCATCCTACATCCAAGCAGGGGCTTGGATTAGATGTCATTCAAGGTCCCATTCAACTCCAGGATTAAGGAAGGCTAATGAATAGGCCCAGCATAGACTCTTGTGGAGCCCCACTCAATACTTCCCTCCTGTTTGATGATGAGGCACTGGAGATCGCTCTTTGAGTACGGTTCTTCAACCAGCCATATATCCACGTTGTGGTGGTGCCTGAAAGCCTGATAGTGACAGAGAGCCCACTAACGCTCGTATAAATCAAGGGCGTTTTACACCTTAGTGTAAAGGAGCCTTAATATAAGTGAAAGCTGGTCCCAAAATATCAGTAACGTGAGATTGTCGGGGAAGCTTAGGTCACGTTCCAATGAATAGAGGTAAAACAAAGTAACTACTCAGTTTAATTAAACCAAAGTAACTACCTCACTTCAGTAGCATTCAGAGGAACAGTGCAAACCGATGTAGTGCTGCATTGATTTCCCCCCTCGCTGAGATGTAATGATCACTGAACCATGGTCACCACCCTCGCCCTGTTAAGTGTTCAAACAAACCATTACGTACCTACTGAAGGGAGATGTGTACTCTTGATTTTTTCAGGGGGGACCTCTCTTCCTACGCCTGAATAACTTCACTTTATTTTATTTATTTATTTGTGATTTTACATTTTTATCCCGCCCATTCCCTCAAGGCTCAGATTGGGTTACAATATATATAAATAAGTACAGAAAACACAGAATAGACTCAAATATTAAAACAACCAAATAAAAACATATTTAAATCCCCTAAACACAAAACCTCAACCCTATCCCTGCCTGGTCAAACGTCTGGCCAACCAAAAAGGTCTTTTCATCACCTCCAGAAGATGACCGGGCTCTGGCTTAGATGAACCTCCAAGGGGAGGGAGTTTCAGAGTTGTAGGGCAGTCACTGAGAACCCCTCTGTTTATGAACTTCAGCGATAGATAGCGTCTGCAAGAGGGCGCTCCTGGCCGAGCTCAGAGGCCGCAATGGGACATGAGGAAAGAGGTGGTTCTTTCGGCGCTCTGTTCTTGTGAATGCTTCAGAAGAAAGAGCAGTACAAGGCCCATCCACAATCGAGTTAACTGGTTGTGAAAAAGTGGCCTTGGTAACGTAGCACTTCCTTACTCTGCTAGTCACTGACTCCTGATCAACTTGATTTCCAAATCACACCTCTCCGGTTCCATCCTAACCGGTGGGCCATCCTAACTGGTTCCGCACCCACCCGGGAGCTGAAATGCACCGGAAGACACGTCCGCAGGAGGTAATGATCCATTCCCTCTCCTGTTCAGTGTGTATATGCAGCCGCTTGGCGAGGTCGTGAAACGGCTTGATGTTTGCTGATGGACACCCAACTCTACCTCTCTTTTCCATCCAACCCAGGCCCCACCGTCTTGGTGCGTACCCAGTGTCTGGCGGCTGTGGGGGACTGGATGAGGGTGAGCTGACTGATACTGAATCCTGACAAGACGGTAGTGATGTTAGTGGGCAAGGTGGTGGGTGTGGTAGCCCCCATCATTGATGGTGTTCGCCCCCTATTGGTTCCCCAGGTTCATAGCCTGGGGGTCCTCCTTGATTTGCCGCTCTGCCTGGATGCTCAGGTTGGGGCTGTAGCGAGGAGCACCTTCTGCCAGTTCGATCTGGTGCGGCGACTTCGGCCATATTATTATTATTATTAGCAAACATTTATATAGCGCCAGCAGTGTACCTGGCACTTTACAAAGTAATAAAATAGACACGGTCCCTGCCCCTAGGGCTTACAATCTGAGAGACAGGAGCTGGGGGAGAGACTTAGGAAGGGGAACGGAGGGAGAGACAAGGGGTCTAACATTCATGAAGATGCGAGGTCTCAAGTGCACGTGCTTGGCTTGGTTACAATGAGAATGACAGCAGGCAGGTCCATGTTGCAAGGAAAAGGGTAAACAGATCGTAGGTATAGGAATAGTGGCTCAGCAGGATAAAGAGTCAGACAGAGCAGAGCGAAAGAGGTGAGTTTTAAGGAGAGATTTGAAGGTATGAAGGGAGGGGGCAAGGCGGATGTGGACAGGGAGGGAGTTCCAGGCATGGGGGGCAGCAAGTGAGAAGGGACGAAGGCGGTTAGGGAAGCAGGGAAGGCTTGGAAGAGTGAGAGAAGGGACAGAGGAGGAGCGAAGTGCACGGGCTGGAGTATGGAGGGTGATAAGTGCAGAGAGGTAGCGGGGAGCAAGGTTGTGAAGAGCTTTATAGGTGAAGACTAGGAGCTTGTGCAGGATTCGTTCAGGAAGGGGAAGCCAGTGAAGCGAAGAGAGGAGGGGCTGCACATAGTCGAAGCGACTGGCGAGGTAGATGACCCTGGCAGCAGAGTTTTGGACAGAGATGAGGGGAGAAAGGTGAGACCGGGGAAGGCCAGTGAGAAGGAGGTTACAGTAATCGAGGCGAGAGATGACCAGAGCATGAACAAGAGTTTTGGCAGATGAGACAGAGAGAAAAGGGCGAATCTTAGCAATGTTATGGAGGGAGAAGCGACAGGATTTAGCAACAGAGTCAATGTAGGGTTTAAAAGAAAGGGCTGAGTCAAAGATGAAGCCTAGGCTATGGGCTTGGGGGACAGGCAGGATGGTGACTCCATCAATAGTTATTGACAGTGAGGAAGGATGAGGGGGGAAGATGAGTTCAGTTTTAGCCATGTTGAGTTTGAGTTGACGTTGAGACATCCAGGTAGAGATGTCAGAGAGACAGTTGATGAGACGAGCTTGAACAGAGGGAGAGAGAGAGGGAGTAGAGAGATAGAGTTGAGTGTCATCAGCATAGAGGTGGTATTGGAAGCCATGGGAGGCAATGAGTTTGCCTAAGGATGAGGTATAGATCGAGAAGAGGAGAGGGCCAAGAACAGAGCCTTGAGGAACACCAACTGAGAGGGGGAAGGAGGAGGAGGCGGAGTTGGAGAGAGACACATTAAAGGAGCGGTCAGAGAGGTAGGAGGAGAACCATTTATGGACAGAGCCACAAAAGCCAAGGGAGTGAAGGGAATCCAGCAAGAGTGAGTGGTCAACAGTATCGAAGGCAGCAGAGCGATCAAGGAGGACAAGAATGGAATAGAGACGCTTAGATTTAGCCACCAGAAGATCGTTGGTGATCTTAGCGAGAGCAGTTTCAGTAGAATGAAGGGGGCGGAAGCCAGATTGGAGGGGGTCAAGGGAGGAGTTGGAGGATAGGAAGTCAAGGCAGCGGGAGTAGACAACACGTTCAAGCAGCTTGGCATCAAAAGGAAGGAGTGAGACAGGACGATAGCTAGAAGGGTCAGAGGGGTCAAGAGTGGACTTTTTGAGAATAGGAGACTGTGGCATGTTTGAAGGCAGAAGGGAAAGAGCCAGTAGAGAGGGAGAGGTTGATGATGTGCAGGAAGGAAGGGGCGACAGTGGGAGTAATGGAAGTAAGAAGGCGAGAAGGAATGGGATCAAGGGGGCAAGTGGAAGGGTTGGAGGAGGAGAGCAGAGAGGAAATTTCCTTAAGAGAGGCAGGGGAGAAGGAGGAAATGAGAGAAGGAGGGGGAGGAGGGAGAGGGGTGGGAGTGGGAAGAGAGGAGTGGGAAGTGATGTCGAGGCGGATCTTGTCTCATCTTGAGTGCGATATGTCTCGCACTCTCACCTGGCCACTCTTATCCATGCTTTCGTCGCCTCAAGACTGGACTATTGTAACGCACTCTACATGGGGCTACCCTTGGTGACGGCTCGGAGACTGCTGCTGGTGTGGAAAGCAGCGGCCCATCTCCTTAAGGGGACGGGTCGCCGGGAGCCCGTTACACCAGGGCTTTGTTCTTTGCGTTGGCTGCCTATAGTCTTCTGGGCCCAATTCAAGGTGTTGGTGTTGACCTATAAAGCCCTAAACAGCCTGGGCCCCCATGTACCTGCGGGACCGCCTCACTCCCTGGGCCCTGAATCGGCCCTTGCGGTCCACCGGGAGCGCCCTGCTCGAGGGCAACAAAGCAAGTCTTACAAGGAAAGGTTGAAGGAACGTGGTATGTTTAGCCTGGCGAAATGAAGATGTAAGGGCCGACAGGATAGCCGTTTTCAAATCCCTAAAGGGCTGCCGCCAAGAGGATGGGCAGGGAATTATTCTTCACTGCTGCAGGGGACAGGACTAGTAACAGACTCAAATTACAGGAAGGTCAGATTTGGTTGCGTATCAGGAAAAGCTTCCCAGGAGCAGGAGTTGTTTGGCAGTGGAACAAGCTGCCTAAAGATGTTGTAAGCTCGCCACTGCTAGAGGTATTCAGGAAAGAGGCTGGATGGCCGTCTGTCTGTCAGGGATGTTGTAGCTGCCGTCATCCTGCCTCCAAGCAAGGGGTTGGACTTAGATGACCTCGAGGTCCCTTACAATTCCGTGATTCTACAACCGGTTCATAGGAATTGTCCTACCGAGCCCTGTGCCTGATGTCGTGCTTCATGTAAATGTCCTATCCTCTTCGTTAAATCCTGCTAAGCACGTTCTGACAAACAAAATACCTTGATATAAGTTAACATAAAAACATAAGAAGTGCCAGACTGGGTCAGACCAATGGTCCATTGAGCCCCACATCCTGTCTCCGACAGTGGCCAGTCACGGGGGCCTGGGAGAAGCACCCAACAGGTCACCATGCTATCTATTCCCTGTGGGTCATCCCCAGGCTCCCAACAGTAAAGGGTTTTGTTCCCCAATCCTATCTGGCTAATAGCAGCTAATGGAACTATCATCCAGAAACTTGTCCAAACCTCTTTTAAACTCAACGATACTTACCACAGCCTCCAGCAGTAGATTCCACAACCTAATTGTGCACTGAGTGAAAAAAATACTTTTTTTTTGTCTTTTTACTCTGCCACCTGCGAGTTTCATGGCGTGTCCCCTAGTTCTAGTACTAGCTGAGAGGTTAAATAACCATTCCCTGTTTACAAGTTCCACACCACTCATGATTTTATAGACCTCTATCCTATCTCCTCTCAGTCGTCTCTTCTCCAAACTGAAGAGCCCCAACCTACCAAGCCTCTCCTCATACGGGAGCCCTTCCATGCCCTTGATCATTTTTGTTGCCCTTCTCTGTACCTTTTCTAGTTCAGCTATGTCTTTTTTGAGATGGGG